>AP028434.1:12659087-12779087 GCA_036509395.1 Antheraea yamamai | reverse complement strand
GAACATTTTTTTTCAGTAACTTTTAAACGCTATTAAAAACATGAATTTACCACTGCCAGACAATTTTGTTATTGATAATAATATGCCCGATGATATTCTATATAAATAAAATAATTCATTTCAAACCATTTTATTTTTTCCATTGCAAAGAACATATTTCATTTTATTAACTATTATGATATTGAAATTTCACCGTAAACGAAAAACAACGATAAACGTAGACATATGACTTGAGACTGACGTCATCTTGAACACATGCGTCTATAACAGACGCTTCCACAATTATCGCTATCTTTATCATACATAAAATGAGGTTAACGTATCAATGCAGTTGCAGTATCTAGCTCTAAGTTTCTAAACGTTTTCAAAGCATTAGCCGGTTTTAATTGGGGTGTTCATCCATAACATTTAGTTCGTTTATACTTCAATATTACATCGAATTGACTATGCCAGCTTTCTTTATGATAGTAGTGCTTAGGTTAACCTCTATAAACTTGAAAAAGTTCAAAACCAGGCCATGAGAATTATCGGGGGTTTCATTAAAAGTACTCCAATCCATGTTATGGAAAGCGAATTGGACATATGTCCGTTACATCTTAAGAGACAATATTAAGCTGGCAAAATTCTATTTAAATTTAAGTCATTCGAAAAGAACGAACTAACTAATGTATCAGAAGAACTGTCCACCTCTTTCCAATCACTCTATTGGCGTAAAAGAAAAAGACCACTATTTTTTCTCAATATAAAAATACTCCAAGTATAAAACATGAAATGTTCACATTACACACCGGGGTCGATAACATTGATTTGCACAATATAATTAAAATAAATGTAGATGGTATTTGGAAGCCAAAGCGTCAATATGATGTTGTTAAAATAAAAGATATTTGTCTTCAATATATAAATAAATATTATCAAAATTTTGTTAAAATATACACTGACGGATCTAAAGCTGGTAATTATTTAGGAGCCGCATTTTTTGAGTCAAATTCCAAAACTTTTATGAAATTTCAAATTGATGGAAATATTTCAATTATGCACACTGAATTAATAGCAATTACAGAGGCCTTATCATTTGCACAATCAACTGAGTCCATTAAGATTGTTATTTTATCCGATTCAAAAAGTGTTCTTCAACACGTAGCGCGATGTACCTCGACTTTTCGAGGAATACCGATAGCCTACATACACTATTTTGAAGCAATTACTAGATTTCAAAGCAAAGAACAAAGTAATTGGATGGAACCCTTCTCATATAGGTATAACTGGGAATGAAAGAGCTGATCTTTTAGCTAGAGAAGGATCCTCCGAAGGTGCTCCTATTGATATTTTACCAACTTACTTGGATGTATGCTCAGTATTTAAAAATAGCTGTTACTCGCATTGGAAGGAATACTTTGATGAGCGTTCTAAAACAAAACGAATATGGTACAGAACGATTCAGCCACGCCCCTTAAGGTCACCATGGATTGATGACAGTACGATTTGCCGTCGGGAAGCAATCACAGGAATAAGATTACGCTCAGAACACATCCCATGTAAAAAGTTCGCCTACCTGGTGCGTAAAGTACTATCACCACTCTGCCAGAGTTGTGAGCTCATCGATGATGTGCACGAAACGAAGATATTAGATCTCGGCTTAATGCTTCTGGTTCGTTCCACACTGGTTTGTACAATTCGTTATTGTCTGACCCCACTTCGAAAGATGCTAAAGAATTGTACAAAATTAATGTAAGCTATTGTTAAGTTTATTGTCATTCTTATTGTTATATAGTTGTATGTCACTTAGGCGATATAGCCAAGAAGGCGTCTAAGCCTTCATTAAAAAATAAATAATTATAATATTAAAATTACAGCTATCTTAACATGGTTTGGACATACTTTATTTTATTTACAAAAAAAATAGCATCGGGCACATTATTGTTAATAACAAAAAAACGTCTGGCAATGATAATTTCATGTTTTAGTAGCGTTTCTAAGTTAGTAAAAAACAAAACATTCAAAAATTATATAAAAATCAATATTTTTGCCTGTAAAGGTGCGATATGCACTAATAAATGCAACGTTTACCGGCAGCCAGGCGCACTCTGTTCGGAAGAACATAAAGATATATAAAAACTGGCTTATTTTCTTTTTCGAAACTGTTGCTAGCTCTTAGACAAATAGTTACAGGCAAGTGACATTTGACGCGTCGTGCTCATATCTTTTTAATATTTATATTTTTCTTCAATATAATGGAGTGTGAAAAAGTTATAATACAAGTTGAAAATAGTTATAATATTATTCAGTGTTTCATTTATCATTATTTTATTTTATGAATACATTTTATCGTTTAATTTACAATTTAACTCTATCAACTTGATATTTTATAATGTAAACTCTACTGACTGTATAGTAAACGTCTACAAAAAAGAGAAAGGAACTTCGTTAGAAACTGGGGGGTCCATAGACCTTTAAAGCTTTTTTTCACATTACCACCAATATATGTTGGTTGCTACGAACGAGTTTTAGGCTTATTTTAAAAGATTTCTCACATACCATCTGGGTATATGTTTGATTGAGTCCCTTGATAGTTTGGATTCACAATTGGAAACCCATGGTGTGGCTGCAATAAGGTTTTGTTACCTATATTAAAATTTTTCGCGTTTAAAAATACAATTGGCACCAGTGATAACCGATTTGGTGCAGACGAAGTTGCAAGGGTCAGCTAGTACTATAATAAAACTGTAGCAAGGTCAAATCTGTACATTAAATATTTTTTGAAAATTTTTATCGGGGTAGACTTTGTTATCGATATAGAAGGCAAAAATAATCTTTTTACAATTTTTGTCTGTCTGTCTGTCTGTCTGTCCCTGTGAACACGCATCACTCTGAAAGTACTGAACCGATTTTGACGAAACTTGGCACAGTGATAACTAATATTACAAGGTTACATCTAGGATACTTTTTATCTCATAAAACGCAAGGGATTCTCCAGGATCTGCCTGTTTGTCTGTCCCTTTGAACACGTACCACTCTGAAAGTACTGAACCAATTTTGACGAAATTTGGCACAGTGATAACTAATATTACAAGGTTACATCTAGAATACTTTTTATCTCATAAAACGCAAGGGATTCTTCAGGATAACGGACGAAAGTCAAAAATTTGTAGTTAATGAAATTATTGACGGATTTTGGTAAATTTTCATTGTGCTATATATAGCAGACAGATTAGCTAAAAAGATAAGCTATATTTCCATAAGCTACTTTAAAAAAAATACCAAAAAAAAGATCGCCGGGATATTTGAACCGTCGGCTCCGGCGGACCATATAATGTCCAGTACATTACAACTGAGCTACGGCTATATGACATTTCTATGCGTAATTATCAACCTCATATGAAAAAAATGTGTAAACGAAACTGTCACTTATATGTTGTTACATTTAATTTATTGTATAAAAAATGTTTGCTAAACAAAGGTGACGAGATTTTCTCCTAAAACATAAACCTAGATAATAGTTACATTGCATTGTAGAAGATGAATCTCAACTAGAGTTCTATCAGTACGTGTGTTGTTTCGATATTTGATAAAATTAGTTTTCTAAATGTTGTTGAGTCTTGAAGTAGTTGGGTTCAGGTTTGTGAATCTAAGATTAAAATAAATCAGTTGAGGTATATGCAGTTATTTTTTTTTTCTCGAACTGACCACGCTATTGACCTAGCAAGGTCTTAACAGCTTCACCCGACTACTGTTTGCAGTTACTATGTTGTATTTATACTAATATTATAATGAGTGGTAAAGTTTTGTTTTCGAGGAATGCTTGGTACCTACTACTGTTCCGATTTCAAAAATTCTTTCACTGTTAGAAAGGTATATTATCCCAAGTTCAGTATCTCAGTAAAAAAGGTGGTTTGTATGTCAAAAGTAAAATAAATGTGACCAAATTAAAATTGAATGCAGATTTCACGTATACTTTACAAATTCTTATAAAACGAACAACTAAAACAAAATGGAAATTTAATGTAGATAAAGTTCAACTTTTACAGTATGTTACGTGATGAAGTCACAAGGGGTACTGGGAAGACATTTATCGGCAATATATGTAAGTTAGTTTTGATCTTCACTTTGATGACACTACTTTAGGTAATGCTGCGAACAGATTCTAGGCTTATTTTAAAAGATTTCTCACATACCAACTGGGTATATGTTTGAGTGAGTCCCTGGATAGTTTGGATTCACGATTGGAAGTGCTGGATAACGCTGCAATAGGGATTTAGGTTTTTTAAGATTATTTGCATTTAAAAATACAATTGAAACCGGTAATAACCGATTTAGTGCAGACGAAGTTGCACGGGTCAGCTAGTAATAAATATAATTACAAATTATTAAACATAGACATTAAAAACGAAGAGTTAATAGTAATTTAATGTAATTTTGTGCATTTCCGTAGCAGAATTAAGGCATGGAAGCATTATAAATGGAAGATGTAAAATGTGGAATGAACCAGAATAATAAAACTGTGTTTCGAATACGCATCATAAAAATATTGTGCATAATTATACATATAATTTACAAATATGTACTAATTAAAAAAATACGTTTAATAAAATTTAGGACTAACTGCACCGCACTATTGACAATAAAGAGCAACAATTTGCTCCTACAAACATAGTTACTAATTTATACGAAACTTCATGAACGGACTAACGTCAAAACGGCCATTATAGCGTGACGCAATAGTAATGCATGACGCGAGTGAAATGCATACCTCTTTGCCACCTCCTAACATAAAAAGAACTGTAGGTAATTTTTAAGAACATAAATGTAACGGGTAACAAGATATCTCAGTATGAGAAGGTACACGTTTAGTATTTAAAAAAAGGACTAAAAAATACAGTGTCATATAGAAGGTAAGTGAACACTTAATCGATAAACATCACGTATGCTATCAACAAAAATAAATATAATAAATATTAAATCTGTTCACACATCGTTTAAATTGCCCTTAATATATTTCAAGTTTCGCATCTGAGAGTGCATACTGATGTTTATTGCGGCGTAAAGCATTTTTATTACCAAGTGTGAATGATACTAGAGTGTGTGTGTTTTTTTTAATATTAAAAATATTTTGACACTTCACAGTCACTGAGATAAGGAATGTCGCTGTAAAGTCATCGTCGAGGCTAGGATTGACTTTTATCGCAGTTTAACACTTTTTGCGTGGTCCCGTAATCTTTTTCTACTATCGATATATTATTTGATGTTATTCTCAGTTTTAAGTGCGAACAAATGAGTTCATCGTTGGTTTTTTTCAACACTGAAACCTTTGTTGAAATGTTGAGGATGAGTTGTACCTATTAGTTATTATGTAGAATTATTATCTACAAGTGGTTCAACATTTATTTTATAAATTGAAAAGTAACTACGCACTATTCTTAATTTTACTGTTCATATTTATTGTTAGAGTCAATAGGGTAATTCTAACAAGAGTCGTTAATTATAGAATTATTTATGAATTGTTAAAACTTATATAGTACCTATTATAGGCTGGAGGAACAAAATGACATAATCATCTCTATATTAAACAACAAATAGAAATGCTTTTATATGTTTATGCAGTATGTCTATTAGAATAATTAAAGATACTAAATTGAATTGAAAATAAATAACAAGGAGTAACAAGAATAATAAAAAATATTAAATATTAATGAAAAAAAAATACAAAAAGTAACAGCGCGACCCTGCCAGGATTCGAACCTGGAATCTTCTGATCCGTAGTCAGACGCGTTATCCGTTGCGCCACAGGGCCTAATAACTAACAGTTTAAAATTATGAGTCTTATTAGAAGACATTGTTTGCTAAATAGTATGAGAAATTAGTAGAAGACTGTCCGGTTTTATTGCGAACACTATACACAGTGAATAATGCATGATAGTAACTTGTTTTTGTTCGTCCTATATCAAGGTGAGTTAGGGTTTATTTACTAGTCTGTGGCTTTTACCATGGTAGAATTAGGTTAGTTATTTTATTTTATTTATTTCTTGACTACTATTCTCAGATTATATTTTATTTGACGGGAGATGAAAGATGTAATATTAAGGTCATTATTTGTCTTAACGTCAATTGTTTTTTGAATATTTAATATACAATGAAATCCTGTTCAGTCTTATTAAATCTACTAAGGAGAGTGTTTCGAAGAGCTGTTCGGATTGATAGCTGCCGCTGAGTTGCATGTCATCTCGATGGTTAGAAGTCGTGTAATGTGAGGTTTTTGAGAGCATTTTTCCAAGTACTTCTGTTCTCTGAAATGAAGTCCCACCGGCGGCATATCTGGATACTTATAAACTCTCAGGAAACGAGTCTACTCCTTTCTCAAGGACCGGCATCACATCTGTGATTCCAATATTGTCGCAAGTATCCATGGGCAGCGATGATCCCTTACCATCAGGTGACCCGCATGTTCGTTGGCCATCCATCGCATAAAAAAAGTTTACTAAAATTTTTCAAGGAAGGACTAAACTAAACTAAACTAGCAAGAACAATTTTTATCCTACATGCATTGACATATAAAAACCCAAGACACAGTCTCGAAAAAAAGTAGTGCTCAAAACCGTCCCGCACAAACTCCCCAATATACGTACGTGGTTATAGTTATATGCTAGACATATGATTTTGCAAATTCGACCTTACCTTAATGATTTAAAGTCGTTTTTACAAGGACGCAAGCGACGTGAGACTATTAATGAAATGACTGCATAATCCAAAATTATGTACATTACACGTAATACACAATCTTTTAATTTTTGTTTGACAATCCCTTCATTAATATCACGTGTGAAACATTAAAATTCAAATATCAGAGACTATTCTATAGTCGTAAGAAAAATTAATGTGATTATTTGTCGACGAAAATATATACTATATTAACTCATTTAAATGCTTAACAAATGGATATGAAAGAATGTACAAAGGTCGTGTGCAGGCCGCGTGTCCTCGTTAGTTCACGTTACGTCTGCACGCGGCGCCACTGGGATCACGACTTGTGTAACGTTAGTTATTTTTATGTTTATTTATGGATACGTAAGTATGTAAATATTAAATTTATTACGACATGACACGTATTATAGTTATAACTTATTCTTTGTGTATAACTTATTCTCTATAATATCCAAAGTTACCTAGAAAGAAACGTGTTAAGAGAACAGTTTAGTTTCTTTGTTAGAATGAAAATAATTATGAATTATTTTTTGGAACATTTTGAAAATGCGTTCATAATACTTTATTTCCTTTAGTTTCATGTACGTACCTTCATTTCTTCGTTTATTTTATAGTGTTCTAATCTATTTGTCGATTGATCTGTGTTACATAATAAAATACAATCTACGTATTCGTTTTCTGAATTCCGCCAATTTTCTTACAACTATGAGGCGAACGTTTGTTTGGGTTCGTGTGCTTTATTCTTCGTTTTCGGTTAGGTTACATTCGACTCGCGGTGCGTCCCGCCTCTACGTGTGGATTGTAAGAAGAATAGGAAAATGTGCTTTGTTTCGAACTTAGAATAATAACGCGTTTCGAAGTAATTCAGAGACGCTTTTTCACTATTTGGAGAATTCTCGCTTGCGCCTAGCTAACGGAAAAGTACGGAATTTACTACGTACTCGCTTTTTGCCCGCGGTTTCGCTCGCATTGATGTAGATTTGTCTTCTCTCAGGAATAATAAGATGTGTTATGTTATTTATAATTAAAAGATAAGCCAGATGGAGTTACTTGTCGGTTCTTCTCGATGACTGGGTTGTTTTTCCAACCGGTGGTAGTTTTGACGTTCACGAGTGCATTTCAAGCCTTAAATTGAATAAATCATTTTATGATTTTAATTTTGTAAATAGTCTCGTTTACATCATTACAAACATACATTTGTTTATATGTTTATTTCTAAAACAAAAGATTAGTAATAAATAATATTCGTTACACAAAAAAGCAATAAAAGGGGAACAAAGAATATACTAACCACTTCAAACTTATAAGAATCTTCAGATGTGGTGTTTGTCGTGGCTTGTAGTTTTAATATTCGTTTCGTTTTATGATTTCTCTTGTCATTTTAGAGCGCAGTGTAGTCGCCGAGCTATTTTTCATACTATAAAACATTTCCACGGAGACCATTATGCATATAAATTAGTGGGGCAAGGTGTCTGTGCTCGTCAAAGCGTCATCGAGAGCGGCTGTCTCGAACGCACCGCTTCTGTTGCTTTTCTCGTAAAAAATGGCAATTTCATTATAGTTTATTACTATCGCAATAAAAGATATATCATGTTAGTTTTATAACATTATGATATTTTAACATAATTTCTCTCAACCTTGTTTAAATTCAGCTTCCATGAGTAATTCTCCTTTAATATCGAGACAAGTGTGCATTCCTTCTAATAATAATGGGCCTTTTTACTAATAAACTGGAAAGTTCTTATTTCATTGTGACATTAATATTAATTATCACTACATATTATAAAACAAAGTCCTCTGCTACGTCTGTCTGTCTGTTCGTGATAAACTCAAAAATTATTGTACAGATTTTCATGCGATTTTCACCAGTAGATAAAGTGACAGGTCTTATAGGTCCATTAGGAAGGTTTATGTACTTATATAATTTGTTAAGGTTTTTTTTTTATTATCAGCACAGGACAATGTCCCCCGCTAGTGGATTTTATAACGTACTAATGATGATTTGGTTATGAAAATATTTATTTTCCCCTGAATATTTAAAGGCTAAAACAAAAACAGAACTCTAACTTGTATAAATTCTTGCATTATACTTTTATCTTATTACCTTAATTACTATATTCCACTGTTTATCATATCTTAATTTATTGTAATATGTATTATTATGTAATAATATTACATAATAGAGAAATAAAACTCTTTACGTTTGATGTAGTAGTTAATCTCCAGAGCAATCTACCATGCGATGGCAATTTACACGGGCATGTTTAAACTGCAAGTTTAAACTGCACAGGCCCATGTGGTGGAGGCGCACTGTGCCAACTCTCACAGTTCATCAGGGAGGTCTAACACCCACTCCCACTTTGAGGGGTCTACCATCTTTGTCCCTCAGACCGCAGCCAGGGCCTCTTGAAGTGTCTAAACCTGTCGAGGGAGCAGACACAGTGCCAGTGGGCAGTCCCTGCTCCCTCGCCTAAAAAATGTATGACGGCACCATGGGGTTTAAAAAAAAGAGCAATCTACCAAATTTATTCTAAAACTTCTTTTACTAATAAGAACTACATTATTCCTAGCTTTTATAGGTTAATTTTCAAAATTATTCAATTTATGTGATAACCCTCCAGAACTTGCTGTGTCATTTACTTGGATTTTTTCGGCTTTCGGTGTCCGGTATCCAATTCTTATCACTGGGACCGAGTGCATTTTTATTTACTTTTTGCTTAGCACACTTTCATATCTTCAATATATATGGTAGTTAGTCGAATGCTAAATAATGAAGTAGTATGTTAGATAGCCTATATCCTTCTTTAATAAATATAATATACAATGCAAAAAGACGTTTTGAAATCTCACTTGTAGTTCTAGAAAGTAGCGCGTTTAAACAAACAAACAAAAAATTCTCAATATCTTCTTTTTTTTATGTCATAGCAGGCAAACGAGCAGGTCACCTGATGTTAAGTGACCACCACCGTACATAGACACTAACAACAGCAGGGCAATCGCAAATGCGTTGCCACCCTTTGGGAGAAGGGATAGTGGAGGGATAGGGGAGGGAGAGGGAGAGGCGAGAGGAGAGGGGAGGGGAGGTGGGCCCCCGGCGCTCTCACTGACCGAACGAATCGCAACAATGCAAGCACTGTTACTTCATGTCGGTTTTCTATGAGAGGGTGGTACTACTCCGAGCGAACCGACCCGTTCATACTGAAACGAGTAATAGTTTCAGCGTGGCTCTACCACCTATAAAAATATCTTCTACACATATAATAAGAATGTAAATCGAACGTGTCTGTTATTTTTAGATCTTTGTGCAAAAAATTTTTGCAAGTGTCTTGGTATAAGTAATAAAATACATTTCAATATTTTTTAGAAATGTCTGTCTGCCTGTTTGTATGAACACGCATCACTGCTAAAGTAATGCGTTCACGATAAAACCTCACTCACTCATTTGGTCTTGGTTTCAATAAAATCGGTTCACTCTATCAAAAGTTATTGTAATTTTAATGACAACGCGACTTAAGTACAAGCGAAAAAAAGACTTAATACATTCAGATGATTTTATTAGTCACTGTTTTTTTTACATTAAGTTTCACGCGGACAGAGTCGCGGGCAACGCTAGTTTAAAATATTAGTATAGATGCCCGTGACCAAAGTCGCGAGCAGCTACTATGCGATGAGGTTATGTTGCTACACGTATACTAGTCGTTCACATAATCAAACTTTCTAGAATTTGTTTCTTGCGTAATAAAATTATGGTGTAATCGCATACAAGATTTGATTATCATCATACCGACTATTATGTATATCGGTAAAAAGCATAAATTGTTTTTATTGATTTATACGAATTAGCGAAAGAAAAATAATGCGTTTGAATTCGTGAGGCTCACATGCCGGTACACATGTGTATCGCAGGAATGCTTATATGTATGAATAGCTAGTTTAGCTTAGATAGTTGTCGGAACAATAGCCCAAGCTGAGGTTCGGCCACTCTGGTACCATTGAGCTTGTTACCAAGCGGCGAAGTGCCTTAAGCGCTCGCCTGAGTCCGGTGCAGCTGTGAAAGCCTGTCACGTCAGGTCAATAGCGTAGTCAGTTCGAAAAAAAAAGTTTTGTGGCAGTGTAAATATTTGTAAACATTCTATTCGAGTGAGTTATCGATATACGTGTAATTAAAAGTTAAAGTTTATCGATAGGTCAATTGTTATTCAGTGTTGATGTATGTATTTGAATTGTGAGAGGTGCGATGGTCGGCGCGAGAAAATCCCATACGTCAGCACGGACCGTCTTGGCTTCCGTTGAAATAAACAAGCTCCGTAATGCCCACGTGATGACGTTTACGGCTATTCGACACCTTTTCTATATTATACAAGTTAATATTACCGCATTCATAATATAATATGAATATTCGAAGAACTTTCAATTTGTCTGTAACTTTTTTCTTGGCAACTAATATTCTTTTAGTATCTTCTAGTAGAATATTACCGCGATTGTCGAGTAGGTAATGATGTTACAATTTTATTTCGATCATTTCAATGAACTAATAAGATGGTGGCCGTCTAGTTAAAACTTTCCGGAGTGTTTTTGTTGTAAGTTAGAATGTATGCTCCGTGGTATTATTTCGAATCCACTTCACTTGAGCACAATAACCAAACTTCTTCTTCTTACCTTTATCCCACCTAAGTAGGGTCGGTGCAACATGTTTGTCATGTTGTGATGTATTATGACTTGGCTTAATTTTTACGATCGGCCGCCTGCCTGATATCGACCCTCCTTGGGATAAACCAAACTATTTTACGTAAAACACCACCAATATAAGTAGTCCGGTGAAGCTATTAAGACCTTGCTAGGTCAATAGCATAGTCAGTTCGAGAAAAAAAAACCGCCAATATTACAAAATATGGAGCCAAATAACACAAGATTGTGAACAAAATATAGAAACCACTACATGACATTTCAAGATCCCGCCAAAAAGTCCAAATCCTTCCTGTATTTTTTATCTGTAAATAAATGACCAGAGATAACATAGTTAAGTACATTATCCTCCTGTGGTTCTCAACCGATTTTTTTTTGTTTACAAAATATTGACGAACTTTAGGGTTATCAATAAAAAAAAAAAATGTGTGCGTGTACTAGTGTACACACGTAAGAAGTGAAACTTGTTTAAGGCCTTATTTTTCGCAAAATGATCTATATGCAACTTTCCAGAAATTGGTTAAAAAAAAAAAAAAAAACAAAAAAAAAAAACCTTTATTTCTTTATGGCAAACAATTTCATTAATATATTAAAAAATAAAGTTAAATTAGATAAAGTTTAAACAAAAGGATTTTATTATCATAGACATGAATACAAAAAAGATGGCGCGTAACGGAAAAATGTGACGGTAAATTTTTTCCAACGCCGATAAAGAAGTTTCACTTCAAAAATTGGAAACAGTTTTCAACGTCACCTACTGGTGAGTTATACTAAAATGTATAGCATAATATCTTCTTAAACCTGTTTACAGAATGTAAGTTATATTTTTCCAAATTTACTATTACTGCTTAAAAAGTCTCAAGAATATATACTTAGTCGAGATAATAACTCAATAAAGTATTTTGTTTCTTTCTAAAAGTCTCGTCCAAATTCGATCAGCCGTTTAGGAGCTCATGCTAGACAAATGCCAGATACTTCTATTTTATTTATATGTATAAATTTTCTTTAATAAAGTTCTATTCGTAGAAAAAGAGTAAATAAATCAATGTAACTAATTTAGATAACAAGATACTGAATTATTAAATTGTATAATAGTTATTTTTTATGAATTAATAAAAATCATGAATGATACATGAGTTGAAGTTCATTAAAACATGTAAATCATAATACTCTACAAGGTAACGTCGTATTTGTACAGGGAATAAATAGTCGAGGTGCTAAACGCGTGGGCTCTCTGTGGGAACAGTAAACAGACCAGATTTACTCAAACGTTCCATTGAGGAAGGCCAAATGTGGATACAATGGGAACGAATTTTCATTCATGTTTCGTGTATGAATAAAGTTAGCCAAGTTACCGTAACTAGTCTGATACTGTCGATAACGGAACGAACTGTTTGAAAAATAGTATAATTCAAATCATAAAGTGGAAATGGACTTTCAGGATGATATAAGAAAATATACTTACACATAATATTTTTGATGCGTACATATTTATATGCAACATCGGATTAAAGATCTCTATTGTTTTTTAATACTTTGCAAGCTTAACGTTTGACCATAATCTCATCTGATGATAAATGACGATTTTTTTATATATATCATAGGAGGCAAACGAGCAGACGGGTCACCTGATGGTAAGTGATCACCGCTGTCCATAGACACTAGCAACACAAGGGGTGTCGCAAGTGCGTTGCCAGCCTGTGTATGGGGGGAAGGGAGAGGGGAGGAGAGCTGGGCCTCCGCCGCTCTCAAAGACCGAACTGAACTGAACGAAAAGACAATGCAAGCACTGTTACTTCACGTCGGTTTTCTGTGGGCCGGGTGGTAGTATTCATGCTGAAACCAGTAATAGCTTCAGCGTGGCTCTACCACCTACAAACCGATGCCGATGTGGTCTAAGATGATTGAAGCGCCAAATCTAGAGTGGGCTGGTCCTCAAGTGCAGCTGCCGGAACACTCCAACAGGTGCTTGCCTATAGATATGCAACTTGAGTGTGGTAGCAAGCCAGGCGGACTTAGAAAAATTACTACCACCATACTATAATAACCAACTTTCATCACGATATTTTCCTTTACCAAAAGCTCGAACTCAGTTGCTAATATTCGAACCTACTTCCATCAATGCTGTGTCCGAAGACACTATCAACTGAGACATCATCGCTGGAAATAATTTCATCGTCACTTCAGTTCATTTCGTTACAAGTGTTTATTTTATGTTTCACATGTATGCGCTCGGCGTCAATTATACCTGATGGTAAGTGAAGATGTGGTCGTGGACGAACCACGCTAACTCTCATCATTTGAACGCTTCTAAATTATATGTTGACGGGAATACATTCGCTGGAAGTGAATTATAATCCTTAGCCTTACGTAGATATAATAAATGAGGAAGTAAATAATTTCGTACGAATTGCGGAAATATTAACCAGGTAAGGATGGACACCCTATGGCGTCTAGGCGTCCCTTGGTGGAACGAGGAGGGCGAAATTAGATCATATAATTCCTGTGCATAGTTTTTAAATTATGGGCTGTATACCTTCTAATAGGTGAGAATGATTTGATTTGTATAAATAAAAATCAATTACCGAATTTATGTAAGCCCATGTTCTCTTTTGTTATGTTTCTGAAGCTATCTGAAAACTGGCACGCGAAAGTGAAAAATTTGAACTTGGAGGTTTTATTGATGTTTGTTTTACTATAACTAGCCACAAGGTCATTATGTATTATTAGAAATTGCTATATTCGTCTTGTTATAAATTGACTATTTATTACAAAGATAAAGTAGTAGCAATTAAGAGTCAACGCGTAAGGAACCGCGCGCTGCTGCTTCATAATGTTCTATTCTTGTCCGGAGATTCGAACCCCGGTATGTATCAGCGTTTTTTCCGAATTCGGGTAAGCTTACTGGTTTAAATTGGTAGCACTATCGGCTGACGGTAAATGAAAACATCGTGAGGAAACTTGGACTTAGGAAATGTTCTTGAAATCGCACCGTATCGGGGTAAAATATAATACTGTCGATTTCTCAGAGTTGGAAATCGCCAATATGTCGTGGGCTGACGTGTTGATTATGCATAGTTTACCTCGACAAGAGGCCTATGGTCTTGCAGTTGGACTCTTACAGGCTTATGATGATGAAGATTTTGGTACAATGTATCTGTATATAATTATAATTCGAAGGCAACGCTGTAGTTGATATATTAATTGGCTTGGGTATGACTGATACATTATATATATGCATTTGTTAACTTGAAACCGATATTCAGCGGCTTTTGTTATCGATTTACTCTTGCGAGATAATTAAAGGCCGGTTTATCAATACTAGTTTTTTAATATTTGTTTGGTAAATCCTTATGACGTCGTTATTTATAATGTAAAACTTTTAGTGTATAATAATTTATAGAGTTTGTACTACCTTTATTCATCACCATTTAATTAACGTCCGTACTTCTAGGTAGGTACGTGCTTGTGATATCAACGGCGTAAATAAAACAACCGGTTATTTTAATTGCTCAATGCAGTGTATAACGAAATAAGCCTTTAAGTATAGCGTCTTGAGGTGTCAACTGACTGGCGCCAAAAGGAAGGTATTCTTAGAACTTGAGACGTCCGGCGTTGCGACTCGCCGCGTCAGAAGATAGAATCAAATTATGATAGCTGGTAATTATGAGGTAAATATGACACGTATGTTACTCGATTATGGGAACCGATGTCACTTGTTTATGTTATATTATACTCGTTTTGAAATTGTAGTATTATTTCTTTTTATATAAGTTATATAAGAACTTTAATTATTGGTATTCTTAGAATTAGATAAATCATAGAATAATTCTGTTTCTCTATTGTATTTAATACTAGATGTCCGTCCAGCTTTGCAGGGGTGTATTAATGATGAAAATGATTCCATATATTTCTTTTACAGTACGACATGTAATGAAATAAAATGTCAATAGAATGTTAATCAGTAAATTCTGTCAGTATTTTTGAATCATATGTTTAGTGCCTTCTGGCTCATTTACTTTTTAAAGGGAGATTTTTAAGTTAAATTATTTACTTTACGGCATGTTTTCACAAATCATTACATAGTATAAAACAAAGTCCCACACCGCGTCTGTCTGTCTGTCTGTTCGCGATAAACTCAAAAACTACCGAACGGATTTTCATGCGGTTTTCACCGGTGGATAGAGTGATTGATGAGGAACGTTTATATATAGTATATAATTTGTCAAGGATTTTTTCATAATCAGGGGGGGACAACGTCTGCCGGGCCCGCTAGTATTTTATAAAAACCTTGTCCTAACAATTACACACGGGATAAAAAAGAATTTGCCGAATAGGTGCGGCCATTTTGAAATGATTCGCTTACATACACCCAGCAACTGAATTTATCTATATAGTAATGTGTGCTTTATGTATATATTGCATTGTTCTTATTACTATTTAACTTTTATAATACCTTTACCGATTTAAAGTTTAGTATGTAAAATCGATCATTAGTGCTTAGTTTCTATGCAAAAGCGTATTAATATGTAGCCTGAGAAGTCCTGTGCCTTCCAGTAAAAACTTTGTAAAAAATTATCCGGACAAACAATGTGCTAATATTTTTACATGTATAGATTTTGTTCATTATGTTACTCTTACAATATTTAAGAACTCAGTGATTATGTAATGCTTATAACAAGTTTAGGCAAATACTAGTATGTTACTGAGCCATAGTGGTAAACGGTTCAGCAATTAATTTTACTGGCTTTAAATCTACATGAGGCGGAGACAAAAAAAAATAAATAGAACTTCTTCGATTTTTTTTTTCATTTAGTAGACATAGATATATTTAGTGTTTGTTATAAATAAAAAAATCGAAAAATTAATTTTGTTTTTGTTAATATTTAAACCTGAAATATTAATAAATTATGGTTGAATTTCGACCAGTAGACGACCACTAGTATCTGCTAAGAGTAGGTATCGGCCTGTTTACATTTAGACAAAAAAATGAAAGTACATAAAAATAATAAACCATGACCAGTTGCACAAATTAAGAGGCTGAACAACTGACGTCCGATTGTCTCATCATCCCTAATGCATGCACATGTTCAATGCAAGAATTTTTCCGCCCTGCAGTGCTATGAATATTAATCCAACACAACTTGACCCCTTCATTTCCGTCCAAACGTTTAGAAAGCCCCACATTAGGCGGGACTGACTTAAATTGTTATAGGCCTTTGCCGCATGGTTTTCAACGTATTGCACAATGTGCCGTGCCATATGCAGTATTAGTGAGACACTAGGGACAAGGCACATGTGGATTGGTTAAAATGGGACCAACTGGCTACATTCGAATAAACATTGTTTTGGCATTTTATTATCAAACTTGGTAGAGTGTGTTTATGCTATTTAACTTGGCTATTTTCGTTGACTTATAAGTTAAGATTTGTATAAAACCCAAAACTTCAGTTAAGTACTGGATAAGTAATAGCTCAAAATGTTATATTTGAAAGAAAAAACCGACTTTACGATAAGCATATATGGTACTAGCTGACCCGAAAAACTACTTTTATGACGTAAATATAAAAGTTAGACATATGCTATCGCTGAATTTTTTTAGGCATTATCAAGCTCTACAACTTTTCTCTGGAACTCAATTATATATCTCTCATCGTTAAGGGAGCATTCGTAAGAAACGTTTTCGTTCGACCGTTTCTTCTCCCTACTTTGCAAATCCGACTACCACAAAAAAGTCTTTTCATTTTGGGGTTAATATATAGCCTATGACACCCACAAATAACGTGGCTTTCTATTGGTAAAAGAATTGTCAAAATTAGTTCAGTAGATCCAGATATTAGCCCCTACAATGTCACAAACTCATAATCTTTACCTCTTTATAATATTAGTATAGATATAGATGTGTGTTATTTTATCTCTTAGAAAATTAATGTCGAATGAGAGAAGGGAAATCTTAAAGACAAATAAAAAAAAAGCTCTATTTCTGTACGGAATAAGTCGTTCTATCGATCATTACCACTTACAGTCTAGTCATATTTATACCTCCATATATTCATATTACGTCGTGACTTAATCAAGAAATGCACTTGTAGCACTTGTGTACCCTCGCGGAGGGGCCTCGGGTCGAATATATTCATTTCATCCGCAATATTTGTACATTAGAGGTCTCGCCTCGCTACGCTCCCTAGTCGCTAGCTACGAAGTTTGACTCTATAGCTTTGGTACTCTGTGGGGGTAATCGGCCATTACCATCGTTTTCTTATAACATTTTTTTACGGTTAAATATTTTTTGTATTATTTAGATTTGCCGTTACACGGATGAATTAGACTATTCTCGATATAAAATATGGAATAATATACGTGATTTTATTGAACATTGGTTTATTTCCACCCACTTCGTTGATCATTAAAAAAAAATGACAAGAGTCAATCGAGTCAAAAATAAGTAGTGTAGAATTATCTAAGAAAAATTCCGTATCGAATGGTCTTGGTCTTGTGCTGATACGTTCATTAGTTTTGACGAAATTGAACCTCAAACAAACTGTATTCTCATATAATAGTTTAAATATGTCCATAGTCAAGTTAAATAAAAATAGGTGCTAGTGAGTTTTTCGAATGACAGATTTACTTTACTTAAAAATGTGATTATATTAAAAGGTGTTGTTTTTTTTTAATACTAGTTAACAATTTACTTTAAATATGAAGGAGGAATGAAGCCTTTTCCTATAAGAAAGTGAATTACCTAAAATATAAATTCAAAAAAACACGTTCGTGTTTAACTCAATTAGTAGGGGTAAGGAGACAAGGGGACACCGCTACAGCAAAGTAATGAAACCTTAAATCCCTGGTACGGACTCGTAATCCCATGACGAAAAGTTATTTCGCACAGGGGTGCCAGTTGGCCGAATCTAATGTGGTTTAGCGTCCATTCCCAGTACAAATTGTATTTTATCGAATTGTAGTGTTGTTTTTGTTTAAATTTGATTTAAATTCTAATATAAAACATGAGATTTTTGTAGTGCTTTTAATATTGTAGTGTTTTTTTTTCGACGCAATAAGGAAAAAAATATGTCCAGATTTGCTTTAAATTTGTAAAATGGTATATAAATATTGTCTCACTTATTTGTTGTCCATTGTGATATTATTATATATCCGTAGCTGTATTTAATATTAATTCCACTTCCTCTTGCCCTTATTACACAAGCGCAGGAAAAAATGTCTCGGGATAAATATAAATAAACAAATAATAAATTAAAATATAAAAAAACATTAATAAATCATGGGGTCGAGGTGTCAAGATAATGTGGTATACCCGACTACTAAGAAACGTTCATTTCTTCTGATAAGGTGTTTTATGTTTTTTATCTGTTATTTTTATATACCTAGGTATATATGTTTCATTATATCTTTAAAATTGAAGATAACAGAATAATAGATGAAAATATAAATACTTCAATTGTTTACTGAATCTTCGGATATGATTACAATCCTAACATCCTGATCCTAACTAATTTTATAAATGCTAATAAGAGTCTGTTTGTTTGTCATGCTTTCACATCTTAACTATTCAATCCAATGTCTTGAAAATTTGCATACACGTTGTCGAGGAAAAAGGATGTAGAGTACATTCACGCGAGCGAAATTGCGGCCAACGAATAATAAGCTACTTTTTTAAAATATATAAAAGTGTGTGTGTTCGTATGTACACGCGTTAGAAGTTATACTTCTTTGGCGTAACAAGATAAAAATCTTTTCAACAATTTTATCTTTCGCCTTATTCTCCGTTTTGTAGAAAAAACGACTCTAACAATAGAAAAAAGGTATTTAATACATTGAAAGTTTTAATACAAAGAAATACAAATAGCAAATACAAAGAAACAAAATGTTGACTATAGCTAACTTCAGGGTGTCGGTTTTTCGTAACGGTGTGCGCGCGCATCGTAAAAAATTACTTTCATCGTTTTTCCCTAACGCGCCAAAGGAAGTATAACTTCAAAAATGTTTCTACGGTTGATATATGTTTTGCCACGTTTCAATGATAGTTGTATATATTAGTTCAAGTTACACAAATGTAACATACGATTTAATTTTTGTTTGTCGTGTTTACAAATAGTTCGTGTATAAGATTTGATCGGCAATTTGTAATTCTAGTGAACCGATATCGCGAAACGTATCTCCTGTGTCGCAACCCTGACTCGGGTTCGGTGAGAGTAGTTGCCGACGGCGCTGCACGTGCAACGACATTAATGAGACCCTTTACAGTGTATCTTCCGATCGATATCTGCTATTTTTTTCACAGGCAGTCTACTGGTTACAGGGTGTCCAATATAGGAGATGGTTCACAGTCTTTTCTTTTGACTATTTAAGTCTTGTCAGCTACATGGTTACTAGGCACGGAGAGTAAACATAAAGTCTGTATTGTGTTAACGAAATCTAGAGTGATTTTTATGTTTCTCATTGAAGCAGCTTTGTAATTAGTATGTAAGTACTATATAGTTGTATATTTTGTATAAGTTATTTAATGTAACTATTGTATTGCATATAGTGTACGCTATCAAAATATTTATTTGTTACATATTACAGTGTCATTGAATGAACTAGGCTTAGATTATTTGAATACATGCCATAGGAGGCAAACGAACAGGCGGATCACCTGATGTTAAGTGATCACCATCGTTCATAGACACTTGCAACATCAGGAGAGTCGCAAGTGCGTTGCCAGCCTGTGTTTGGGAGGAGAGCGGAGAGGGGACGGGGAGATGGGAAAGGGAAGTGGGTCTCCGGCGCTCTCACTGACCGAACGAAATGTAACAATGCAAGCACTATTACTTTACGTCGATTTTCTATGAGAGGGTGGTACTACCTCGGACGAGCCGACCCATTCATGCTGAAACAAGTAATAGTTTCAGCGTGGCTCTACCACCTACAAAACATTGTAAGTTAAATAGGGTAAAATAAATATTAGGTGTTTTTTATATATGCCAGTCACTGGTTGATGACGGACTATAAATCTATATTTATTTTATGATATGAGAATGTTGGATTCAACTTAGCATATTGCTATAATGATCTAATTATTGTTTATTTACAATATTGGATGTTAAGTGAATTTCACGTATAATTAATAGCCTAGTAAGTAACGTTTATAAGTAAAATGTTCTAAAGTAGAATTATGAAAGATTACCAACGGCTTTCTCGTATGTTTATATTATAACCTTTAAATGCGCTGGTTATGTTATATTACACTTTATATTATATTATTGTATGGTGTATCAATTACTTATATGTAATGTTTTTAATCGAGATTAACGTATATCTGACGTGAGACTTTAAAAGTGGTTTAAAAATAGTCTATTGCAGTATTGTCTATATCTATTTTATTTAAATAAGAAAACAAAGTCATTTTTCGTATCTGTCTATGTATCCCATAGTGCAACTAAACAACGCAACACATGTTCCTATAGTTTTCACTATCATTTACGGAACTTATTCCGGAAGATTTATGTGTGTAATTCATTTATATAAAGTAGAGAAAGTTGACGTATTCTAATGAAGACGTGAGAAGTAGTTTTCGGGTGCTTAACTTGACAACGTTGGTTGAACTTTATGAGATACATTACAATAATGTATTACGGAATTGTACATCCAAAAATGTCTAGAGAAAAGTCTGCGATGGTATATAGATTAAGAATAGCTCACAGTTAGTATTTTTATCTTTTACATGATATTAAAAAAATGTTATTTACGTCAGTATTTTGGCAATTATGAATATCAATCCTTGCGAAAGTATATCTCAGTCTCGTTGAATATTGAATGTAGATTAAAACTGCTCTTTACAGAGTAACATTTCAATGAACATATTAGAAGATATCACAGGTTTAAAATTATCCTCAACTAAAAAAAATGTTGTGTGTGTAAGGACTCTTACGTACTTCTTAATAAGTCTTTGATGAAATGGGAATATCAAAGCGGTAATTAATGTATCTAAATCCTTTAGACACTTATGACGCCATAATAGTACATTCAACAGATATGAAGCCGCAGCCGGTCCCTAGTTACAAATACATGTTTGTAACTTTACAGTTTGCGGGGTGGTAGGGTGTCTGTTTGCGGGGTGGTAGGGTGTCTTTTGCGGGGTGGTAGGGTGTCTGTACCCGACTGGATCGCGACCACCGTACACCAGGTGGAACACCCGCCATAGTGACACGTTTGGGCGTGTCGCGTTCCGGGATCAGCCGGTGTATATCCAGCAACGGGGGGGGGGGCTGTCCCTGACTGGGTCGCTTTCAGGCCGGCATGACAGCGGCGACCGGCGATAGATAGTATGTCTTTCGGTGGTCGCCATTGTTTTTGGATTGTACTGTGCTTACCATCAGGCACAGTACAGTCACTTTGCCGAGCTACAATAAAAAAAAAAAAAAAAACATATATATATATATATATATATATGTTAATTTAGAAACAGCTTCGTCGTTAATCTACTCGCAATATTAATAAAATTCAAGTGTCGTTTGCCTATTAGGCTAATCTCGGAAACAAACTAACTAATTTTCGCGAAACTTTCTAGTAGATCGACTACTTTACAGAGTATCTAGGCTCTATATAATATTACCATTTTCCATAGGGTCTAAGCAGTAACTACAAAGTTGCAGTTAAAAAAATTAAAGCCCGCACATAATTTTATCCATACAAAAGACGTTCCCATGTAAAATCAAAACAGTTTTAACTCGAAAGAAATTCTGACCAGAATGCTAGTTTTCAACAAGATCATGAACGATATATTTCACACAATACCACTGAACCTTATAGTAATTAAATTAGTATTTTTCATTAAATAAGGCAGTAAAACAATTAACATGTAAACAATTTAAAAGATATCTCTGTACCATTAGATGTGCCTCAGACAAAAAGAAATTGTGTTTTCATTAGAACCAAAAAAAAGAAATATTATGGTACACGTAAAACGCTAAAAAATATATGGTAAACACAGCAAGTGATGATTTTTTTTTTATGTCATAGCAGGCACACGAACATGTGGGTCGCCTGATGTTAAGTGATAACCACCGTCCATAGACACTAACAACACCAGGAGAGTTGAAAGTGCGTTGCCGGCCTGTATTTGGGGGAAAGGGAGGGAGGGGGGAGAGGAGGAGAGGTGGGCCTCCGGCGCTCTCACTGGCCGAACGAAACGCAGCAATGCAAGCACTGTCACTTCTCGTACTGGAAGAATCTCATCGTGATCTTTATAATTAGCAGTATTAACTTGGGTTAAATATTGCCCGATGAGGGTATTTACAATGAAATCGCTGTGCAGATCTCAGGTGACGCAACCCTGAGTTGGCTCCAGTAAAAGTATGCTATTAACCTCGTGCGTGTAGAGATATTAATGAGATCATTTACAATGTATCTTCCGAATGATTGCTTGTTACGCTTTTTTACTTTCCACGGATAATAAGTGGCCGCCTCTTAACGTGTGACTCATGGCTACCAATGTATACATACAATAAATGTATGTGTTTATTGTTTGTAGCATATCTTTGAATGTCTGTAGGTATCATTATTACATAAGAGCGGTTTGTGCAAAACTCCAAGATAATGTAACATTAATGTACAAAAACTCAAGATGCACACAACTTCTCACAACCGGCACACAAAAATGAGTACATAATTTTGGATTATGCAGTCATTTCAAATAGTCTCGCGTCGCTTGCGTCCTTGTAAAAACAATTTTCAATTATTCAGGTAAGGTTGAATTTGCAAAATCATAAGTTTTTTTTATATTATAGGGAACAAATGAACAGGCGGGTCTCCTGAAGGTAAGTGATCACCGCCGTCCATAGACACCAGCAACATCAGGGGAGTCGCAAGTGCGTTGTCGGCCTGTGTTTGAGGGAGGAGGAGTGGGGGTAGGGAGAGTGGGAAAGGGGAGGGGGGAGGAGGCGGGGAGGTGGGTATCCGGCACTCTGACTGACCAAACGAAACGCAACAGTGCAAGCACTGTTACTTCACGTCGGTTTTCTGTGGGTCGCGTGGTATTAAACAGGGCGAGCGGACCCATTCATGCTAAAAGCAGTAATAGCTTCAGCGTGGCTCTACCACCTTCACAACGTGGCTCTACCACTTTCAATCGTATCGTATCAAGTTAATCGTATAACTATAACCACGTATGTATATTGGGGTGTTTTTTCGGCCGGTTTTGAGCGTAACTTTTATTCGAAACTGTGTGTCTTGGATTTTTATATATCAATGTGTATAACATTATACTATTGTTGCGCCCGTAGGACAGTTAAAATGCCATTTGAGTCGAAAAAATGTATTTGTACTCGCAAAGACAAGATGAAACAAACTATCACACATTTACACTATGGTTGTATCTACCCGTTATAAATCAATTAGCGGGCCCGGCAGACGTTGTCCCGCCCTGATTATAAAAAAATGCTGGACAAATTATATATCAAAACGTTCCTCGTGAATCACTTTATCCACTGGTGAAAACCGCACAAAGATCCGTTCAGTAGTTTTTGAGTTTATCGCGAACAGACAGACGCGGTAGGGGACTTTGTTTTATACTATGTAATGATGTTGGCAATCTAGTGGATTTTTCCCACGATTCAGTGACTTATCTATTGTTTATTTATAATACTGAGTTAGCCGAAATATCTGGAAAGGATTCTAAAATGGTCCAGAAATATCTTAAGTGTTCAGATGACTTGTATTTAATATACAAGATCGTGAGTATATTAATACTGTCACGCAACGCCATCTACAGGACGAGCAGGAAAACGTCGCACTTGAATATTTTGTCACGATGATCGTTGATATTGCCCAAATAAAATCGGCTGAGTGCCTTAAGCGCTCGCCTTAGTAGTCCGGTGAAGCTGTAAAGACCTTGCCAGGTCAATAGCGTAGTTAGTTCGAGAAAAAAAAAATCGTTGATATTTTTAACCGTACGTCATGTACATGTCAGACATTGTGTGAGATTGGTAAAACGTTTCAAATAAATATGATAGTATATATCAGTACAAAAACAATGGAACTGCCGAAAGATGAATATCTGCGTACCTAGACCAATGAAATTCACGTTTTACTGAACTGGCAACTTAGATCATTTCCGATTGACATACAATTCAAGTTTCATTTATTAAATGTGGTATACTAAATACTGTGGTAAACCTCCTGAAATAAGCTGGGAAAATGTCGTTAAAAATTAGATACTGTTGGTCTGAAAATTAGTTGAACAAAAACTAAATGTTTATTCTGCACCTCTGATGGTTCGTTTGGTTTTTTTAATATAATTTAAACTGGATTAATTTTCGATATCTTTGGTTGATCTAAAATGACAGTAACATTAATCGGGATGTGAGGTAAGTTAAAATCTATAAAAGATGTTTAATAATTTATTCATATTATACGTGTAATTCTCACCAAACAATAAAATAATATAATCATGAATAAACGTGAACCACCTAATATCTAATGAAATCATTTTTTTCCAAGAACATAGGCGTATCGATGTTCTAAAACTACCAAAGTGCTGGCGATAAATGATATTCTAATGATAAATGATATATTAGTGTAAATATCATAGTATAGTTTTTATTGCATTTTTATTTTATGGACTTAGCATAATATTAGCATTTGTAATACTAATCACGTTTCGCTAATTCATTTAAAAGTTTTTAGATTACGTATGGTTTTAGTAAAACAGAAAAAAGTGAAAAAACAAATTCCGCAGTCGGTAGGATTCGAACCTACGCTCCCAGAGGGAATCTGATTTCTAGTCAGACGCCTTAACCGCTCGGCCACGACTGCCATGCGAGATATGTTGAAATTATATATAAAGTTTCTTATTATTATATTAACACTAATGTTGCGAATACCTAGAACAGTGTTCCTATAGGTTTTGTTAGTCCGGTGAATCTGTTAAGACATTGCTAAGTCAATAGCGTAGTCAGATCGAAAAAAATAAACTGTATGTTTTCGTAATTATAAACAATTTATTATATAGTAATATTATGTGCATAATTTTTACATAATAATTATCAACAAAAATTGCAATTACAAGATGATTTAAAGAAAATTGAATGAATTATATTTTATTTAAATCAATAACCAGTTGTATAAATGATTTTTCACGTTTTGTGTAATTCTATGCATATACAGGACGTATAATGTATTGATAATTGATTTACAGCAAAATTCATTTTCACTTTGATTGAAATGTAAAACTGACTGTGTCAGAATAATTATTCTACTAGGTAATTACTAGTCTAGTAGGCATTCATTTACCTTTTAAATCTATTTACAACTTTTTATGTCTATTCAAAATTGAAGGCTGCCACCTATACTTTATAGTAAAGTATTGTATGATATTTGAGGACTATAGTGTTTTATTTTACATTGGTTTTTTAGTGAACTTAATTAAGGAATTTAAATTTCGAGTCTGTGGTATTTTACCTGTTAATAAATGCCCGTAAAAAGGTGTTTTAGTAATGAAATCGAGTTTTTTTATTCATATGCACCGTCAATAAAAATACATTACAAATAAAACCTATTTACTCACCTGTCTGCATTGATATCTTACGATATGTTTTATCGCAATTATACTTTATTCTCCAACCTTTAACAACCAATGTATCTTATCTGTTTAAAAGAAACTTGGCAAACCTAATTCAAATAGTACGTAAGACATCAAAACAAATTCTGTTTGCAGTATTATCGAACGAGCCAGTCAGTAGGTATTTACTCAGTTGTCAGTATTAGGTACAAGTGAAAATAATACAAACAAAGCGAGAAATCCTCATCGTGTACGCAAGTGCGGTTTATGATAAACTTGGACGTATTTATACTTACTGACGCACATAAAGCACTAGGTAAATGCATATTGTACATTCTACGTCATAACTTTTAAATTTGCTCCATAATATATGGAGGGTACCAGATTGGAGAGTTCCTGTATTTGTTATAGGACCTCTTTTCATCTCAATTTAAGGGAAAGCGATTTTATTATTGTACTATATTCATAAGAAGTTTATTTTCCGTAATATTTGGAAAAAACCACAGCACATCGCCTGTAAGAGACCCAGTGCAGGGCCATAGTCCTAGTAATACTCGCTAGGGAGGCGGTGGAGAAAGAGAGGGAACAGACCATCTGCTCCCCCTCCCGTAGTCGACGAACCACATGGCGGCGACGGGTCGGTGACGACCTCCGCCCACCGTAGTGAGGGCCTGCTGTGGACGATGGACTCGAGCATGTTTGTCGCCCTGGCAACTCTAACATAGGCCCACGTGGTAAAGGCGCATTAGTGTTCAGTGAGCCTCCCATCAGTTCGTCAGAGAGGGTCAAGGTCTTGCCTCTCCAGATTACAAGTCGGGGCCCTGATGAGGAGTCAACACCTGCCGGGTCGGGTAGAAGCACTGCAGAGGCCGTTCCTGCCCGTCCGGCTAAATGGTGCAAGAAGAACACCGAGGGTTGTTTAAATCTGGCATTCTCACCTGTGCTGTCCGGCTAGGTACAGACCTCCAAGAGGATTCCCCCGAGAAAAAAAAAGGGCCATACTCCTCTTCTCAAAGGAAGGTGTGCACGTAATCACCACGCCAGTCCACGATGTATTGGCGTTTTCAAACTCTGAGAAATCCACTATTCTATAAATTCCACATAAGGTGATGGTACTACAAAAACATTTCTTGGATTCAGTTTAAGGCCTCACGATGTCTCTTTTCACCGTAAGAAGATAGTGTTAACAATGTCAATTAGTAAATATACACGCACTCCGAAAACCTACTTTTTATTCCAGAACAAAGAGTTTTATTTAGTACTAATCAAAGTGCGGCATAAGAGACTACTTTAGATTCGTTTATGACCTTACTTTATCCGAACATCCAGTCAGTACCAGAATTTAGCTAACCGGTGACCCTTATTAAATACGAACCTACTCTAGTAGCCACGCTTATAGAGACGCAGTTATAGCCCAGAACGTATGTTTTTCAATATAGAGTATAAGGTATTTATGATGGCACCTATCCCATTACTTTCTATGCTGCATGTAGAGAACCATCTTTGCAGATATACTGTGTACCAATTACTCTTTAAAATATATCTGTCGGGGCAGCGATAAAATGGCGTCTACGTAGAAGTATGACGTCATTCATACATTCATTCTCACGTTGAGCTAAATAGTGAACAGTCGATAACTTCAACCAATAGCGTTTGAGGTCATTAGTAACACCCCCGATATAGTCAATAGCGCAGTATCGCAGGTCAATAGCGGCTGCCCCGATATATCATTAACTTGTTTTTAATCGCTTCATTCGTTTTTTCATTACTTCTATCATAATAGAGATATTTTATTATATTAGCAGCCAGATATGGAAAATCTTTCTTTTAATACACGTCATAAAATATGTAACTGTAGTAGCTATTGATTTATCTTCTATGCTATAAAATTGAAGAAATGAAAAAATATATAAATATTCCTCGGTAAAGCATCAGACAGTTTATAACCTTGACTCGAATAATGCGTATGATTGTGTTACAGGAACAATGCAATATGTCGCAACGTACCGGAACGGTTAATCTGGCGGATGGATGCGGACGACTGTCACTTCCACTGCAATGTTTGTGGTAATCACATATAATAGGACTGTACACTGTATTGTTCATCGGGACAAATGACGCCATCTATACATGGCTACTTTGATAGTATTCCTTCAAAATCTAGGACAATAATTTGACGTCTGCTAACAAATCCGTAATGATTTCCGTAGGTATCAGGCACTACATACGCATGAAACAGATGTTTAAGTAAATTATCTATACTAATATTATAAAGAGGTAAAGTTTGTGACGTTGTGAGGTTGTAGGAGGTAATCTCAGGAAGTACTATACCGATTTTGAAAATTCTTTTACCAATAGAAAGCCACGTTATTTGTAAATATCATAGGCTATATATCATCACGCTAAGACCAATAGGAGCAACAATGAAGAATGTTTCATCGACTTCAAATATATTATTAGGTAGCGCGAATATTAATATTTTTTATTTAATTTGGTTAATTTAATAATTCAGTTATTTTTCGCTTTTTAGTGCTTCATTAGTTTTTCACATCGAAGGCAGTTTATTTTTTTGTAAATTTTTTTTTATTTTACCAAAAAAATAAACCGCCTTCGATGTGAAAAACTAATGAAGCACTAAAAAGCGAAAAATAACTTTTAAAATAAAATATTTTTTTTAGTTTTATATTCATTCATTTTTATTTCTTTATTTATAATTTTTTTATATAAATTTCCCAAAAATGTATAAATTTAAGTGTTTCGAATAAAAATAAATCTCGATTTGCTCTAGTAAAAAAACTGAAGTTATATGTTGATGTAGTATACTTGTATATAAATAAGGCATTAATATTCTGCAACGATATAAAAATTGTGTTTTCTAGTATTTATTTCTTCAAAATTATAAATTTAAAAAGTAGAGTTAATTATTTTACACATTCAGTATTTTTCTTCTTCAAAGATTCTCCAAAAATGTATCTGTGAATAAATAGTATAAAACAAACTCGTTTTTTATGCCTGCCTGTATCTTCTCTTAGTTATATATTACGTAACGGATTCTGATATGATTTTCGCTATCACTTAGAGAATTCACTTTGCTTTTAAATAAATTTGCTTTAAATTGCTATGCAGTCCGGTGAAGCTGTTAAGACCTTGCTAGGTGAATAAAATAGTCAGTTCGAAAAAAAAAAATCAAGTTTTAATCCCTTACTCCACATTATTTATTATCTCTTATCCACTTTCATTATATTATCTTAAATATAACTCACGTGATATTAATATAATAATTAAGAAATAATAATAATAGCAATAAAAGTAAAATAATAAGCAATAAATAATAATTTATTTGGATGTATTTAAGAATTCTAAAAATATTAAATATTATTCTTGATGAATAACCAAACTGTTTTGACAACAGAAATAATTCATGTATGCATAATTATATATCGTTTATTTTGTTACTATGATATATTGCAGTGTAATTGTATAACATACTAGACCAGCTATTATTATTTTCATATTGACACACCGTTATTAGCCTGAAGGGCCTTAGATTTTAAACGGGCTTGGTTGCGACCGCAGTGGTAGGACTGAGTCGAAATGGCAACTTTTTTAGCGTGAATAAAATCGAACTATTGATCTTAAATGGGAACGCATAGCAGCTATATGTGATCGCAAGGGTACCAAAGTGGCTGAATGTATGCTTAGGCATATACCTAGAATTGATCGTCTATAAAAAATAAACAATAACCTTGTAACATTACACCCTTTGTGAACGATGGTAAAATCTAGAAATAATACCTCTCTCTCTGCATCCGTCAAAAAGTAATATAACTGTCATGTATTTCATAAAAATAAGTAGGATGAAATACAAATCAGACTGTCTCTTGCTGGGTCTTGTCGATGACTTACTTGTATTCCAATTCGGTGGTACTTTTGATGTTCATAAGAATCTTCTACGGGCCTAAACTCAATAACCTGATATTCTCTGATTTTCTCCTGTCAATGAAATTCTTGGACATTAATTTATTTGCTTCCTATTAGAATACAATTGGGTTGTTTTACGATCTTTTAGGAAAATTATAATTTATATGCTTATCTGACTTGTGGTCCATAAACCATAAATTGGGACCACAATAGAAATCATCTATAATGTTCGCAGTTGTTAACTCAATGTTACGGTATGACATTTAGTTGTCAGTACTGATATAAACTCAATAATAAGTCGTATTTTATTTGGTATTGTCAGGTATCAAATCTGTTATTGTGACGCAGGTTGTTATGCATACTAATGATTGCATACTTATGTAGTCAGAACTGATGCAATCGTCGTTAAATTAAGGGGCATTGTTCGAACAGAATTGCTAAGTAAAGAAAAATGTTTTGTTTCACCACTGCTTACAGTTTACAGTACCCAATGTGAAAACATTCTTTTTGTATTTGTCGTTTACTGTGGTCGTAAAATAAAGCAAAATTTATATCTTCGAATTTACTAACCTTAAGTTCAGTTAACCCCGCTTCTATGATTTCTCCGAACCGAGTTTAAAATATAGGTAGCCCTTTTGTACAGAATTAAAGATTTCTTGATTTTTTGGCAATTTATTTGATCATCATCATCACACATACTATGTTCTAGATCGAAAATCAACTAAGGATGTATACGAATTTTCAATGACCAATCGACAGTACGACGCACCCTAGTTTCTAGATGCTTCCGTGAAACAAGTTTATTCCCAAACGTATCAAATTTGGCGCGCTTTCAAATTGTGACCCTTTTTCGTAAGAATGGGAGCTGATCTCGGTCTATGTAGGAGTTCTATAACAGACTTTCAAGTGCCCCCCTTTTTTAACGTGGGGAAATCCTCATCGACACGCTACCCTCTCGGGGGTGAGAGTGTCGTGGGGCGGCACGGAGTCCTACATTTAAAATTCGACCCATCCCCTCAGGCTGGGCCACGGTGGTGAAATGAGGCAAGAATGCCGCCCCATTCGGCCATTTCTCCGTTGGCATAGAGGACAGCTATGAGGCTCTTTCACCGCTTTCTTTGCTGATTCGGTGCCGAGCTTGGCCGAAACCACCAGGAATATCAATCAACAATAGACAAGATCAATGTAGTGAACGTTAGGCGTTTAATATTTTTTATCCGCTTTATAAATTCTTTTCAGTCAAATGTAATTTACCAGACGTCACGTATTTATTACATTGGTGCATTGATGCTTATATATCCGTTTGTTAGATATGTCTTAAGAATAGCGTCATACCTTTTCAGTATTCATCCGTTATGCCACGCGACAAGTGACGTTCCGTCAATTGGTCGTGTAGAATACGAACGTTATCATGGGAAGGCTAAAAATAGAATAGTATGTCAGACACCACTACCGGTACTGGGCTTGTGGGCGTGTAGGTATTTGCACACTGGGTGACTGGGACGTAACTCCTGGTAAATTGATGAAAATAAATCAACGAGTAATATATGATTACTTTTCGTGTAACAGAATGCTTGTAATTTATGTTGCGATTAAAGTGAGTAGGTATGAAGAGAATGTCGAACGTAAAACGTACATTTAACTCAAGTAAAGATTATCTTGCAAAATATTCTAGTACAGAAAAATACACGTACACCTACTAAATATTTATCCAAGATTAGATATTTTTAATAATGTGTTGTATGATTTTAATATTAGGAATATTTATAGGTGATCTAAAAGTTACCTAAACGGAAAAGGTGAAAGTCTTTAATTTCAGGATAGTGTTTATATACTATGTTTTATAATAGGTTATACAAATCTTATAATCGTCGTAAGCGAAGCCGCCGGCACTATGTCGTATGTTATACATGTGATGTATTTTCCTCATTTATATTCAATAAGTAGGTATTTGTATTCTATTCATTTGTTATTGGATTCAGTAAACATCTGGGAAATTTTTTATCTTGAAAAAGTTATTTTTCTTTATAGCTTCAAGTGTTTGCTATTGATATAACTGATAAATTATTTATTCTAATGATTTTGTTGAACTAAATATATGTATTTTTTTATAATAAAATATTCTATACGTATATTATGGAACCTACAGTAGAATATTAAAATGGAGGGGTAAACTGTAAACACAAAACACCCAGGGGAAATTCACGTCGTGTTGCCCTTTACACCCTTTGAATATTTAAATGTTTCGCGTTAGTTTCACTCGTACATCGTTTTAAAACGTTTCCGAATTTAATATCTACTTCTCAATATTCTCTTACTAGATTAAATTTACAAATTAGAATACAATTTACAAGTTAAAATAAAATTTACAAGTTAAAATTCATGTTTGATTCAGATTTTAATCGTTTTGTTTTTAAAAATCGGGTTTTATATATTCTGCATTTATATTATTGATTAGCTGTGCCCGCAACTTCTCGTGGAATTTTATGTTAAAAAACAGTGATTAATAAACTCACTTAAATGTCGTTGTCATTAAAATTACAATAACTTTTGATAGTGTGAACAGATTTTAATGAATCTAACATTAAATGTTACTCAAGGATATGCTTTATGATTTTCTTTGTTTGATCGTGAACGCAATACTTTAGCAGTGTTGAGTATTTAAACAAACAAACAGACAGACAGATAGATAGACATTTAAAAAATGACTGAAATGTATTTTATTACTTATTCCTAGACACTTGCAACAATTTTTCTTACAACAATCTAAAAAGTAAGGACACGTTAGATTTACATTCTTATTATAGGTATGTATAAATAGATGAAATAGATTCTCATGCTATTTTCAAATATGAACATTGTTTTACGGGTCGTATAGATGCGCTTGTTTTATGCTAAGCCTAGAGAGGGAATAGCTCTCAAGGGGAATTGTCAGAACAGACTTACACGTTGTAGCTAGCTAAGTGGGTTTAGGAAAAGCCATACAAAAATGTTACGGTTTGTTATAATGTTATAAAATGTTACTATGTTTTCGTTCACTGAAAGCTACGGCTTATGTGGAATGATTCGAACGTACGTCCACCGAACGTGACCGAACACCGTTACCTCTGAAGCATCATCGCTTCTATTATACAACGTTTCGAAAGTTCTAGAATAACACTTCCTACAAACAATTTTCTTCGTCTTCCTAGCGCCTTCACGGCCTGATGCCATGGTTGGCTTTCCGATTTAACTTCTTCCACTTTGCCCGGTCTTTGGTGTCCTTTTTCCTATGTACAATATGGATGTAAAATTAACCTATATCTTATGATTTAACTTTTATCACACAGGTTAAAAAATACAATAAGATTTTTTGAAGAGTTCTCGATTGGAGCCCACGCTTCAGAAGATGTAGCGTGGGCAGAGCCGCCGTAAAGAGGTCCGAATACCTGGTAAATAGCGTCCTGTTGGATGCAAACAGCGTAGGATTAGCCATTGTGACGGTCTTTAATGAATTCTAAATATCTATCAATGGATATCTTTCTACTAAATGTGTGGAATTTTTTTCAGCTCGACAACTTTAAAATTACAATATAATCTTTTGCCATTTATTAATAAATACATTAAATTATTTTTGTCACTCAAAAGTCTACATTGTATACAAAAAAATATATTTAAATTTATGATAAAATCTTTCAGATATATCTAAGTTGAACGAACTAGGAACGCGCACCTGTATTTTTCTGACTAGATATTTTGGTAATGGTAATATGTCACTTTGAATACAGAGTTCGCTGGTAGTTCAATTATGGCATGAATAATAGATGTTGATGTATGTGCGTGAAAGGTTAAAGAGGCAGTCGTGCCCTCGTTGTGTTTCCGTTTTGAAAAGAATTCTAAATCGGTTTCTTATATTATTAGTATATTTCATTTTAAGCAATTTTGATACAATTTTAGACACGGAAAATACCAATATATGTTATTCTGCCATTGGCAGATTAAGAATTTTCAATAGTAAAGTCTATACATTATTTTAATGATTTTTCGTATATAGAAAAAATTCAAAAATCGATAACCTAAAAAATCATACAAATAATCGATTTACTAAACCTAAAATACTTGCATTCACATTTTAATAAAATTAAAAATCGCATAAAAAGCTTGTACAAACAAACTTTATATTTTCACTAGTTTATCCCGAATGCTCTATCCCTCGGATTATATTAAATTCAAATGTAAGTACGAACTTGCACGGAAGGATAAATTCGTCATTACAGTCTTTATAATCTGATTATATATACGTGTACGTACCTAATTTCAAATTTATAGATAAGTTGTTATTGTGTTATTTTTTAATTATGACGTCTTTTTAGCAGAGTCACCTAATTTGATATTGAATTTCCTCAATATGGTCTCTTCAGTGCATTCAGTACGAGTTAAGTGCGAACACCTGTACGCAAACACCTTCCTACACTAATGTAGTGATAATATTTGACAATCTTTATCAGTTCGAGTTGACAAAGTTCTCTTACTAAGTTATAATATCACGTAGTTACAACGTGATATCTTGAAATATGAATCTAGGAAGTTGTTCTGTAATTATGTTTTATTTTTTTCAGTAAAAAAGCAGTGAAATGTTACGGTCCGTAAGGTTTGATTGACATACGCATTGGTATTCAAGACGTTTCATCTATTCTGAGTTCAGGAGTACCAACACATGAGAGAATAACTATTAACACTACAATCTTGTGGCCACTCTAATGCCGAATGGGCGGGCCTGGGAGGCCTATTGGAACTTCTATAAGACGATGACCAGACCTTCCAAGAAACACTCTTGCCGACCTGCAAATAAGTGCGACTCAAGCCCGGCTCGTCGTTACGAGCTGCGAAGACACCACAAGCCCTGAAACTGAATCAATCTTCTAAGAGCAAGGTAGAGATGATCCGACTACTACTGTAATTCTATTTGGTGATATTTATAAATGGTTTATTGTATGATTCACTGACCTTTTTTGACTAGTTTAGCTTAATAAGATTTATGTTGTTGCATTCAAAGAACAGCCCAAGCTGAGGTTCGGCCACTTTGGCGCCTTTAAACTTGTTGCCAAGCGGCTGAGCGCCTTAAGCAGCGCTCTCCTCATTAATCCGGCGAAGTTTTGAAGAGCCGTCAGATCAATAGCGTAAGATAGTTCGAAAAAAAAGATGTATTGACAACTTTAGATGGAGTGAACTGCGTACACTCTACTATTTCTATCTTATAAAAATATTTAGAAATTATTTCGGGTTTCCTAACATTATAGCATCCATCATTACATAGTATAAAACAAAGTCCCCTACCGCGTTTGTCTGTCTGTCTGTTCGCGATAAACTCAAAAACTACCGAACGAATTTTCATGCGGTTTTCACCGGTGGATAGAGCGATTGATGAGGAAAGTTTTAGCATATAATTTGTCAAGGATTTTTTCATAATCAGGGCGGGACAACGTCTGCCGGGCCCGCTAGTATAATATAAAGTAAGGGTATTGTTATTAAATTGCTTCGCTAATATAAAAAAATTCTATTTGGGTCCCTCAACATTGCGCACATGAAATAATTTTATCCTAATTGTTTAGCCCCAACAGAAAAGCGTGGTGATATGTAACCTGAAAAACAAGTAATCTGGGTAAATCGAGTGATGTTAAATTTGCGACATGTAGATATCTATTAAAAGAGGACTTCAGACACAGATAGGTCGAGGAAGAGGAGATAATCGTATGATCTGGAACGCCTCGTGTGATAGGATATACTATCTATACTCTTAAAATAACAATAAAACTATGCGAGCACTGCTGCTTAGCACCAGAAATAGGTATATCGTTAAACAATTCTCTACAAGTTTTACCACATTTAAGCCTTCACAGTTCATAGCCTTCTATAATTCCAAACACAATTATTCATCAATAAATATTACAATACATTATAAATGCCTTCGTACTTATCACAATTTGATAAATACTGCTTTTTATTATTCTGTTTATTACTAGAACGTATCTTACCGATCTACATATTATCATCTTCTTCTTCTTCTTACCCTTATCCCACATAAGTAGGGTCAGTACAACATGTTTGTCATGTTGTGGTATAAGATTTGGCTTAATTTCTACGATCGGCCGCCTGCCTGACATCAACCCTCCTTGGGATTATTTTGTTGTACCACTGATGATGTTGATTATTATTATATAATTACGAAGTCTGATGAGATCTTTTAGCCTTACAATTTTTCTATAGGCTTTAGCTTTGGTAGGCTATTTATAGTGTCTGCTTGAGAGTCACCACCGTTCCGGTTAAAAACGAAGTTCTTCAAGATTATGGTTTGCTTGCTATATTGCCATTTTTATGTAACAGGAAACTAGCCAACTTTAGATTATTCCCGAGGACTGCATTTTCTGGTTTTTTATTTTAAGGATTCGTAGGTTCAAAAAAAAATCTACATACTATCATTATTTACAAAAATAATACATATGACTAAACAGACGGCGGCATTCATCTCATAATGTCTTGTACAGAATTTTTAATAAATAATGTTGTTCTTGTAGGTTGTATGGTTATTCTATACTCTAGTATTGAAGCTGTACTCTGTAACATTGTGTAAGCCGTGGCGTCTGAAAGCCGCGCCTCGTCTCGCGTATTGTTTGGGCACAGATTGCGTGTGTAAACTGCATGTACTCGTATACCGGCAGCTAACAACGGCTGCATTGTTACGGTTGGTATAACCGTGTTGCCTGGTTATGCCTCTCGTTGCAATCATTCGCGGTTTGTGGCGTACTTTGTATATTACGGTAAACATATTGTGAAATTGTACTTATTTTTACACTGTGCTATATTTTAACTTTTTCTGTCTTGTGTAGTGTATCTCATAATTCCTTATTAACAAAATAATTTTCTCCTCACCTAATGTGGATTGGAGTAACAACTACGAATATCATTGCGAGAAACTCTTTATGATTAAATGCATGCATGAATACATTAAATACGGAAGTTGATCCCGTAATTTGACATATATGCATAGATTGCATATGCATATTGCGTAGGTACTACTACTGAATGCTTGTAACAATATTTTTTGAGCGCTGAAAAATATCTTTAGCATTTATGTTAACTTATTGCCACAATTCAATTTAGATTAACCAGCGTTTGCGGCTTCTATCTTGTTCCTTCGTAAAATTTTATGCAGAAGGTATTGATTACATATTTGAGTATCCAATTTATTATATTTTATTGTACGAATATAACAAGAATTTAGTTAGTTAGATCCGCCGCCGGGGCTAACTTTTTATAGTAGCCTAGAAGCGGTACTGTATTTGATAATAAGACTAGTACAATTCAAACACAACGATGGCCGGGAGTTCAGAGCCAGTTATCGACGTCTTGTCGGCTTGCGTGACCTTCGCTTGTTACATCAGGGGCGGTTTCTCAGGAGAGAGCCAGACCGGTCCCTGGCCGCCCCTACCAAGCGGCGGACGGTACACCGTAGGGTTTTAGTCCATGCAAGTCGGACATAACCCACTCTCTCCCCCGGCGTATCCATAAGGGATTTCCCCACGTAAATAAAAAAAGGCCCTAGCTTGTTGGGATACATTATAGAATGGGCACGATGGGTCTATCACTATGAGCAAGGTGGTCGTCTTGTCGAACAAATATCGTGTCCCACCACCCAGCAAGACTTTCGTATATTGACCATAATCATGGTGTTAAATATTGGAAAATAAAATCATATAAAATTAGTGTTGCGCTGCGGTAGGTGCGTTACAGCCGTACCTTAGTCAGTTAAGCGTTGTAGATAACGTTATCAGTTCACGTACACTAACGCTGGGCAAGTGCAAACACCTGTCAGCCCCACCTGTCTCCACTGCAAGAGTCTAGGTACTGATAAACCGCGCTATCTGATATTGATGTACGATGGACTATAATAATGTCACATTTCCGGATAAATTAATTTATAAATACAATTCCTTTATCATTATCGTGGGACTTTTTATGCCTATTAAATTAATGATTGCTTATGTTTAAAACACTGTACAGTTGTTCCATAAAAGTTTGTAGTGTATAATGCCCCCATATTTTATCCTTGTTTTTAGAACATCTTAATGCGTGACAATCTCAATATCTTAAGTATGAAGAGTCACAGTGATTCTAAATCCGGGGTTATATCGAGGGTGTCATCCCCATGAAATCTCAGAGGCTCCGAACGAATTTTTGAGATGAATCTGATATATACCTCCTTGCTGCCCTGAATAAGTGATGACCTGTCCCGATTGTCAATTTTGCGGACGTTATTAAGAACATCCAGTCCTTTCAGCTGTGCAGAAATATTGCCACGCTAAGTGTAGAATACAGTGTTTTGCAGAACTCTTCTGTCTTATTTTACCCTCTTTCTCTCTCTCCTATAACAAAAATAAGTATGTTGGGCCAAAGTTTTGCGGTAACCTCCATCTCACCAAGAAACAAAAGTGCACGATCTATGCCGTACCGTGACACGGTGTGTGGACTAGTTAATACAGCTCTTTCCTATGATCTCGAGTCTTTTAAGTAAAACGTGGAGAGTTATTTCTGCATGGCTGTGAAGACTGGCGATGTAATGTTCTGACGGCGGTTAACTTTATTTTTACATTGTATTGTGCACACTGACATGTACTGCGTAATCATTTTGTTGCATAGCTAAATAAAAAAATAATCAATTTTATATTTTATTTATTTTTATAAAGAGGATTTTAAAAGTTTAATTATAATAATTTTACGTTTTAATCGGTCAATAGTTGTATGCTCAAAGCGGATACTATAATTACTACCAATAGTCTAATATTGTAGTATACCAATGGCGTCTACTTTTTATAAAAGGTACACGGATTTACGTAATCGAGTTGCCTGGTATTACAAAACCACTTGAAACCTTTGTACGTCCGATTTTCCAGGCTAATATGCATATCTGATAACAACACCATATGGGCTTGTTCGTTTGTTGTGAAAATTAATGTTTGCACACCAACGCGTAACGGTACACGTAATATTAGAAACAATGTTTAAATATAGAAGGAACTTAGTAGCCAAATAGATAAATTCCCACGTATTAATAATACATTTTTGAAGTGAAATTTCTTAAGGGCGCTTTGAAATTTTGATCCGTAACCTTTATATTATGTGAGTAAAAGTAGTGGGCGCAAACACTGTGTCGGCTAGAGTGTTGAAAACACTGGTTCTCGTCCGATCACCAAAGTTAAGCAACGTCGGGCGCGGTCAGTATTTGGATGGGTGACCGTCTGGGAACACCGCGTGACGTTGGATTTTTTTTTGTATTTTTTCCCCGTAATACAAAAGTTCCAATAAGAAACGCATCATTTTATTATTTTTTTAATAACAGAATATAAAAAATAAATAAACACGTGGCATGAAATTATAATCTAACAATAAAAATCAGTAGAAACTCCATGATAAAACCAGAATATGGTGGTAGGATTTTTATCTAACAGATGCCTGGTTGACTACCACGCAAATTGAAAATCTGTCTGCAAACACCTTTGTGGGTGTTCTGGCAGTTGAGAGCAAGTTCTCTGGAAGTTTAGCGAGATACAATCTTAGGACCTATCACCCCTTAACGTCAGTTGAAGTTGTGTTTACTTTAGTACAAAACAATAACAAATATAAGTTAATTAGAAATACCTATACTTAGAGAGAAATTGTCAACTGTATATATGTATTTTACGAAATGACAGCCAAAACTTTTGGCGTTCCTGACAAACATCCGGGCTCTGCCTCTAAGCAGCTATTGGCCTCTTATACAGATTACATTCCTCAAACAAAGATCAATGAATGCCTAATTCAAAAGGACATTTAGGTGGTAGAGCCACGCTGAAGCTATTAATAGTTTCCCCATGAATCCGTCGGCTCACCCGGGGTAGTACCACCTCTCACAGAAAACCGACGTGAAGTAACATTACTTGCATTGTTGCGTTTCGTTCGGTCAGTGAGAGTGCCGGAAGAACACTTCCCGTCCTCCTGCCCCCCCCCCTCCCCCAAATACAGGCTGGCAATGCACTTGCGACTCCCCTGGTGTTGCAAGTGTCTATGGACGGTGGTGATCACTTAACATCAGGTGACCCACCTGTTCGTTTGCCTCCTATAATATAAAAAAAATCATATTTTTTAAAATAAATATATAACACAAATGTATTACATACTGCAACGGAATTATCGGAAGTCCGACTAACAATTTACCGTTCTTTTAATGCAGAAAGAATTCTGTAAGACTGTCCTAGAAATAAAACAATAATTAGAAAGAAATACCACAACTGAAATGACGAGGTTAGCGTATTGTAAATGGCAATGAACTTCATGAGTAAGTGATGATGAGTTAGAAGTGAGATGATTCAGACGTTCCTATTACACGAGTGACAAGTCGCAATCGACTTGAAAATGCGTTCTACTCTAGTTGAATTCTAGTTAAACTTTGATGATGTGATGACATAAACTGCGCAAAATGTAGAAAAATTTCTGATATAACCAGGATTATATTTATGCTGTGAATAAGTTCGCTTCTTATTGATTCTTATTAATTATTGAGCACAAGGCGGGTTATTCCGCCCTGATAATAAAACCATTCTTGACAAATTATATACCCTAGCCTTCATCATGAATCACTTTATCTACTGGTGGAAACTAAAAGAAAATCCGTTAATTAATTTTTGAGCTATTTTTTATATTAATTATGAGTTTGATTATTTTTGACTTATATTAATTATGTTTTATGATATGTAGTGATAAGTATGTTTATTATTATAGACATCAAAATATCATTACATAGTATAAAACAAAGTCCCCTACCGCGTCTGTCAGCCTGTCTGTTCGCGATAAACTTACAACTACTGAATGGATCTTTATGCGGTTTTCACCTGTGGATAAAGTGATTCACGTGGAACGTTTTGGTATATAATTTGTCCTGGATTTTTTTTATAATCATGGCGGGACAACGTCTGCCGTTGTGCGCGCACTACTCAAAAAAATTCTATTTACATATTTCTTTTTAGGTTTGCTTTTTAGACATTCGATCGTTGTATAAAAATAAAGCATTATCTATACATATAATAAGAATGTAAATGTAATGTGTCTGTACTATTTCAATTTCGTGTAATAAAAAATTCTGGTCTCTAGGAATAAGTAATAAAATACATATCAATCATTTTTAATTTAACTGTCTGTCTGTTTTTATGTACACGCATCATGGCTAAAATACTAGGTTCATAATAGAACCACACCAAGAAAATCATAAAGCATATCTTCGAGTATAACTTAGTGTTTGTTTCATTAAAATCGGTCCAATCTGTCAAAAGTTATTGCAATTTGAAAGACGGCTGTAAATAAATAAATGGTAATGATATAAGTAAATGGACTTAATACATTCAGATGATTGTATTAATCAGTTATTTTTTATATAGTATTGCACACGGATGATGTCGCGAGCATAGCTAGTTTAATATAAAGTTTTAAGAAACCACGATTTTTATAGTAGTTTTATAATTCATAGATGTGTGGTTTTCTTGCCGTGGAGAAATGGAACAAGCGGTGCGGGGCGTATGTCTTTTCTTTTGTACATAAACTAAATTGTTAAGTTAACAAACGATACCAACGAAGTCACGGGTAACAGCTAGTTACATATGCGCACGTGTATCAATTATGTGCAGTAGATGTCCTACACGTCTATGTTATCGGAACTACTCGACTCAATTTACTACTTGCGGGTTTAAATATAAGCTTTGATGGTCTCATTCCTAAAGAGTTGTTTTCTCAAATAAGTTCTGTTTTGCTTGTTATCTTTTGTAACCAAAGGTCACAACCTAATATCTATATATTATCCAATGGATTTTGATACGGTCTTCACTATCGTTTAGACATTTTATTCAGGAAGGTTTATATGTAAAATGGATGCATATTACCTTGCTAGATAAGCAAGAGATAAGTAAGCATTAGGTTAGTCCGCGATGGTATGATTCTGTTTCTTAAGTATAGCCCACAGTAATAATTTTAATATCTTATATATTCATTAAAATAGTATATTATTAGAGATATATTTTGACCAATATAATAACATTTATCCAAGGAAATATTTTAGTTGCGCAGAACATTTAAAATATATCGAAATTGCTCGTAACAGCATATAATCTATACTTTATCTATACTATAATATTATAAAGAGGTAAAGTTTGCGAGTTTGTGACGTTGTGGCGTTGTAGAGGGTAATCTCAGGAACGACTCAAGCGGTTTTGAAAATTCTTTTACCAATAGAAAGCCACGTTATTTGTGTGTGTCATAGGCTATATATCATCGCGCTAAGACCAATAGGAGCGGAGCAACAATGAAAAATATTTTAAAATCGGGCTTTTTTTTCTTTTTGAGAGCTTCCGCTGCGTCTTAGCCCAAAATAACTATTCCACGCGTACGAAGTCGCGGGCAGAAGTTATTAACGAAGTATATTATTATTATAAAGGGGTAAAGTTTGTGAGGTTGTAGGGGGAAGTCGGAGAAAAAAAAGGTCGAACGAAAACGTTTCTTACGAACGCTGCCTTAACGATGAGAGATATATGATTGAGTTCTAGAAAAAAGTTGTAGCTTGATAATGCCTATCACCACCCAACGAAGTGGGCACGGGTCAGCTAGTTTCAATAAATATTGCAGAAGATATCATAAATTTAAATTTAAGCGCAACAAAAAAAAATTCTTATGATGTTTGTTTGATTTTAACAAACCGTAAATACGAAAGCGCTGAATAATTAATCGTTAAGACGTCGTATTAGTAGGTACACCGCACTTGTGCGAAACAGAGTCGGACGGCTAGTTTAACATACAGTTCTTGACTAAAGGATTCGTTTTGTTATTTTCCACTGTTTGTAGGCGACAATAATAAAACGAACACTATATTTGTTACGGTCAACGAAGCGTGATGTTATTGTTACGTGTGACAGAGATTAACGCGGTTATGCAGGTGTGCTATCACGACGGATGACCTTCAACATTACAGTACAAGTTGTGGTTAAAATAATCTATACCTACACTGAAAATATACGTAAATGTTAAACTTTTCAAACGGTTTCTATCTGCTGTTATACAAGGGACAACCTTATTAATATTACAAATACGAATGTGTATTTGTTTGTTACGCTTTTACCTCTTTATTGAACGATCATTATAAATTGAAGGTGGTAGAGTCGTGCTGAAACTGTTACTGGTTTCAGCATGAATGGGTCGGCGCGCCCGGGGTAGTACCACCCTTTTACAGAAAACCGACGTGAACTAACAGTGCTTGCTTTGTTGCGTTTCGTTCGATCAGTGAGAGCGCCGAAGGCCCACTTCCCTCCCCTCTCCCCACTTCCGCCTTCGATCCCCCACCCCCATCCCCCAAACACAGGCTGGCAACGCACTTGCGACTCCTCTGGTGTTGCTAGTGTCTATGGATGGTGGTGATCACTTACCATCAGGTGACCCGTCTGTTTGTTTGCCACCTATAATATAAAAAAAATATCAGAAAATACCAAAAACCGTATTTTGCCCGTATGATAGATCAAATCTACATTGAAGCGAGCAAAGCGGCGAGCAAAATCTAATTCTGTGTAATGTATTTGGTACTTACATTTCAGATATTTAATTGGCTTTGGATAATGTACTGCAGAACTCTTTTTATTAAAATATTTGTAAGCAATAATAAACACAATGTGTGTGCAATATAAGAATTAATAAATTCATGGTATTTAATGAAAAAATATCATTATTTTACACAAAAACCCGGCTAAAACCCGTGCAGTTATTTATGACTCAGTTTATTGTGTAGTGGTTTTAGATCTATCACGCCGTTGTGTATTTGTAGTAGTAGGTCATTGATATACGAAAATCCAAGATGCACACTTAACATCTCACAGCCGGCACACAGAAATGAGTGCATAATTTTGGTTTATGCACTTATTTCAAATAGTCTCGCGTCGCTTACGTCCTTGTAAAAACAACTTTAACTCATTGAGATAAGGTCGAATTTACAAAATCATAAGTTTATGTAAGAAAGAAAGAAAGAAGGTTGGGTTTTTTTATGTCAATGTAGTAGGTTATGGTATTTTCAAACCTGAATAATAAGTCACCGTTGATTTATATAAATATACAAAATACAGTCGTCGAAATACAGTTTTAATTGGTTCAGTATTTCTTTTTTTTCTCTTTCTGTTACTTTGTTACTGTCCTAATTATTACATAGTATAAAATAAAGTCCCCTACCGCGTCTGTCTGTCTGTCTGTTCGCGATAAACTCAAAAACTACTGAACGGATTTTCATGCGGTTTTCACCAGTGGATAAAGTGATTCATGAGGAACGTTTTAGTATATAATTTGTCAAGGATTTATTTTTAATTAGGGCAGGACAACGTCTGCCGTGCCCGCTAGTATTTTATAATATTGTTTTATAGTATCAATTACTTTTAGTATTTTATTTTCCTTTCTGTTTTAATTTCCTTGTTTTTGTATTATTATGTTAAAATCATAAATGGGTAAAATAGTTTAATATTTAATTTATTGTTGGAGCACGCCGTGGTTGTCTCTAAATATGACTACATTTATAATGTATCACGATAGTCCTACTTTTTATATGTTTACTAGTGTATTGTCATGTTGCCGATACTAAAATAGATAAATAAATTAATGATCAAACAACGAAAATCGTAGATGGTTTAAGTCAGTAATTTCTTCACACGATGTCAAGGTTCAACTATTTTACAGATAATAAAAAAACTTTGATAAGAAACAATCATCGTTGCAGACTTGGAATACATTTGCGATTTACTGACTTTAATTTCAAGTGAGTCCATTCAAATAAGATAAAATATATGTTATAAATTCATAACCTTGGTATATTAGCTTGTATGTACTTATATATAAGAACATGACGGTGTGTATCGCGTATTTATGTACTGTTTAAGGAAAACAAAACTATTACGTTAAATGTTATGACTAACTGATTGTTTTTTTAACGTTTTTGAGTAGTCTCGACATTTGTTTTTTTAATTTAATTAGGCTACAGATTTTAATTAATTAAACACAGTTCATTCTGCGGAGTTGAAATCATTTTATGTATTGATTTATTTTCGAACGAAAATTGTATATTACATTGATTTAAATTATAATTATAGTGACGTAGATTTATATTGTTTAAATATTTCATAATTTTAAAGAATATGGTAAATTTCAACCAAACGATCGACTGGCCCTGTGGCGCAACGGATAACGCGTCTGACTACGGATCAGAAGATTCCAGGTTCGAATCCTGGCAGGGTCGCGAATAGTTGCTTTTTTTGACACATTATTCCTTGGTAATATGAAAAACAAACTTTTTACCGTTTGTATTCGCTTGTTTACCATACTTCGATAATTAGTCGTATTGTTCATGGCTATGACGGCATAGAGTTAATGTTTGGCGAACCAACATTCACAATTTACTGATTATGATTTACCTTCATTCGATATTGAACCCTAAGAGCTAACGGTAAAGTATAAATTGTCGTATTAAAATTTAAAGATTTATGTCAAGCCGTTTTTAACTTTATTGTTGGAGCGGAAAAGTTGATTTTGCTGTAAAATCTGCTTTTTTAAGTATTTAAGAACACACGCAGCTGATCAAATATTGTACTTGCGATAATTGGTCGTGAATCGTGAGGCAATCGCATGATCTTGCAAGATCCCTGTTCGTTTTTAAGTTTTTTTTGGAAACAATGAAATTTACTTTCTTAATTAGGACCCCGCGGTGTAACCAAATGATAATTTTACAAGTAGTTACGATGTGTTCATAGAACAATAAGTACCTATTGCATTATTCTGAAATTTGTTTTTTTTTAGGAATTTTTTTTTGGTGGTAGAGCCTCGCCGATTCTATTATTGGTTTTAGCATGAATGGGCCGACTCACCCGGGATAGTACCACCCTCTCATAGAAAACCGACGTGAAGTAACAGTGCTTGCATTGTTGCGTTTCGTTCGGTCAGTGAGAGCGCCGGAGCCCACCTCCCCTCTCTCCCCTCCCTCACTTTCCCCCAAACACAGTCTGGCAACGCATTTTCGATTCCCCTGGTGTTGTTAGTGTCTATGGACGGTGGTGATCACTTAACATCAGGTTCGCCACCCACCTGTTCGTTTGCCTGCAATGACATAAAGAAAAATATCATGTATTTCGTGGAAAGTCTTTATCCGGTCGACTATCTTTTATTTACGTATCTCATACTACATGACGAGGAGGTTCATATTTAGCAGTGGTTAATAATTGAAGGTATTGTTAACATATACAGATTTGTTTTTGAAATCGATTTGCGCCAACAGTGCGCATATTATAATATATTTCATTTTTATTATTAATACAAATTTAATTCTGATATATGGATTTATTATAGAATTTTAAATCAAACCTAGTTATATTACGAGGTATAAAGTGCTTGTATGCTTAGCCCACGGCTTCCTTCGCGTTTTTTTTAAAAACAAAATTTAGTATATCACAGGTCCCTTCTTTGTGCTCCATGCGTCATGGTGTAATTTCTCTGTTTAATTTTTTTTAAATAGTTTTCCAATTTATCCAAATAAAACAACTAAAAAATCATTCGCAATTATATTAGGATAGATGGCATTGCTTTATGTTTTACCACAATATTACCCAAAATTTGTTGACAATGTGGCTAAGGATGATATGCTTAGCCCAGATGCGACAGACTCAAGTGCAACTGTTAGAACATGTCTTGGCGACCACGCAGTACCTACCCAGTTGGTCTATACAAATCATTACATAGTACAAGATAAAGTCCCATACCGCGTATGCCTGTCTGTCTGTTCGCGATAAACTCAAAAACTACTGAACGGATTTTCATGCGGTTTTCACCAGCGAATAAAGTGATTCACGAGGAACGTTTTGGTATATAATTTGTCAAGGATTTCTTTTTAATCAGGGCGAGACAACGTCTGCCGGGCCCGGTATTTATAATATATAGAGTAAACGACACCAGTACAAGTATGGAATATGAGTAATAGATAAATAAACCAAATTAATGCACAGTTTAAGATTTTATGAATATAACTGAAGGGACTAAGGGATTTTAATAAAGTTTTTCAAAAGAGAGAATAACAATAATGATCATTTTCAATATTATTTGTAAATCTTAATTACGGTGTTGACTTCAGTCTCTAAAATGAAATAGTTTTCAATTGTGTTTATAAAATTTGGTAGTATCTGTGAAAATCACTACATATTATAAACAAAGTCCTCTGCCACCTTTGTCTACCTGTTCGCGATAGACCCGAAAACTACTGAACGGATTTTCACCAAGAGATAAAGTGATTCAAGAGGAAGGTTTAGGCATACCGTTTGTTAAGGTTTTTTTATTATCAGGACGGGATAGCGTACGCCGGGCACGCTAGTGTGTTTATAAAATGTGGTAATGTTTGTAAGTGTCAGTTAAGTTACTTGAGTATTATTCTGTTTTTGTATTAATTTTTCTAAGGGAAATAGTACAGATATATATAGTTAATGTAGGCAATGTTTTTATATATAGAGTAAAAACAAATATTTCGACATTTAACAATTTTATGTAACAGGGTCGACGGATTCAGTTAATTCTGTTCGATTTATTTAATTCTGCTTTTTAAACTCTTTCCAGTTATTATGTTTACCTACTTATTATATTTAATTTAAGAATATCCTTGTTCCGTGTTTAAATATTATGTATTTTTTCCTTGGAGACCGACTTATAACTTTTCAGTAGAGTTGTTCTGTAACGCTTTTTTTTTCTCGAACTGACTACGCTATTGACCTAGCAAGGTCTTAACAGCTTCACCGGACTACACCTGTTCTGTCACGCTGTTTTTATCTATTTAACTTCGATGCAGGGATTTTGGATGTCTGTTAAACAATGCTAGGCATAAACCAATTTCTCAACATAACCATTTCTGTAGTAAATAACGGACGCAGTTTAAATTATAAAAATTTGATTAAAGCAGTACCAAATAACTATTGTATTGTTAGGGTTTGCTTGAAGAGTAATCTTTGCGAAAAGTGATATAGTAGGTAAATAGCTCGTTTACGGGGCAATAGCTAGTATATAATAACTAGTATGTACTAACAAATAGGGTATCAATTGTGTGCGATTTTGTATACGATAATAACAATGGAAAACTTAATAACATGATACTACATACCATACATACCATACTTTTTAATAACGTATAATGTACGTTCGCATAAAAGTATATGGGAATATTTTATTTTCAGTCTATACTGTGACACCTGAAATGAAATACTCTTATGGATTACTGAGTTACTGAATTACTAAAGTTAGCTATTTCAGAAATTGTTTTTTTATTTTCAATACTTCATTACATATTAAAAAAATGATGTTAAATTTAAATAATTTCAAATGTTACTCATAAAGGCCGAATTACAAAACAGAATTAAATAATGATGTACACAATTTGTATTCTGATATAATAATACAATTATTAACATGTGTTAAAAAACATGCAACGATATGTTTATAACGGAATAAATAAAGTTCAATTATTTTTCTTCCAAGTTAATTTAAAAGAAAATTATCTTTCCTATTAAAAAATATAATAAGTTATTTTTCTGAAAAAGTTGACAACCCTACCTGTACAGCCTGAACGAATAATAGATTAATAGAATATGATAAATCGCTCCAAAGATAATTCTCTCATATTCAGAAATCTCTTTTATATCTTTGTACAATCACAAATACGAGTAATATGGGCATAACATATCAAAGGTCGTAAATAAAAGATGTTTAATTATCATAAAGTTATTTTTTATTTTCTGTTTGTTTGTTTACCGGTACTTAACGAGAAAAATCAGTGCATAATTTAATATTATAACTAAGTAATAAGGAAAATTTGATTACTTACACAAGGAAAATGCAATCATTGATACAATTTGTGACAATTAATTGGGGCTTAGATGCCTGAGCCGTGATTTGAGATTTAGCACAGAAGGTATGTAAGCCACAAACCATTTATATGTATGTTATAACAAAGTTGACAATTAGCAACGAATCCCTCGATAACTAAAAACTATAACAGTCTATGTAAAATTATAATACACCATAATAATAATAATAATTATGTATAGATAATTAAAGCATTTTCACCTTACATTCAAAAATAAAATCATAATATTTTTGTTTTCAATTATTATTGATAATTTCCCGCTAATTATAAAATTTCCATATTACATACACTATTTACATTATATAGGAGGGGTGCTTTACGCAAAATTATAAATTAATAAAGAATATTTGCGTTTAGCTCTTAATAATAAACTCTTATTCTATTAGCAAATTAATCGCCATGCAAAATCACACTAAATCAAATCATAAACTTTTAAATAATAAAATTATATATGTAAACCAACTTAGAATCGGTTCACTTCTTTGATATAAATGGAAGCATCGTTTTATAATTAAATATCTACTTTGAAATTTACAATACGACATACTACGCGCTTTTGTACGTGCAAGGTTCTGTAATAGATATTATACAAATCGAATTTATAAGAGAAAACAATACTCACAAAGTTAATTTTAATTTTGACGTTTAAAATAGACAATCCACTCTAACACTTATTTACAAACATGGGAAATTTACATTCATCGGACTAACAGCTATTTACTAAAGCTTTTTTACACAAACATTATAAACAGAACGATCCACGTCATTATTTTGACTAACGGACGATTGCATTGCAATGCTCAATCAAGTCTTCGTGTGTAATAATGCCACAGTACAATTACATGTAGTATTTATAGTTTATTGATCGTAACGAGATCTCTTTATAATAGGATATCATCGACGATGATGATCTTCACTGGAACTGATGACGTCAGGCTTCTCCGTTTCTGCCGGGGGGAGTTGTTACGCCTCCCAAACCTGTGTCCCGCTTCGAGGTATATCTTTTATATTAACCGTAACTAAAAGTCTTTATTACGTTTAATGTCACTTAACATGACGTCGGCCTGTCAGGTTGGTTCTGTTTTTCAGGTGTCTGTAACAATAAAGAGAAGAAAGATAAATATGAGTTTCTTGTGATGTTACTCATTTAGTTAAATGAAATAATAACGCAAGACGTGTGGTTACAGATTTGCTTACTGTAGCGTTTGCTAGCCTAGTATAAGTATCGAAATGATCAGTTACTTGTGTTGTTTTTAAAATCATTTTTATTTATAACAATCAACAAAGCCGTTCTCCCTCGTTGATGTTCATTATTACTGATTGCGACAAATAGTATATCGGGTGGCACATGCGCATCCCGCCCGCGCTGCGTCCGGCCATCTGTCAACGCATATGCGCTCTGTTTTAACACTGTTTTAATTCATTAGTGACCGAACAATGGGTTGGTTATTCCGCCACCCTAATTTAGTGCGTACAATTATTATTTGCTATTAATGACATAAGGTGATTTAATTTTACTCATTTGCTGGTTACCGGTACTTCAGTAATTTCAGCGTTTTCTGTGTGTATCAGTGTTGTGTTACCGCTTCCCGTCCACGCACATCCGCGTCGCAGCTGAACGGCCGCTGCCGCACGTGGCCACACCCTATTTACGGACACATACCGAAGGGAGTCGGAGCGCACATGTCCCGTATAGATCAGAACTTTGCGAGAGCGCACACGTGAAATCTCTTTATGAGACTTGCATTGTCGCTCGAATAATGAATAGGTATGCTCTGTGTTCGTCATATATGAGTATTCCGGCCCGCCGGCGCCGTCACGTGTGTTCTCACGCAGCTGCGAGCGACCGTTACCAGCACAATGCCCTCGATCAAACCATCGCCGAACGAATCTGAGCGGCAACGTCGTCGCTGCACGTGTGCTCAGGTTTGCCAAGTTATTTCGCAGTAGAGGTGCATTGTCTACCCGCGAGGTTTATCGTTCGGAGAAGATTGTTGGTGCTCGTAAAACTTTCACGTGCGCGATTTATGGGCGAGGTGTGCGGAGACAAAGATCTCGGTGTGGCGGCGGAGAGCGTGGCGTGGGCGCGAACACCTGGCGGCTCGTTAGTGTCGCCTGTCGGATGGACGCAGTGCGTGGGCGAGAGCCTGCGTCCACGTATTTACATTAATTCAATGCTATATACTGTAGTTTCCGTGATAAATTGTATAATGGATGAATTTAGCTATTTACTTTTATGTTAATAAAAATTGATTTAATGCCCTGTTGTAGTTAAGGGTTTTTAAATTGATACCGATGACAATATGCGGGCAGTAATTGGATGACTAACTGATATTGACAAGCCCTTACAAAGCTAATAAAAGTCACATAGCTATAAAAAAGGGACGAGTAGTAACACAACTATACTAAGTTAAATAGAAAGATTACATATTAATTTACAAGGTTCTGCCCTACGTGAATACAACGGGGGTGTAAGGGATTACATGCTCAACAATAAGTTGTACACGGCTTACTGTGATAATAACTAAAAATTAAATGTATGATTTCAATTCCGCATTTGATGAAAGAAAATACGATCGACGAATTGTCTGTACTGTACTTGTACTGAGGAGTCGGCGACTACATAATGATGAGAAAGATCCGACGTTCAATCTCACATCTTGAGAACCGGCCGAGGCCGTAGGCAAGCAGCTGCGGTAACAATTACGGTCGCGATAGCAGACGTGGCGTATGCTTCGTGACCGGAGCTTTCTGGCACACGGCGCTCGATGCCCCGTAAGATAATGTCGTGAAATGCCTTCTCACGAAGCGCATGCCGCTTACATTCCAACACGATCGCTACAAGCCTTGTTCTTTGACTGTATCGTGGAAAATTGTGATATATAAAAAGATGTTGCGAGAAATTCACGTCCTGTGTCCTTGTGCTAACGTATATTCAACATTTGTATTCAGGAATGTTGTTCGATTAGTCAACATTCCAACCAAGTAGGCAATGTATTAGTAAATATCGGTGGATATCGCAGTGCCGGCGCCCGAGGCTAATTAAATTGTTCATTATATTTTAAAATAATGTTTGCTTTTGATATTTTAAAGTTACGATGTTATTTTTATCATTTTTAATTTTAAAATCTAAATAGAATAAACAGATATAATTTAAAAATTTGATTCATGCGTTATTGAAAATTGTATCGTAGACTATAAAATCAAAGTCATTAATAAATTGTGTAAAGGCTATGTAATAGATATATAATATATAGGCTATATAATATACTAGATCTTTTAAAACTTTATATTGCCATGGCTAATTGTATTCTAAGTTAAAAGTCACAAATGGTTTGTCAACACGTCGAGACCTTGTCTACATTGTGAAAGAGATACTGTCTGTAAAGAGAGATTTATTCGTCGCAAAATAGTCTAAGCGAGTACTGCATGAAATTTAGTAGTGATTATTAACAGATGAGGTAAGTAATAATTATAAAATTATTGAATATGCATGGAAGCCGCAACATACAAGTGTTATGCGGTTGTAAATACAGAGCAGATTATAATGTTCCCTAAATAAACGTTGTTTTGGACGTTTCCCTCGGTCGCAACAACTGGCCGTGATTAAAATTTACGTGGCACGATCAAGTATTAACGAGCGCGCATTGCGCTTGCTCGTAATGGCAAGCCGCACGAATAAATCCTGCAAGATGCACCTGCCGCTTGCGCACGTTCGTCTTAAGACCTATAATAAATAATCAAGCTTCTCCCAAAATACGTTTTTAGGTGCTCCATCTCGGTGAAATATTGTAAATTATGTCTAGAACGCTCAGGTGTCAAATAGAATGTTAAACGATGTAAGATAAACAAGTGTTGAATATTCAGATAGTGTCAGTACATGGTCGTTTACGCGGCGCCGCTGTGGCGCAGGTGGCCGCGCTTCAAGGCTGAAATTCAAAACAGCAGTCACGCATGTCTAACCGTCGGTTTAGTTATTAATTAAAGATACTTCTGCTTGTATTTATCACAATAAGAATCATAGTAAAACCTTTTTAATTATCAAGACTTATTAAGAATGATATAACTAAATAGGCATATAAATATGATAGGTCGAAGATTTAGTTTGATGCGTTTTGTGTTGTGAAACTATATGTCAGCATCTTTACTTTTACCTTCCCGCGCTTGCGAAATATGCAGGTGTGCGCCCGAGCCGCACAAAAACGCCACACGGCCGATAGCAAGTATTTTATGCATCTGTTATTTTATTGTTGTTTGCTACCAACGCGACGAGCCCAATATTTTATGGAAATATATGCGAAATCATTAATTGAATAAATTTACTTTAGTATATAATTTAAAACTACAATATATTTTTAATTAAATAAAACACTTTATTACTTTTATTAGACACCCATTAGTTATTATACATAGCAGAAAAAAATACTTGTACCTATATATTTTACTATCGTGAGACCTAAGAATAAGAAATTGTTTACTAAAGATTCTTACCGTTTGGTTTCTAAGATCCTGGTTCGAGGGTGAAGAGCGCAAGATGGTGTTGGGTGCAGAACGAGGTCCCAGAGGCCGTCTTTGAGGGCGGGGTTGTGGTGACGCGGCACAAGGAAAAGATGCCAATGCACCCTCCGCATCGAACTGTCCAACCGCAGGATGGTTCTCCAACGCTGATTGAAGATCGCAGATGTAATCGATTACGTGCTGTATCACTTCTAACTTTGAGATCTTTCTGTTCTTAGGCATAAAGGGAACCAAATCTTGTAATTTAGAGAGGTACATTTGTATCTCTGCATTTTCGCCTTCGCGGTGCCTCTGTACGCGACCGCTGGCGATGGCCGGGACGGAGGCGCCGGTCGCGCAAACTGCCGTTATCGCTTTCATTCTGAGAGTCACTTAACACGAACACTGGGTTAGAACGGTATCGCGAGCGCGTCACGTGCGTACAACGCAAATAGTGAGCGAGGAATGAGGAGATGCGCGTAGTGTTGTTGTATTTATGAGCGCTGGTGGGGGGCGGGGCGGGGCCGGGCGGTCCAATAGGCGCGCGGGGCGGGGGCGGCGAAGCCTGATTTTTCCCATGGCGGCAGTGGGCGCCGCGTCTGCTTGCGCTGGGCGGCCCTGACTAAGGCCGTTGCGCTCGTGACATGCACTTTGTCCTGTCTGTGATCTTGTTTCTGAATGTATAATTTGTATTGTTTGTTTACCTGCGAGTTGATATTTACTTCATATTTGATACCTTAATTATATATATCCCAATGGAGTCCAATAATAACTCAATTCATGTACTGTTGTTACATAGCTAAAGTCAAATACAATATTATATTCAAAACTTACTCTTGTATTAACGGTACAAGTTTCGAGACAAAACATATTTGATTCTTTAATTTAAAATGGAAAATGTAATCAATAAGTTGAGTAGAGTATTTAAAAATATATTTTAGTGTAGTTACGTTTGTTATTGAATAAGTACATTTGATAAATAGATTGGATTTTTTTGTTATTGGTACCGATTTTCAATATACTTCTTATATTCATAATTGTTAGGTGCAGGGAATACTGGAGGGTTTGTTTGTTTAAAATTATTTGTAATAATCAGTAAATATAGTAGGTTACGAAAATCATAAAGCAAAAATTTGAGGTGCAGGGGTGAGTGACAGGGTGCTTGCAGGTGTGCCGGGGAATTGGGCGGCGGGAGGGGGGTTGTTGATGCCGAACAATGGTCGAACGTGAAGGCATCCACTTGTCGCGCTCTCACGGCGACACCGCTCGGAGGCTGTGCCTTTATTGAAATAAAACCTTTTTTGACAAAAAGTCTGTTAACTACTTTATATTATTTGGATAAAAACAATTATCATCAAACCGTATCTACCACGGAACAAGCAGTGGACGGATTTTAACTTTGAACTGGATTATATATTTAGTCTAGTAATTTATTGCCGTTCAAAGGAAACTTGAAAACGTATTTCTATATTAGCTTTTGACATTTTCACAGTATGTTTTCAATGCAATTGTTTCTTTAAGATTGAAATAAAATAGTGTTAGAAAATAGTCCACCGATACTTTCATATTTATCGCATAATTAGTAATCACTATTTGCAATTATATGAAGTTCATTAAATAAGAAGAATTTAAATGTATTTTGTTAAAACAAATTCACTGAGACTCTATATATTGTCGTTTAAACATAGCATCAGCAACCATTGTTAATCCGGTGAATTACATCATAAAATGTAGAACGTTTTGCGTTTTGTTTTTAGGAAAAAATATAGCATGTGACTTCATAAATTATATTTATTTTTACGATTCGAAACATTTTGGAACGATTTATTATAGAATGCATAAAGTTTTAAAATATTACTAACAATTCGCTCCTTAATCAAAAATTATATTGACATATAGTAGACGCTACTTTGCACTTCCGCCTGGAATTGATTGAACACTCTACGTCTAACTGCAACAAAAGGCGAATCAATTAATCAATATATATATATATATATATATATATATATATTTATATTTATATATTAATTATACAATACGTAATTAATATAAATATAATAATTAACAATTAATTAATTAAAATATGTTGCAGATTGACGTATAGTCACCACAATACAATATATAACACAATACAATACTATAATATTTAATGATGGATTTCGGCAAAGTAACGTCTTCTTCAATCAAATAAGTCATTTATTTTTATAGTTGTGATCGTACTGAAGTGGCTGTTGAATTGAACGTATTATTCTCGCACCGTTAATTCACTTTCAGGTGAAAACTCCAAAAACATACATTTTGAATTAAAACCCTTTTTGATTAATGGAGCGAATTGTTTTCGTATAAATAATATTTCTATGGTTTTCACAGAGTAACTTGTGAAATACTTAATCTATACATCTATCTTCTATACATATAATAAGAATGTAAATGTAACGTGTCTGAATTTTTAGATTTTTGTGAAAAGAATTGTTGTAGGTGTCTTGGAATAAGTAATAAGATATATTTCAATCATTTCTAGAAATGTTTGTCTGTCTGTTTAAACACGCATCACTGCTAAATTACGGCGTCCACGATAAAACCTCACCAAGAAAATCATAAAGCTTATCCTCGAGTAACATTTAGTCTTAGTTTAATTAAAATTGGTTCACTCTATCCAATCGCCTGAGTGCCTTAAGCGCTCGCCTTAGTAGTCGGGTGAAGCTGTTAAGACCTTGCTAAGTCGATAGCGTAGTCAGTTCGAAAAAAAAGGTTCTCTCTATCAAAAGTTATTGTAATTTAAATGGCGTCGCGACTTACGTACGACAGAAATGTAAATAAGTAAATGGACTTAATAGATTCAGATGATTTTATTAGTCACTGTTTTTTACATTAGGTTCCACGAGAACGGAGTCGCGGTCACAGCTAGTGGTAATATATTCTAAGACATCTTCAGATAAAGATTAGAGCATAGTAACTATTGGACGAAATATGTTCAGAATAACATTTAAAATATTTCTGTGCTTACATATTAACCGTACAGCGGGCTTGAAGGCAATAAAAACCTGTGAAACTTTAGTTGTGACCACACAAAGGTCCGAATCGTAATAACACAGTGGTTATAAAAAAAGAACCATGATAAAAAGTCACGAGTCACCTTGGAGGCGGGAGTAAAGAACTCAGGTAGTGAATTGCTTCATTTTGAGTTATACGAACAGACTATTAATGTTTGATAATGTACGATAAATTGGACTGCATAGAATTTGGTGTGACGAATGGAAAGTATTTATAAGTTGTCCCTTTAGTTTTGATTGATTCGGAAATCGAAACTTAACGAATGGTATCGATTTCGACATACGATTTATTCAGTTATAAACGTGATGAAAGAAATAAGTTAATCGTTATTATATTATTATGAAATATAACTTGTTAATAAAGAAAATTAGTTTGTTGTTATCATTACATATTACAAAACAAATTCCTCTGCCACGTCTGTCTGTCTGTTCGCGATAAACTCAAAAACTACTGAACGCATTTTCATGCGGGTTTCACCAATAGATAAAGTGATTCGTGAGGAAGGTTTAGGTTTTTAATTTGTCAGTTTTTTTATTATCAGGGCGGGACAACGTCCGCCGGACCCGCTAGTGTTGCATATAATTGTTTTGTCATATATTTGACTATCAAACTATATGTAATGATTAGGATTCTATACATACAGATACATAAAAATTTTGAACTGACTATACTATTGACCTGACAGGACTTTACGTCTTCACCGGACTATATGCAACTGAGAGCCGAGTATAACGTGTCATTTAAAATCATATGAGATTGTGGTAAGAACCTATAAATTATTTAAAAAAGGAAAAATCGACGAAAATTTTAAATATATATGTGTGAGTTTTGAATAAATAATTTTACAAATACACATAGGTTTTGTTCATACTGATACAGTGTACTGAATACATTGGTACAGTAAATAAATACCTGGAAATAATTTGTCCCACAATTATGTGAGACGTGTCGACGCGTCCGGCTACCTGAGAAATTAAAGTTATCAACGTATTAGTTTCCAAAACGCATTATGTCGTCACGTACCGGACCATTGTCCAGTCGGATTTTGCATCGAGAATCTGAGCACCAATTGAGTTATATTGTTTTAGGATGCAGGTATCTTTTGTTACGGCGGCAAGAAATGTAAAGATAGAGTTAACTCTTATTAGGCGATGTTCTGTATAATTTAGTTTATTATATTTATTAAGATTTTTTTTCTATGTTCTATATTTTAAAAAGTATCCGATCTTCTTCACCTACATATTATAAAACAAAGTCATCTGCCACGTCTGTCTGTTCGCGAGAAACTCAAAGACTACTGAACGGATTTCACAGGCAGATAAAGTGATCACGAGGAAGGTTTAGTTATATCATTTCTCAACGTTTTTTTTTTGTTATCAGTTAATGGTTTATAATATTCAAAATCAAAAATACATTGTTCAATTTAGGCCCTCAGAATGTGCTTATGAACGTCTGGTTTATCTTTTCATCGTACATATTTTAACAAATATAAATAGTTACAAACATATATAGTTACATTCGTTTTTGGCGGATGCACAGAGACAGGCGTAATTTCCAGACGTCGCCATCGTTTACATATAGATCCACCCTATTAAATAACCTTTAGACATTAAAACCAGCTTGACATGGTGCTTTAACTCATAGTTTAGGGTTTAAAACCAATTATAATAAATGTGATAAAGTATGTGTAAATGTGATAACAAACATAGTCCGATATCAAAAATCTATCAGCTTATGTTCACTTACATCTAGTTTTCTAAAACTCAATTTTATTAAATTACTAGATTTTAAACGCGACTTCGCTCGTAATAATGTAAAATTAACCTATCAGAGATCAGCACATTTTTGAGAATGGAAAGTACCTTCCTACTACTACCTAGTAGTAGTTATGTCCTTTCCTGTGTACCCCAGACAATGTGTATGCAAAAATTAACTATGATCGATTGAGTATTTAAAGCGTTAACTAAACTAAGCGTTAATAAATAAACTTACATTCCCATTTATAATATTAGTAAGGATTTTCAGGGTTACAATCATTTTTTTGTCATTTAAGTGATATTATATATTTATTAACGTTTGTCCACTTTACTCGTGTCTTTCTAAATTCCTTTATGTTACTAACGAGCTAATAATATACTTATATATGTAAATATCGTGGACATATTTTAAATCTTGTAGATGGATAAACCCCATATTCACATTAATTAGCTTACGCGTTGATGCTTTAATTGGGATGGGATATATATTTCCAACTTATTACATAGTATAAAACAAAGTCCCCTACCGCGTCTGTCTGTCTGTCTGTTCGCGATAAACTCAAAAACTACTGAACGGATTTTCAAGCGGTTTTCACCAGTGGATAAAGTGATTCATGAGGAACGTTTTGGTATATAATTTATCAAGGATTTTTTTTTATAATCAAGCTGGGACAACGTCTGCCGGGCCCGTTAGTTTACGATAATTAAAGTGAGACTATAAAGATAGAATACAATCATCCAATAGAATAGGTACGATGTACGTGTAATTCAAGGTTTGCTGGTGAGATCATTAACATTAATATCCTCATTATGACGCAATTTACAAAGCAGACGGCTTTTGTGCACTTCTATTGACATCCCATTATCCTGTACGATACAACAACTAGATACAGTTATGTATACTTAAAACACGTATTTTTGTTTTGTTATTTAGAAACTATAACCAAGATTTCTCTATTATTTAAAGATCATTATCAAAAATGACGGAATATACCTATTCATCATCGTCATCAGCCTATAAGAGTCCCGCTGTAGGGCCATAGGCCTCTTCCCGATGGAAAGTATGCGTATACGGCATAGGTACATTTTCAAACTGACTAACGGCTGATGGCCTGACGGGCCTTCACAGCTTCACCGGAATTAAGGCGAGTGCTTAGAGCATTCAGCCTAATGGCAACAAGGGTGCCAGAGTGTGGCCAAAAAACTGCCCTGTTGCCGTGAATACAAGGCGAATTGAACTAAGCTAGCTATGTGAACTAACTAACCATACATATATACTATAGTGAGACACATATGCATACCTTCATATGCGTCGCACGAACGCGTACATGTATTCAGAGTCTTAAAATTTTGGCTAAAGCTGACTTACCAAAAAAGGGGAAAGGTATAGTCACAACGCCAGCCCACAACGTATTAGCGATTTCAAATTCCGAGAAATCCACAGTTTCATATTTACCTACGTACGGTGGGACTACAAGAACATTTCTCAGTATCAGGTTTCCGCACGATGTTTTCCTTCATCATCAGCCGATAGTGTTACCAATTTAAATTAGTAAATGTACGCGAAATCTGAAAAATTCGTTGGTACAGCCGGGGTTCGAACATGCGGACATCTGGTTGATATTCCATCGGTCAAACCGTTCGACCACGATGACGTCAAATACGTACATACCTATTCAATGTTTCGTTTGGTGAGTGATATGTTAAGACAAGACATATCACGACATGATATTAGAACATCATTAAAGAAAAATGACATCCTGCAACACGCAGATGATGCATAAAGTAGAATATAGTCTATAGTCTTCAAATAATACCCTATCAATATATATTACGGTATATAAAGTACTGAGAAATAGGTTGACGAAACATGACGGGCCCGATTTTGATCAACATCTTTTAGTGAGTTACAGTTACCATAGTACTTGAACATTGCTGGTTATACGTACTATAGTTACCATAGTACTTGAACATTGCTGGTTATACGTACTATAGTTACCATAGTACTTGAACATTGCTGGTTATACGTACTATAGTTACCATAGTACTTGAACATTGCTGGTTATACGTACTATAGTTAACATAGTATTTTAAAATTTCTGGTTATATGTACTATAATTATCATAATATTTTAATATTTTTGGTTATAAGTATTATAATTATAATAATAATTTAAAATTTTTGGTTATAAATATTATAATTATAATAATATTTTAAATTTTTGGGTTATAAATATTATAATTATAATATAATTTTAAAAATTGTTGTTAATAATATTATATTTATAATATATAATTAATATAAAAATAAAAAGAAAAAAAAAAAAAAAAAAAAAAATACCAAAATTATATTTATGAGCTTGGGAATTAATGTTAATGTACCTAATCCACTATAGTTATGACATAAATATGCACAAATGTATCTACTATCTATATATCATTTTACATAGTAATATTGTAAATGTGAGTTTGTTTGTCTGTTTGTTACGCGTTCACGCCTTAACTACTAAACCGATCGACATGAAATTTTGAATAAATATTGTCAGGCGTATAGAAAAGTATATACTTTATAGAGAAAAGATGTAGTATTCCTAAGTCCTACATTAATGCGAGCGAAGTCGCGGGCCAAAGCTAGTATTTAAATAAAGAAAATACAGTTCCTTTGAGGCCCAATTACATCAAAATTATAGAACGTATCGGCATAAGACTTGGATGCGGAATTTTTCGTAGATGGTTCTGGACTACATAATTTTTGGATTCGATTTACCGTTTGCAATTTTTTTTATGCCTAAGAACCGGGTGGAAATCAGCTAGTTAAGTGTATTTGCGTTTACTAATTATTTTGTAAGATGGTTCCAAATTTAAAATATCTGTTCGACCGATTTCCAATAATACAAAGTGCTATTATTCTTCGTGTGCTTGTTAAGTTTTTGAAGACGACAATTGTCAGGTGTTTTTGTCTGGACACGACGCAAAAAGATTAAATTCGTATTGTTCTCGCAGGTGCAATAAATGTCTCACGGACTTTAGAAATGGTGAAGTGTGAAGTTATTTACAACAGATTTGACCATAATTTACTATGTACGTTGTTGTATTGTGAAATATCCGGAGTTTAAATTTTTATTTATTGTAAATTGTTTGCATAGCGATGACGTCACGTATACGTATTAGTATATAATAAAGGGTTTTTTTCAATATATATATAAGATATTATCTTCTTATCTTATCATTACATATTATAACACAAAGTCCTCTGCCACGTCTGTCTATCTGTCTGTTCGTGATAAACTCAAAAACTACTGAACGGATTTTTATGCGGTTTTCACCATTAGATAAAGTGATTCATAAGGAAGATTTTGGCCGGCAACGCACTTGTGACTCCCCCGGTGTTGCCAGTGTCTATGGACGGCAGTGATCATTTACCACCGGATAACCCGTCTGTTCGTTTGCCTCCTATAATATATATAAAAAAAAAGGTTTAGGTATGTAATTTGTCAAGATTTCTGTTATTATCTGGGCGGAATAATGTCCGCGGTGGCTAGTCTTTTTATATATAAATAAAATTATAGAGATGTGCCGTTGTACGCGCATAATGTAAATGTCCTACAAGATAGATCTTAATTTTTTTTTTATTTTACGTCTGAGACATTTGGTCCTTATCTAAAAATGTATCACGATTGCTTTGTTTTATATGAAATTATAAAAAGTTTTAAGAAACTACAATTGTTATAAGTACTACACAGATTTGTGTTTTCTATGATTCTTACGTTTTTTCCTTTGTACATAAAATCTATTGTTAAGATAATAAACTACACAAACCAAGTCGTGAGTGTTAGCTAATACTTCAATAAATTATTTGATTTATTCTTCATTCTGTGCGATAGATAAACGAGGTAAATTCACTGAGATATAAGACGGTCTGAATTACAAACTATTCTCATAGCATTCCCGATATAAATTCATCATCCCATTTACTTATCGTCATTGTTCAATAATGTATGAAGGGTTTTATGTAGGATTGTTGGAAGGTTTTCCTGGGGCGGAGGCGCGCACCCTCGCGCGTGCCGTGGGAGTGCCAAGCGCGTGCCGCTCCCACCGCGTGATATACTCCGATTGATCTACTTTTATTATTATAATTACTTAAAAATGCGGTTACATGGTTCTTTTAATGACGAGTGCACGGATGCTTATGTGGAATCGATCTGAGGATTACATCTAGTAAGTTGGCTGTAAGTTAAAGAAGAGAAACTCAATGTGCTTGGAGACGTAACAAAAACTAAAAGAGCACTTGTTAATTTGTTGAAGGAGAACTATTAAGAATTTTGTTCTATGGGGATCGTAAGCGAGATTGATATTTTATTAATATCGAACGTAGTGTTATAGTTTTAAATGATCTGACATAAATATTCAATTTAAATAATAGGATCTTTGTCCATCGTAGAAAGTACAGAAAATAATATATACATAAATATATAAAACTATCTCTTCTTCTTCTTACCCTTATCCCACATAAGTAGGGTCGGTACAACATGTTTGTCATGTTGTGGTATATGATTTGGTTTGATTTGTATATAATATATAAAACTATATATAGTACTAGCGGACCGGGCGGACGTTGTCCTGCCTTGAAAACAAAAAAAATCCTAAAAGTCGATCGCAGCGCCACCTGCCGGGTCCAATTGTGAATCTAAACCATTCTCGAATCTCCACGAACACACACAAAAAATTTCATCAAAATCGGTCCAGTCGTTTAGGAGGAGTTCAGTCACATACACACGCACACAAGAAATATATATATTAAGATAATGATTGTACTTTCAAAGATTCTCTTATATATTAAAACATGAAGAAAACAAATATCTACCCCATCTTTAAGCATATTGCGTTGTATAGAAGTGTGTAAGATTTGTCATAATTAAAGTTTACATAGGAGTTTATTTAAGTTAACTAATAAAAGTTAACTTGATTGAATAAGCTTTTATGCTATCTATTTTGTTATAAATATATAGCTACTAGATGACGCTGAACACACAAGCAACTAATAACAAACGAGTGTGGACCTGCCAGCACAGCTAGTTTAATATAAGGCACATCAGTAATACAATATCCTAGCCAGCGGCAATAAACATGCCGGGTATATTGGCTTCCCGTTATTACTCTCCGACGTGTGCGTATTGACAGAGCAAACAGTTCGATTTTGATACGTTCCCTCCGGTCTCACGGGAGGGCGCGAGAAATCCTATAATTCGTAGCGTGCAGGTGCGGGCTCATTATTCGCTTTACGGTCACGTGGCGGCGCGTGCACATTTCCAATTTTAATTTTGGAATATCGAACACATAAACTGATCTGGATTATTGTCTATAGGTACTATAGACAATTCATAAGTATATGAGCATCTATATGTAACACACACTTTAGTAGTACAAAATTTATCACCGTTTTTCTCACTAGCAAAAGCTAGCTAAGGCTATGATGGCTTAATTGATAGCTTTCGGACACTGTGTCGTTTGATGTAGGTGTGAATCCTAAAACGCTAAAATCTAAAAAGTATTGACTAAAACATCTTCTATATCATAAAGATCTCGTCAGATACCTTTCGGTGTAATTTTCATTAAACCTTTTGATCTTGAACAAGTTTTAAGAAATAAAATAATATGAAAATTGATTAGACACTGCTGTTGCTATACTGCTGTGTCGCAATAGTATAACAATTACCGTATAGTTCAATAGATCGTTATGAAAACTGGTGAACGTGTGTGTCGATACTTGAATACTTAGAATATTCATATAATATGTGTTTTGCTATAACTTAACTATTTCTTGCTCACCATAACTGGCCCCACTTCTCCACAGCAAGAACATACACAACGCTGCTTACAAAGTGCTTACAAACATTGTAGTTTATTAAAACTTCAATAACTTAAAGTGATGCTATTGTATTATTTTTCTATATAAGGTCCAAGTGTCCGAAAAGTAAAACTAAAATACTTAATCTAAATTTATCCAGTAGTATTTACGTAATGCACGCACAACGGCAGACCTCTTTATATTGGAAGAAAGATAACAAATAATTAAAATACGTGGGTTCACTAGTATTACATAAAGATCAGGTTCAAGTTGCACGAGTTCGCATCGGGACGGATGAAAAACCTCAGGTTCCGATGGGAAGCGGGCATTTCTCGTGTGAACACCGGCCGTGGGAAGCGCTGTGCGTGGGTCACAGGTCAGGATAATTATCGAGCGATCGCCTGCCGCTTGTTCTTTCTGCTCGCGCGTGACGTGAAATGTTTGATTTTTTGACGTTTACATAATAAAACTTTCCTGCAACGTTTCGAGACCCAGGAATTGACATCAGATACCTAATTATACTTTAATTGCGTTACATCAGTTAATTAACAAATGAATAGGTAGGTAACTCATAAAGATAAGTTTTTCCAACATATACTCAGGGTTGAAAACAAAGTAATGAAATTATTTATTTTAAAAAAAACTATACACTTTTCTATTTTGTTAATTTACAGTGATACTTAATTAATACCTAAATTATTTATTTAGAATACATTTTTATATTATGTGATTTTGTTTACAGATAGATTGTTAAAAGAGTTGGGTACATATGGACATACATCATGACTACTTGTTTAAGTAATATATCAATAATCATTAGAACATAGTGTTTCGTGTTTCCAACAATCAAGTAAAGGTATGTCGTACTGATAGTGAGCTCTACTATTGAGTCGACAGGTCGCAGGTTTGATCACCACATATTATTGACTTTTGCGTTATGAGTGTAATTGTCAACTCTGAGATTTAAATATCTACAGTGTGCTTTGTTACGAAAAATGGCTGTGTTTCCTTAATCAAGTCATTACCTTAGGTATTTTACATTGAGCTCTTTATAAATAAATGGTCTATATTTTAACAACGTGTGATACCTATGTTTTGTATGTATTTGTATCTATGTATTGACAACGTTATCTCTGACGTTGGACAATTGTCTTTGAGGACGAGTAAACACAGGTTTAAGATAAACCTATTTATTGAAGTTCAATAGATGTTATTGTTGTTATGTTTCGTATCAAAATAGCAATAATGTCGAGTCATAATTATATAATATGGGTTGTTACTATTCAAAATGAGCTAAATACAATTGCAGCCGTTCCTAATATTTTACGTTACTTTTCAAAATGTTAAAATACATGTAAAATATGAAGGTCATAAAAAAAGTGTGTGTGTACTTACGCACACGCGTTAGAAGTTACACTTCTTTGGCGTAACAAGATAAAAATCTTTTCAAAAATTTTATCTTTCGCCTTATTCTACATTTGTAGAAAAAACGACACTAACAATAGAACAAAGTTATTTAATACATTGAAAGTTTTAATACAAAGAAATACAAACAACAAATACAAAGAAACTAAATGTTGATTATAGCTAACTTCAGGGTGTCCGTTTTTCGTGACGGTGTTTGCGCGCATCCTTAAAAAATTATTCTCATCATATTTCCCTAACGCGCCAAAAGAAGTATAACTTAAAACAAAAAATAAAAACCTTATAGACGGCACAATTTGAACTTCGTTCTCAATGTATAAAAACTGGGAATCTTAAAAAAATTAAACATGTTATATGAACAATGAACATTGTATTTAGCTTATTTTTAAATTTAACGACACATATGTGAAACCATTGTAAAAGTTTTAAAATTCCATATTGTTCACAAAAATTAAAGAGTTTTGAATTTGAGATTGAATACGAATGAATCGATTGTGTATAGTGTTAATATATTTAGAAGATATAAACGTATAATTCATCTTCTGCTTATATATTAATATAATAATGGAGGTCTGCCGTTCTGTACGTATCACGAAAAAACGACTGCATAGATTTTGATCAATATTTTTTTAGTTTTACGTCTTAGACACTGGCCGTATTATTACTAAAAAGTTAAATATGCGCTGAATACTTACTTAAAAAAAGTTTGATTACAAAAGAGTGTCTTATCCCTGTTTACAGATAGAAATTATTGAAATTTAAATGTAGTTTAACGCTTGTCAAAATTGTTGTCAAAATGTTGAGACGGCAAAATACGTTTCGTAGTAAAGTACGAATTTCGTGGGTATAATTAATTTGGAAGAAGTGAAAAAATTAAACAATTTTATAAATTCAGAATTAATAAATCATAACTACTATATGACATTATTGACATTTGACAATGTCAAACCACGTGTCCAACTAGGTTTCAATTTTTTGACATCATTTAGTAAAACATGTGTTCATTTTTGTTTTTGTAATAACACCGTGGCTGAGTTTTTGGCGGGATTTTGGTCTGTCATGTAGTGGACTTTATATTTTATTCGTAATCTTGTGTTACTTACTCTATATTGTGTAAAATTGGTGGTGTTTTATGTAATATAGTTTGTTTATTGTGCATAAGTGAAGTGAATGGAAAATAATACCACGGCCCATGAATTTTGACGTGCCACAAAACTCCATGAAAAGTTCTAACAAGATGGCCACCATCTTGTTAGTTCATTGAGTTATATCAAGAAACTTGTAATATCGATACTCACTTGACAATAGCAGTAATAGTCTACTAGAAGACTGGTTGCCAAAAATGAAATGGAAGAAGAACTTGTAATACTATTAACTACTCGACAATGGCAGTAATAATCTAAAAGATAGGTTGCCAAAAATAAAGTTAAAAAGACACCATGGCTCTTTATAAAACAAATGCGATATCTGCATTTAGAATATACAATGTTTAAACAATTGAAACCACGGCATGTAATTTTGTTCCGTATACAATCGATGTATGATCGTGACTGCATGAAGCCAGAGTCGTTGTGTGAACTCTTGAACCGCGCACTGAGGCTTGGATCCCGTTAAAAAGCCGTGGGAAAGTGACCTAAAATTTTTTGTAAATTCTTGAAGAAATATACATGAACAGCAGTTAATATTGTACAATGCTCGCAGTTCTGTTGCTATAATTATTTCTTTTCATTAATAGTAGAGTTATAGCGGCTATTGTGTAAATATTATGTGTTTTTCAGAATTAAAATTACTTTATATAATTTAGGCCTTAACTTTAAAACTTCCACCGTTTCGGAAAAACAACCCAGTCATCGAGAAGAACCGGCAAGAAACTCGATCTGGTTTATCTTATCATGATACATATTTTTACAAACATAGATAGTTACATTCGTTTTTGGCGGATGCACAGAGATGGACCATTTCCAAACATCGCCATCATTCACATAATGATCCACCCTTTACATTAAAACCCTTTCACATGATACTTGAACTACCTATTCGGCAAATCGTTAACGTGCTTTGGGACTTTGTTATAAAGCCTAACACTTAAAAAAAAGTGTGTGTGTACTTATGTACACGCGTTAGAAGTTATACTTCTTTGGCGTAACAAGATAAAAATCTTTACAAAAATTTTATCTTTCGCCTTATTCTACGTTTGTAGAAAAAACGACACTAACAATAGAAAAAGTTGACTATAGCTAACTTCAGGGTGTCGGTTTTTCGTGACGGTGTGCGCGCATATCGTAATAACTTCAGGGTGTCGGTTTTTCGTGACGGTGTGTGCGCGCATCGTAAAAATTTTCTCTCATCATTTTTCCCTAACGCGCCAAAAGAAGTATAACTTCAAAACTGTTATTTGTCTTAGCGTGCCTGAAACATGGAACAGTGTGTTCAAATATCTACACATATTAATCTTCGGTTGAAAGGTGCAGGAGTTACATGCTACTGCACCACCTAGTGGTGAGTTATGGGAAGATAAATAGCATGAAACGAATTTTTAGGTGTGCCAACTTTCACGGTGGTTGGTCAAACAGTGTTGGACTTGATAATCATTTCATAGTATAAAATGAAGAAGCTTCCGCTGTCTGTTCTCTTAGATCTATTAAGCTATGCAACGGATTTTAATACAGTTTTCAGCAACAGGTAGAGTGATTCGAGAGGAAGGTATATGTATAATACATACACATGATAGTACAGAAAAGCCGAAAAATACAAAGATTTGTAATGTGTGATGTCGAACAACATATTTATGTGCGTTTAAGTCGCAAACGCTAGCTAAACCTTACGAGATAGTTAAAATTAATGTACTACGGAATTGTTTATCTTAAATAATATTATTAATAACTCCACACTACCCCAGAGTAGTATCTACATTGCACCCGTGCGAAGCTGGGTCGGGTCGCTAGTCTCGAATAAATTTAGTAACATTCACTGTTATCTTCCATCTCTATACAGATATAACGAATATAACGGTCTTTTGTATTGTACTGTACTTATCGGCGTTGAATTATGACCAATTGATGCGGAATTTGTTAATTAAATAAGTCTAGGTTACTTCTTTTTGGACTCCATTGTACTTTTGCCATTTTCTAATACTGACCGAATCCAACGGAAATCAATTCTATATGAATGTACTTGTCTGGTAACTGGAATTTGTAACTGAAAAAAATATGACACTCACAGTAATGTCATAATAATGTCTAGGAGAGAGTTTTTTGGCGAGATACTAGTCTGTCATGTAGTAGCTGTTATATTTTACTAGCGGTCCCGGCGGACGTCGTCCCGTCTTGATAAAAAAATATTGATAAGTTATACACTTTACTTTACTGGTGAAAACCACATGGAAATCCGTTAAGTAGCTTTTGAGTTTATCGCGAACAGACAGACAGACGTATAATATTACAAAACAAAGTCATCCTTGTTTTATAAAATTATATTTTATTCATAATCTTGTGTTATTTGACTCTATATTTTGCAATATTGGTTATGTTTTACGCAGTATAGTTTGGCTACTGTGCACAAGTGACGTGGATGGAAAGATACTCCGGAGCATGAAGCAAGAGATGCCACAAAAACTCAGTGGAAAGTTCTAACAAGAGGTCACCATCCACATCGTATTCGACAATGGCAGTAATAATATACTAGAAGATTATTTAGCAAAAAAAAATCTATGACACGTTTATTACAATGCTATTAAGGAGGTTTTAGAATGTTCATTTCAGTAATAATCGCTTACAATGTGATAGATCGTGTCACATAAGGATTAATATCGCAGTTATAATATAGGGGAGGCTTAATTCGCAATAAGCGTAAAAGGCATTTAATAATGCAGACGTCCGTACACGTGCGTGCGTTGTGAACAAATACCTAACGATCTCCAATCGGAGTAATTAAGGCGCGGGGGCGGGAAAATCGCATGGAGTGGAGAGAGCGGGGTTCAGCACGCGGTGGTCACGTGACCGTTTTATATTACCGCTCCTGTGGGCGAGGGTGCTTTAGTTTTTCATTTTTTGTAACCATTTTATAGATTGAATGACAATATCCGATGTAAACTCGAAAAGTTAAAAGTATTTGTATTTAATTCGAACAGTTACAAAAGTGGAACGGCATATCTAATCCCTTTTGTATCCTTAATAAATTTTCTTCCCATTTCACCTATTGTAATTTAAGATATTTTCGAATATGAGTGGTTATCGAATACAGCTACTAGGATATATAAATAAGTATTAGGAACCAGATTATTTACTTGAGGGTGGCGGTTAGCCAAATTAGTTATAGAAATTATTGTACATTACCGGATTTATCTTCACCGACATATCGAACTCACACTATGACTGAATTAAAAACATTTGTAAAAAAATCGTCTGCGTTATTATCTGAATTTACTTTTATGTACAAAGGAAAAAACATTTAAAAAATCGGAAGTAAAAATATACTTTGCCTACAAAAATTCTTTGTAAACGATGTTATCGGTTTACGTTCCCTTTCCTACGTATGCGCACCACACCGCTTGCCCATTTCTACATGGCAATAAAACACACATAACGAAATACTTATAAGAATCGTAGTTTCTTGAAACTTTAATAACTTTATACTGAATGAAGATATAATGGCAATTTCTTTTTAAACAAGGACCAAAAGACTAAGAACTAAAAATTATAGAAATCAATTTAGAAGGTTTTGCGAGATGAGAGCACAAAGGCAGACCCTTATAGTTTTTTGTGTAGGTATATAAGACTGATATCACTAGAAATTTAACGTGGGTTAAAACTTAAAAATATGCAAAATGGTATAGAAAACTATAATTATACACTAACATTGATTTTTTTAAGGTCTCAGTTTAGAATGGTAGTCATTATATTACTTATTTTATATAACTTATAAAGGAAACGTAACAATAAAACATAACTTTAATAAAACATCGTCAGTTATTTTGATAAACTATGAAGAATTATTAGAAACGTTCAATAGTTTCTCATGCAATTGTATAAAGAGTGTTTGCATTTAAACAAAGCGCTCGTATTGCGACGTCAAAACGGAACTCCCACGGATTTATAACAAAAACTGTGTTGATTTTCCCACAATCGCTAGTATAATGAATGCTGGGGAGTAGCGGATTGAATCACCCCGTATTACTGTGACGTCATTCTGTAATGTAGCGTCCAATTAAATCTGATCTGTTAACATGTAAACTTATTGTTGTTGCATCAAAACTGTGAACAGTAAAAAGTACGAGGTGCTGTGGATCAACTATGGCTGGCCAGTAATGTTAGGGTGTTGTGACATCGCGTGGGAGCAGCCTTTATTGTGAGGACTCTTAACTCGGTTCTGATAAAAGAACTATAGGTCCATTAGCCGGATTCGCTTTGCTCTTTCGTTGTTGATGATGGAAGGGCATTGGATTATGACGTGTTACGAGATTTCAATGTCAGAACCATATCGAAAGTGATACGACAAGATTTATTTTATTTTGCATGATGTTCTTAAATAAATTCCTCCGTTTTAGTTTTTTTATAGTTCGTATTTTTATGAAATAAATATTACGTACTGAACTTAAATATTTATATTAAGTCAAAGTTTAGGAATATTTTAAATATTTTTGTTTTGATTCATTTGGAATGTTATCTCTCAGGCTGGCAGGAAATGAAAATTTTTGAAAATCTAATTTATGCTTGTGACTTCGTTCCCATGAATATCATTTTTTTATTCTTTTATGTGAACTACGTATTTTTCGGTATTAATTGTGAGCCACTTTTATCTTCTTTGTTATAATTTTGCCACGACTACTTAACTAGGTTTTGCTTGCGGCTTCGCTGGCGTTACTGTAGTTTTAACGTTCTTCTCGAGAACGATACTTTTTCTGGATGAAATGTACCCTATGTTCTTTCCTGTACCCCTGAAAACTCGTATGTATAATGTCATAATGATTAGTTGAGAACTTAAAATGTGAAAGCGCAACAATCAAACAAACTCACATTCGCATTTATAATAACTAATATTATAAATCAAAGTCTATGTAAGAAGCGTAAGCGATATATAATCCATATATCTAATACTTTAATTAACTGCAGTAGATGTCTAGCTTTTATGTATATATATTTTTCAGTATAAGATTTTTCAGTTTTAAACGCTCGTTTTAAAATAAACAGAATTGAATGTTTACTACTTATTTCACAAAAATATTGCGTATTTGAAATTTATAAATATATTATTCATTTCAATTTTGAACCCTCATATATTATGTTGATCTAAATTTGAGATACGCGCGAACAATCGTAGATCGCTATCAGCGTCAAGAAAGTACGAAAAAAAAAATCGCAAAGCACAATATTGTCGAATTTATAGTAATACGTTCCCCATTCAAGAAAGCAATGAGCCGTGAAAAGTATTATTGGTTTCGAGTGCCTCTAACTAAATATACTAAGCCGTGGTGAAAGCCAGGTGTATCGGGGCACGATATCTTGATTCACTTTAACTTATGAGGGTTATGAATGTCGGTTTTTTTAAATTCTTCAGTGTCAATTATTCGTGACCCTAATTGTAGATGATGCGATATGGTACCATTGTTGGTTTTGACGCCTCTATTGGTTTATTTGTGTTTTTTGGATGCTGGTAGCCGACTGTTTTGGATGTTTCGATTTACAAAGTTTGCTTTCCATTGTCAATTTTCTTTGTAATTGTGTCGTTAAAAGCAATACTGGTTCTATAATAATATATCGGTAAAGTTCTGTCAAGTACCTTAAATTATATAAATATATTATAGAATAGAGAATTTATTACAGAGTAGAAAACAACACATCTTTAATCATGTACACCAAACACTTTAATGCTGGTTCTATAATAATATGTCGGTTAAGTCCTTCAGGTTAAAATTATATAAATATATTTTAGAATAGAAAATTTATTATAGAATAGAAAACAACATATCTTTAATCATGTACACCAAACACTTTAATGCTGGTTCTATAATAATATGTCGGTTAAATCTTTAAGGTTAAAATTATATAACTATATTATAGAATAGAAAATTCATTACAGAAGAGAAAACAACATATCTCTAATTATATACATCAAACACTTTAATGCTGGTTCTATAATAATATGTCGGTTAAGTCCTTCAGGTTAAAATTATATAAATATATTATAGAATAGAAAATTTATTATAGAATAGAAAACAACATATCTTTAATCATGTACACCAAACACTTTAATGCTGGTTCTATAATAATATGTCGGTTAAGTCCTTCAGGTTAAAATTATATAAATATATTATAGAATAGAAAATTTATTATAGAATAGAAAACAACATATCTTTAATCATGTACATCAAACACTTTAATGCTGGTTCTATAATAATATGTCGGTTAAGTCCTTCAGGTTAAAATTATATAAATATATTATAGAATAGAAAATTTATTATAGAATAGAAAACAACGTATCTTTAATCATGTACACCAAACACTTTAATGCTGGTTCTATAATAGTATGTCGGTTAAGTCCTTAAGGTTAAAATTATATAAATATATTATAGAATAGAAAATTTATTACAGAATAGAAAACAACATATCTTTAATCATGTACACCAAACACTTTAATGCTGGTTCTATAATAATATGTCGGTTAAATCTTTAAGGTTAAAATTATATAAATATATTATAGAATAGAAAATTTATTACAGAATAGAAAACAACATATCTCTAATTATGTACATCAAACACTTTAATGCTGGTTCTATAATAACATGTCGGTTAAGTCCTTAAGGTTAAAATTATATAAATATATTATAGAATAGAAAATTTATTACAGAATAGAAAGAGACATATATTTAATCATGAACACTGAAGAAGTTCAAGGAGATTCTTCATTTAAAAAATATTCCCTTAAAATTAGCATTGCAATAGCATGATATCTGAGACGCATAATTCCTTTTCTAACATTTTCAGATTCCGCCTAAATGGGTGGTAGTATTTCTTAGATACTGTATTGGGTATGTTCACGGTTACTTGATACAATTTTATTTTTTAAGAGTCACACCGATTGTTTTAAATTCCTTAAGTATAACGTAACAATATAGTATTAATTCTTAGTTTTAAATATGCTTTTGCGTTTAACTAACCCAGTACATTTAATTACTCTTGATTCCTACTGGAAAAAGCAGATGTCAAAGTATCAGTAAATCTTCCATCTATTTTTATGGTTTTTTTAAATCATTCTCAATAATAATGCACAGTTTTCTCGATATGAGAAGCGGAATGACTAGGTAATTAACTGTTGTGTTGGTACTAAATGAGGTTGAATAAAAATATACTTTGTCAAAAAAATCTTTAGATCTATACATATAATAAGAATGTAAAGTTAACGTCTTTGGACTTTTTAGATTTCTATGAAAAAAAATTTTGCAGGTGTCTAGGAATCTATACATATAATAAAAATGTAAATCGAACTCGTCTGTCCTTTTTAGATTTTTGTGAAAAAAATTGTTGCAAGTGTCTTGGAATCATTACATAGTATAAAACAAAGTCCCCTACCGCGTCCGTCTGTCTGTCTGTTCACGATAAACTCAAAAATTACTGAACGGATTTTCAAGCGGTTTCCACCAGTGGATAAAGTGATTCATGAGGAACGTTTTGGTATATCATTTGTCAAGGATTTTTTTATAATCAGGGCGGGACAACGTCTGTCGGGCCCGCTAGTAAGTAATAAAATACATTTCAATCATTTTTTTAAATGTCTCTCTGTCTGTTTGTTTGAAAACGCATCACTGCTAAAGTACTGCATTCACGATAAAATCTCAGCAAATCATAAAGCATATCCTCAAATAACATTTAGTCTTTGTTTTATTAAAATTGGTTCACTCTATCAAAAGTTATTGTAAATTTAATGACGACGCGACTTAAGTACCAGAGTATGTGTTTTTTAAATAAGGTTCCACGCGGACGAAGTCGCGGGTACAGCTAGTTATTAATACATTTTATAAAATGAGTATTAGGCAATATGTTTTGGCAAGGTGTTAGTATAGCTCCCCTATAAAAATCATCGATGTTCACAGTTGGTCTGTATGTGAAATACGGTGCGTAGCTTTTCACATCGAGAGCCCAAATCACAGCTGCGGTTAACACTCGCCCGTACAGCTGCTAGCGGCGTCTGTAACCGAACGCCCTAACAAACACTTTTTATTATTCTAAGTCTCTTTATCACATGGAATCAAAATTATCGATGGGCGTATTAACTACCTTAGAATCAGATAGGTAATCTCTTAAATTCAATATGCAGATAATAAAACGAACTGATTTCTCTCACGATTGTAATTAACGATAAACCAACAACTTATCATACTTGCTTATCAAATTATCAAAGGTGCTTTTACATTTTTCTATGTAATTAAAATTTATTTATAACGTATCTAATGATAGAATTTGTTTTAAAAAATGTGAATTTTTACATATAGATATGAAATTATCGGTTTGAGATAAATGAATTCTTGAGTAGTTTTTTTTGCTGATTAAAATGACTTCAATCCACGTTGAACAAGTAGTACAGTGCATACAGTAACTCGCTTACGTCTTCAATTATCACAATAAAAAAATAATTACGTTTTAGAACATCCGCACTAGTATTCTGGAGATAAGACGATGAATTAACCGAACAGTACATGATTTGGATACAACTATTATTTACAACGATAAATCATCGTACATATGTTGGCGGATTTTTCTTTTAAGTTCATTATATCGAAATATGGCTCATCGTATTTTTTCTTTTTTATTGGTACCTATAAGCATGTAATAAAATATCTATTTTTTTTACTCCTCTTTAGTATTGAGATACTGAGTTCTAACTCGAAAGTAAGAGCTAGCCAGGAGGGTGTTAGAAAAAACCCTACTGCCATACTACGTATTCACCACGATATTTTCTTGAACCGAAAGTAAAAACACGTTAGGGAGTCTTTGGCGGGATCTTGGTCTGTCATGTAGTAGATTTTATTTTTTATTCATAATCTTGTGTTACTTGACTCTATATTGTGTAAAATTGGTGGTGTTTTATGTGATATAGTTTGTTTATTGTGCATAAGTGAAGTGAATGGAAAATAATGCCACGGACCATGAATTCTGAGATGCCACAAAAATTCCATGGAAGGTTCTAACAAGATGGCCACCATCTTGTTAGTTCATTGAAATTATATCAAGAAACTTGTAATATTGATACTCACTTGACAATGGCAGTAATAGTCTACTAGAAGACTGGTTGCCAAAATGGAATAGGAGAAGAACTTGAAATACTATTAACTACTCGACAATGGCATTCATTGAAATTATATCAAGAAAATTGTAATATCGATACTTACTTGACAATGGCAGTAATAGTCTACTAGAAGACTGGTTGCCAAAATGGAATAGGAGAAGAACTTGAAATACTATTAACAACTCGACAATGGCATTCATTGAAATTATATCAAGAAAATTGTAATATCGATACTCACTTGACAATGGCGGTAATGGTCTACTAGAAGACTGGTTGCCGAAAATGGAATAGAAGAAGAACTTGTAATACTATTAACTACTCGACAATGGCATTCATTGAAATTATATCAAGAAACTTGTAATATTGATACTCACTTGACAATGGCAGTAATAGTCTACTAGAAGACTGGTTGCCAAAATGGAATAGGAGAAGAACTTGAAATACTATTAACTACTCGACAATGGCATTCATTGAAATTATATCAAGAAAATTGTAATATCGATACTCACTTGACAATGGCGGTAATGGTCTACTAGAAGACTGGTTGCCGAAAATGGAATAGAAGAAGAACTTGTAATACTATTAACTACTCGACAATGGCAGTAATAATCTAAAAGATTGGTTGCCAAAAATAAAGTAAAAAAAAAACACGTTAAATAATACGTGTGGTATTGTTCAAATATATTTAAAAAATCAGCACACAGTATATGAAATAATAGCATAACGTATGCCAATAGGTTATGTTGATTGTCTCGATATTATTATTATAGCTTCTGTATCATTACGAGTGCCAACATACTGAAAGATATCACTTAGCTTTTTGGTCCATACGCTACATTCAACTATGCTCCAGTACCATATCGCTTAGCACGGCCCTATAATGATATATATGATACGATAGGCATATTTAATGCATTTAAAAGTAAGGTCATAGAATGACAACGCGATAAAATGTAAAAGATAATATAAAAAAAAATGTAAGACGTACACAAACATGCACATGATTCAATCAATTATTAACATAGGCAATATGAACATACATTCTGACTATCTATAAATTTGGCCCAAAATTGCCAACGAGATTAGACTTCTTTGACGCGGAAAGATTGTTTTTCGAACTGACTACGCTATTGGCCTAATGGGCCTTCACAGCTTCACCGGACTAAACATTATACGGTAAATCTCCGTATCGAGCGGATGAAATTAATCATTACATTGGTTCATATATTCATAGTGTTCATAAATTATCGACAACAATACTCTTTTGCAATTAAAAATGAAAATTCTATATATATTTATTAACCTGTTATGTTGAAATAACTATAATACTAACGAACACTGTATTAATTTCAATTTAAGTGACTTATTATATATTTCTCTTCTACAAACAGTGTTTATTTGACAAAAATGAAAATATTTTATTGACTGTTTGACTTTTTTAATAAGCTGACTAATTTTTGTTTCTTTACTAGCTTCGTCTGCGTTAATGTAGATTTGACCTATCCCTCGAGACAGTACTTTTTTATGAATTAAAGGCAATTCTGTGTCCTTTTTCACGCCCCCGCCAGCCTGTTTGCAAAATTTCATGATGATCGGTTGAGTAATTAAGGAGTGAAAGTATAACAAACAAATTCATTTTCGCGTTTATTATATTAGTTAGAATTATGCCCAATACATAGTAGATATTTAGTCATTTTTGCTATCGATTTACTATCCCGAAATATTTTATTAAAGAAGTAAGAATTATTAAATATGATTATTAAGGGCAGTTACTACGAAAAATGGAGATCTGTATGTAGATGTTGATTTATACTGGCTGATGATAAATCTAAGATTTACCATTTTTCTTATTCTGAAACATGTAACGCGGGTACATTTTTGAAATATTGATTATTCTCTTACTTTTTTTATATTATAGGGGGCAAACGAGCAGGCGGGTCACCTGATGGTAAGTGATCACCGCCGTCCATAGACACTAGTAACACCGGGAGAGTCACCAGTGCGTAACCAGCCTGTGTTTGGGGGAGAGGGGTTGGAAAAGTCGGGAGGAGGGGCAAGTGGTGGGGGGAGGTGGTCCTCTGGCGCTCTAACTGACCGAACGAAACGCAACAATGCAAGCAATGTTACTTCACGTCTGTTTTCTGTGAGAGGGTGGTAGTACCCCGGCAAGCCGACCTAATCATGCTGAAACCAGTAATAGCTTCAGCGTGGCTCTACCACCTATTAAATCATAAACTTATCTAATGCACCGATTAGTATATATTAGTGTCTGAACATACACATAAACGTCTGAAAGCGAATGTTTTCAGATGTTTGGCACATGCGTCGGATGAGGTCCACATGGCCGGAGACAAAGCTCCGTTGTGTTACGCCGCGCTCAGCCTCTGTGTACAGCAATTGTTCTGTCTATATCGGGCCGCGCGCCACGTGCGGCTGTCTTTCCATGTATACTAAAGTTCCAGTAGTGGATATTATTAAATAAAAATAATGTCGAAAAAAGAAGTAGAGGCATTGTATCCGATTTAAATAGAGTACAATCTAAAAACAACGGAAATCTGTATTCAATAAATGGTTGTCGCTGTTATGCCGACCTTTAAGCTTCGCGGCACCTATGTAGTTTATACATTGACTTACCCCGAAACGTAACAAACTTAAAAAAAGTTGCTGTGAAAGGTTTATCACATTGTGCACGGTAGTGGTGATTTTGTGGGACGCGAGCACTTACCAACGCTTCATTATTATCGGCTTATTCCGGAACACAACATTTATAAATTGCAACTATTGTAAAATACGGTACGATTTCTGAGGACTGAGAATATAATGTATGTTGTGTTATGTTCAATGTTCAAACGAAAGAAGTTATATAATCAAAATAAATATTGATTTATACAGGGCTGTTAATTGCGTAAATAGTTTCACTTTTTATTTTAGACCTTTGAAACATACAGCTACAAGTCAAAACGTATTAATTGTAACTTTCGCCCTTATGCTACTAAGGTTTATTTTTACAAAACTTTAAAATAAATATTATTTATACAATGAAGGTTAAGTGGTAGTGTGTACAGAGATCGCGACGATCTACGTATATTCGAATTCTGCAACGACTCGGAGCTTCTGGTGAAGAGAAATATTATACTGAAATAATTTAATAATCGAGAATATCTTTTAATACCCACCTGGCTAGCTAGTTGAAAATGTGTGGCAAATTATTTATGGCTGTTCCGAAAGGTGTATTTGAGAGCCAGTCCTCGTATAGGATACATTTAGGTTATATTAAAATAAATAATTATGGTAATTAAAATCAAATTATGAGCAATATTTTAAAGTTAATTGTTAGAATACTGTACCATCATATATTCCACGCGTAATACCTATGCGAGGGCGGCCCGCCCAGAACACGCTATATGCATAGCTTGGTGGTCGTTACGATGTTCTTTTAATGTTATACCAGTTTTCTTACCGTTAGATGTTTTTGATTAAATTGTTTTCACTCTTTTAATCTAAATAAAGGCATGCAGTTTAAAAAATCATTCCTTACGTTACCATTACGGAAAAGAAAGATTGTTGTTTCGTTCCTGTTTTTATTAAAGGTATTTTACTTTGTGAAAGTTTTATAGTGTTTTAAAACTATAGGATTAATGTGTACTTTATAACGTTACAGACAAAGGATTTCTGTTTGTAGTTCCATGACCACCCGGCTTTAACTGTGTCTTGACTTTCTGAATTTATATATATTATATACTAGCGGGCCCGGCAGACGTTGTTACGCCCTGATTATGAAAAAATCCTTGACAAACTATACGAGTATACTAAAACGTTCCTCATCAATCGCTCTATCCACCGGTGAAAACCGCATGAAAATTCGTTCGGTAGTTATTGAGTTTATCGCGAACAGACAGACGCGGTGCGGGACTTTGTTTTATACTATGTAATGATATATATTTACATTTATGTCGGGAACAATGTGCTGGAATCAATATTAGGTTTAAGTCTTTCTACAGACTTTTATTTACGATAAATATTATTTTTTCTTTGCTTGATATTGTTGCTGACAATACATTTTCCCCAAACCAATAATTTCAAGGTGTGCTGCTTGTACCTACAACCAGGCAGAGGAATTCGCTTGCGCATACACCGGCAGCTTCGGTCGGTATTGATCTACACTAAGCTCTGTCGTGGTTGAAGGCAATCGGAATTTCAAGGTTTGAGTTAACACAAGTATGCATCACTCGTATCAGCCTGCTTACATACTCTGTAGAACATACATAAATCTGTCACCACCATATCGATTAATGGTGGCCGGAGATACGGTGACTGGTTCATAGATTTTACCTGATTGCTCAAAGAAGACATCTACGTAACTTTCTTTTAACTAATTTAATTAAGTAATTATAATTAATCCATTAGAATAACATACGAAAAATGTTTATCACTAAAAAACTTTTTTAAATTGTCGATGGATGTTTAGATGTTTAGATATAAATCATAATCGTTAATTGATTTACCTAATTAACAGGAGAATCTTTGGTAAAGATATACACACACAAAGTCCCAAAACACATTACCGATTTGCCGGATTCAAGAACCATGTCGAGCGGGTTTTAATATCTAAAGGCTATTATATGGTGGATCAATATGTGAACGATTGTAACGTCTGGAAATGACGCCCCTCTCTGTACATCCACTAATAACGAATGTAAATATTTATGTTTTGTAAAAATATATAACATGCAAAGTTAAACCAGATTGAGTTTCTTGCCGGTTCTTCTCGATGTCTGGGTTTCCGAACCGGTGGTAGCTTTGACGTTCATAAGCGCCTTCTCAGGGCCTAAATTGAATAAAAGATATTTTGATTTTGACACAATTTTATAGTAAATTAATTATCAAAAGAGAATATCCTAATACCCAGACAAATGTTAACAGCGCACGAACAAATCTGCGACACATGTGTGCTCTTTAGATGTTTTTATCCATTCCCAATCTGTAAATATTGTGACTTGTTTCCTTTAAGTGTTTGAGATTGTAGTGCTATGTCGCTACATTTGTGACCGCTTTAACCTTTCGTGTAATAACAGTATCAAGTAATCTCTAAAGAAATAAAATCTACGAAACAACTAATAAAAGCATTTAACTTTATATAACGTATAGTTAACAAGTTGAGTGACTGTCTATAACGAGATGTTTGTTGTTGCACAAGAAGTACTTTTAAATTGTAAGTGACCGAATAAGTTTGACGCAGTTAAATTACAACGCTATCGTAATATTCATAACTCTACTGAGGAAGGTTGGAAAAAAGAAGCGTTTCTTTTCTATATCTTTCTAAAAATGATTCCGCTATTTTTATAATATATATTTTATTTATCTTTTTTATTTGATTACTTTTATAATACTAAAAATCTATTGTATTCTCACCATAAACATTAATTTAATTTCTTAGTCCAGTGAAGCTGTGAAGACCAATAGCGTTAGTCAGTACGAAAAAAGGATTACTTTATTTTCTCTTTTTGGTAACATTAGTATAAAATATTATCTTTGAAAATTCTCATGAAATTATTTCAAGTTTCCAATTATAAAATACAATTATACAATAAATTATATAAAATTGTTTAAATAACATTTTATAAATATTATTTTTCAAGTAAAGTCAACGAACACAGTAATTTACAACGATTGATAGACAACAAACAACTCTACTTGATATAATAAGCAGAGACAAATGCAAAACTTCTATATTCCAGTCGCATCTTTCACCACAAATCTTTCCTTGTCTCACAAAATAATGTTTTGAACTCGAACGAGTGAATATTACGCGCAAATAATACTTAATCTCCGGTTATTACTCAAAGAAGAAATCGGACTATAAAGCATGCTTGATTGATATCACTGATATCAGTACTGTGCACACGTGAAATTTATATAACTACGCATTCAGGGCTCATTGTAAGGCTCCTGCCATACCGTCTGATTAATTACACCATCACAGTATCAATATTTGCATAAGAAACGAGCACGAAAGAAACTTATCGTCTGGTGATCACCCCGCTCGCGAACATTATTTTGACGACTTTCAACTTGATTCACGTTGATATGTTTATTCAATTTTAGACTTTATCTTCATACGTTTAATAATATTTTTTTCTTATAATGGATATCTAAACATTTAATATTTGAAATTGAACTATAGCTTAATAATATAAAGTTTAAATTTGATAGAAGGAAGCACATTAAAAGAGTCCTTAACGTGTCGCAGTCCGTCGCCGATGTCCAATGTAAACCCGTCGGACACGTCAATAAAAATTTTCATTGACTCACACTCTATTTGACACGTGATGAGACAGCCCTACTAGCTAATCAAGGATGTACGGATATTGCAAAATTAAATAATGTTATTATTTATTAGGTACTTCTATTGTTTTTTTCCTGTTATGTAATAATATGCTACTCGGATTTTTATTTAAATCTAACGTAGCTATGTACTTTTATGGACTCCATATGTAGAGAATAGGTTAAACAATTAATAGTAACTTAAAATAGCATATTAAATTAACCTAAAGACTTTTAATTAATGAAACATATTGTTTAGAAGACATAAGTAAAGAAATTAAATAGTTACACGTTTGAAATGTAGAATATGATATTATCTTGTTCGAGTTATATGTGTTTTTATCTATTTATGTATATCAGGGAATGGAAAAATGACAACAATATATTCAACACAAATCAGACAGAGGTACAAAAATATTATTTACTTTTCTTTACTGACATCCCTAAATACATAAAGACTCGTTCACACAAGCCGAGTCCTGATTGATGCAATGAAAAATGATGCGACAATGTTTTGAGAAATTACGTTCTTGAGCAGGACAGCTTTGTCGCGAACACAGAATGGGATTTTATTACTTTCGTAATTTAATATAACGCTGTATGCCGAAGAACCGGCTTAGCACGATACTTTGTATGCTTTTGTTCATGGCTTAGCTACGCTGGACTAGGGAGATGACCGCTATATTTCCGGCGGATCATTACGCGTGAAAAGCAAATGTCATTTATCTGCGTCTTATTTTTATAATAAATCAGCTTTTGATAGCGGATTCGTTCATGTATCATACTTTATATATATTTATTTATTTATGTTTTTTTTAATATTTAAAATAGCGCTTGATCATAGTTTCACCTGATGTTAACTGCGGATATGGCAAGAGTTACTAATAAGATAAGGTTTCAGATTTCGTTTATGTCCATCTTGTATCCGCGATTTTTATATATATATGTTTTTAATAAATACTTAATCTGTACAACCTTTTCTATCAAATTTATGACACTACTGCATAGCTCCTATGAAATATCATAATAATATGTAGCCTATATTATACTCTGAAATATTTTGTATTTGTTAGTAAAAATCTTATTGAAATTTAATTAACCATTTCGGAGATTAGCAGAGAAAAATAACAGCTACTTACATTTTATTTGTATGTATATATTAATTTTTTTTTTACTATTAAGGGGCTTCGTGACATAGCTTAAATTATTTACTCAAACTTCACTTAGTGCGATGAAACTGTGAAGGCCCGTCAGGCCAATAGCATAGTCAGTTCGAGAAGAAAATAAAATTTATTTGACTTTTGTTTACGCAATTTGTTTTTAAAATGTATGCGCCCTTAATGGCATCAAATCAAATGACATCACAGGATTATAAGAAAATTGCGGATGGGCATTTTTTTAGGATCATTTGTTCATCACTTTCACATTAATTTTAGAGTTTATTGTGAACGAAGAAAATTATGGTTACTCAAAAAAAACCCTTGTGTAATTTTTACATGTAAGGTAAATACAATACTTCCCTTAGAAGTAAATAATCCACAAAACCAAGTAAATATTATTCTTTATAGTGGAGAATAGTATAAATATATTTATTGTTTTAATTACCCAATCTATTATAAACAACATCTCCATATATGCAGGGCTTACTTATCAACCTGGAATTGAAATAATTAGATGAACCATTCTATAGAAAATCAATTACTCGGACTGAATTAGTTCCTAGAAAACCCATTTAAGTTATTACAGTACAGAAATAAATAACGTTTATGTTCTTCATAACGTTTCGAACAATACGTTTAGAAAAACAAATTTTATTACTTTAAGTTAACAACTAGGTCATCTGTTACGTTAAGCGGAAACATTTGGTGCTCACCTTTCTTTAGAAAGCCATGAACGCTAGTAAAACATTTCATAAAACAGTCGTTATCTTCGACATGTGGACTGCAAATGCAAACGGTAGACCAGGAGTTCCTTTAGTGCTGCACGTGCAAGGAAGCGTCGAGTTTAGTTCGCAAATCTGTGCAGCACATTGCGGTTATCAGCCGAGCGGTGGCATATGGGTAGGCGATGATAACGTTAAGTAAAAACTAATAATGTATAATCACACAGTGAGATAAGAATTGTTTGGATGCGGTACAGAATTTATGTGAGAAAATGTTTAGTTTAAATCATTATTTGAATGCGAAATATCTGTTTATCTTACTAATTTTTGTAAGAGAAATAATAATGAGTGGATTTAATAAGAAAAGCCACATATGAATTAAAATAACTCCCTGATTTTTCTAATAAATATTATTGGAAGATAAAGGTCGGTTACAAAGGTCACATCATTTCCTTAATTAATCTTGAATTTTGAAATAACTGTCTATATGTAAACATAAGTAGTGATACATCTGATAAGATTGATATCCGTACTAATATTGTAAATGCTAATATGAATTTCTTTGTTTGTTTATTACGCTTTCAATACTTATCGATGTTAGAAATACTTATATTTGATACAATTATAAAGCGAGTTTGAACTCCACAGCTATAAGAGTTCAAATGAGTTATGTTATTTTATGTGTGACATTTAAAATAAATATAGATCAAGGGGTAAGCGACGTGTTGTATAGCGGCCTGTGTATATCTAATATTTATATTTTGTATTGAGTTCGTGCAACTCATCATTCTGTGATTAATGAATAAACTATAAAAATATATGTAATTATTACTAGTATTGAATAGATGTGAATAATTCAGACTATGATTAATTTAAAAATTCAAAAATGTATACAGTTCTTTAATTGTTTTGATTTTTCACTTCCGTTGGTATACCTTATGACTGTCTCGACTTACGAAATGAAAATATGTAACGATTAAAGCCAAAACATGGTTTTATAATAATAAATATATAAGTAAGTGGTACATATTTTATACATACAAAATAAAAACATTTATCTTTTACTGACGTTTAAGCATGTGTGTATGTTATTTAGATCATGTCAATGCATGTGTACGTCTTAACATTTTTTTAATATTATCTTTTACATTTTACTGCGTTGTAATTTTATGATTTGAATTTTAAATACATTATAATACGCCTATCGTACACACACGATCGAGTTATCCCCGAAAGCGGGACGGAGCCTATCTCGCACGGGACATTTAATTATTTTCATTTAAAAATCGGGACGTCCCGCCAAAATCGGGACGTCTGGCAACGCTGCTGTCTATACTATATATATAATCTTCTTCTATACATATAATAAAAATGAAGTGTCTGTATGTAATATCAAAATATTTTTTTTTTACCGATTGGGTATGAAAGTACACACGCTTCTGATAACAAAAATGCAATTTTTAAAATTTTTGTCGGTCTGTCTGTCTGTTTGTACCGGCTAATCTCCGAAACGGCTGGACCGATTTTGACAGGAATTTCACTGGCAGATAGAAAAAATTACAGCGGGTTACTTAGGCTACTTTAAATTAGACTAGCTGTTAACCGCGGCTTTATCTGCAATGCTATCTTCAAAACGATTGGACCGATTTCCACGGGATTTTCACTGGCAGATAGCTGACTTTATAAAAAGTAATTTAAGCGATTTTAATTTATACTGGCTGTTAACCGTGGCTTCGCCCGCAACGTTATCTCCAAAATGGTTGGACTGATCTTTGCAAAACTTTTACTGGCAGATAGCTGACCCTATACAAAGTAATTCCAGCAATTTTAGTTTATACTGTCTACTAACCGTGGCTTTGCCCGCAGTGCTATCTCCAAAACGGTTTGACCGACTTTCACGAGACTTTCACTGTTAGGTAGCTGATCTTATAAAAACTAATTTAGGAAATTTTAATTTATACTAACTGTTAACAGTGGCTTCGCCCGCAACGTTATCTCCAAAACGGTACGACCGTTTTTTACGGGATTTTCACCGGCAGATAGCGGACATTATAAAAAGTCATTTAGTCTATTTTAATTTAGACTAGCTGTTAAGCATGGCTTCGCCTGCAGTGCTATGTCCAAAACAGTTTGACCAATTTTCACGGGACTTTTCACTGGCAGATAGCTGACCTTATAGGAAGTAATTTAAGTTATTCTATTTTAAACTAGCTATTACCCGCGATTTCGTCCGCATAAAATTTTGCAAAAATATGTTGTTCACTGTAAACATGTGCATAAGATGTGCGTTGTACTGGACTCCAAGAATAAATATAATTGAAATTCATATATCTGTTTCTATGCGTGTAATTTGAATTATATTGTCTTTTCGGTCATTTTGCTTTGTTTACCACTCTTTCGCCTACATAACCTATCGTCTACATAACATAACCATAGTAACATATAAGAATATTGTATCCAAGTCAATGAGCATTATTTAAATTGTCGAATATTAAAAACTGCTTAAACAGATATAACGTTTAATATCTTGATTTATATTTATGCGAGATTTCAAGATGTCAGCTCATTCATTGTATACAATTCAACATTATAATTATTAATAGGAAATTTGAAGATAGAAGGGGTATTTCTAAAAAGATAAGAAAAAAAGATCATAAACGTATTACTAATTGACAATATGGGCATATTATATCATCATAATAACATCTTTAAGTCATTATTTCATTAGTTCCTTATACAGTGTAAGTGAGCACTGAGGTAGTTACATGGTGGTTTAAGGTTCCAAATATGTTGCTTATGATAAACCTCATTTGACACACTGTTAGTATTTATATATCTTACGTATACGTTACATGTCACTGTAGGTGGTGTGATTTTTTTACTGATTGGGTGTGAAAGTATACACGCAACTGATAACAAAAATGCAATTTTTAAAATTTTTGTCGGTCTGTCTGTCTGTTCGTTCCGGGCAATATCCGAAACGGCTGGACCGATTTTGACGGGAATTTCACTAGCAGATAGCAAAAATTACAGCGGGTTACTTAGGCTACTTTAAATTAGACTAGGTATTAACCGCGGCTTCGTCCGCATTGCTATCTCCAAAACGGTTGGACCGATTTTCACGGGACTTTCACCGACAGATAGCGGACGTTATAACAAATAATTTAGTTTGTTTTAATTTAGCTGTTAACCGTGGCTTCGCCCGCAGTGCTATCTCCAAAACGGTTCTACCGATGTTTACAGGACTTTCGCCGGTAGATAGTGGACAATACAAAAAGTAATTTAGTCTATTTTAATTTAGACTAGCTATTAACCGTGGCTTCGCCCGCTGTGCTATCACCAAAACGGTTAGACCGATTTTCACGGGACTTTCACCGGTAGATAGCGAACCTTATAAAAAGTAATTGAGGTTATTCTATTTTAGACAAGCTGTTACACGCGACTTCGTCTGCATGAAATTTAGCAAGATTTCAACTCATTCTTTATTTTTAATAAGAGAAATAATTATCAGCTTATTGTTTACAATTCGACATAATATATGATCAATAACTTTAATGATAAAGAGCTCTTCCTAATAAGATCTTAGATTATAAACAGACAAGCGTTTATTTTTTGTATAGTCACAAAATCTTAATTATAATAATGGCAATGTATATGAAATGTAATGTAAATGTAAATCTTTATAATAATATTTTAAGTTATTGTTTCATTAGTTTCTTACACAGAGTAAGTGAGCATTGAGGTAGTTATATGGTGGGTTAAGGTTCCAAATATGTCGCTGATGACAAATCTCATTTGGCACGCTGTTAGTATTTATACATCTAATGTACACGCTACATGTTACTTTTAGTGGTGTGCACGTCGTACTTACAATTGTCTTTAAAGAGCATTTCAATAATTGTACATAGTCTCAAAATGTTATAATTCTTTAATACGGTTTTAAAAAACGCGTTCGGAACTGCGGGTACTGCTAGTTATATACTATGTGTATAGTTTTTTTTATATGAATGCATTTAACATATTATTTAACCATTCTTTACTTTCAGTTCAAAAAAGTATCGTGATGAACCTTGGGGTTTCTCTGATGCCCTTCTGGCCAGCTTTTACTAAGTTAAAAATATAAGTATGTCAATATTAATGATGAGTATAAGTGTTTTATTAAATGATTATATAATGAAAAACAAATATACGATGAGACATATTTCGATATAATGAACTTAAAAGAAGAATCCGCCAACGTGTTTACGTTGATTTATCGCGGTAAATAATAGTTTTATCGAAATAATCTACTGTTTGGTTAATCTATCGTCTTAATCTCCAGAATACTAGTGCGGATGTTCTAAAATAATTACCTAAACGTATTATTAACATGCAGGTGTGTAAAAATTACGCATAATTCTTTTTATTGTGATAATTAAAGACGTAGGCGATTTATTTTATACAACGTTCTAAAGTATTAGGTATTTCCCTTATCTAATCAGGACAGTACACGTGTTGTATTTGTATACGGATTATATTTTAGTAATGATTGTTGGAATCTAATTTAATTAAGTGCACATGTACTTAAATAACAAAATTTGTTATTTCGACCCTTCTAAAGTAATCTTATATTGACATATTGCATATATTGATATATAATTTTCTTTGAATTAATTTTATATTAATTGCATTATCTGTACTTCTATACTAATATTATAAAGAAATTAGTTTTTAAGGTTGTAGAACCATGCTGAAGCTACTACTGGTTTCAGCATGAAGGGGTCGGCTCGCCCGGGGTAGTACCACCCGACCCACAGAAAACCGACGTGAAGTAACATTGCTTGCATTGTTGCGTTTTGTTTGGTCAGTGACAGCGCCGGAGGCCCATCTTCTCATCCCCCCTCTCCCTCGCCCCAAAGGCAGGCTGGCAACGCACTTGCAACATCATCAGGTGACCCGTATGTTCGTCTGCCTCCTATAATATAAAAAAAAAGTAAAATTTGTGACGTTGTAGAGGGTAATCTCAAAAACTACTGGTCCGATTTGAAAAATTCTTTCAGTGTTATATAGCTAATTTATCGAAGGCTATATATCACCACGCTAAGACTAATACGAGCGGAGTACCAATGAAGAATGTTTAAAAAGCTTCCGCTGCGTGTTAGCGTTAGCCCAAAGTAACTATTCCAGGCGGATGAAGTCGCGGGCAGAGGCTAATAATTAATACAATAATTTTACCGGCTCCTATTTATTTTACTGCTACGCAATAATACTTATCTATTATTTACTTTGTACGTAATAATTACGAATAGAAATGTATAACACTAAAATATATCCTATTTCATTCAGGGAACATGTAGCTTCCTATTAATGAAAGAATTATTTAAACCTTCACCTCTTAAAAATAGTGTATATCTATAAAAGTAAATATGAAAGTTGATAACGAGTAATTACTAGACGCATTCTGACTAATATTATAAGTGTAAATGTGAGTTTGTTTGTTTGTTATGCTTTCACGTCTTAACCACTCAACTAATAATTATGAAATTTTGTACACAGGTTGTCACGAATACAAAAAATAATTTAGAGTTTCTTTCATCAAATTATCAATTTCTGTTCCTGAGGGATCGGTTGATCCATATTAGAGCGAGCGAAGCCGCGAGCAGAAGCCAGTTTATTAATAATTTCACAACACTTATTATTTTTGTGCTTTTACTTATTTTTTATGTCATAGGTGGCAAACGAACAGGCGTGTCACCTGATGATCACCGCTGTCTATACACACTAGCAACGCCAGGGGAGTCGCAAGTGCGTTGCCAGCCTGTGTTTGGGGGAGGGGGGAAAGGGAAGTGGGTCTCCAGCGCTCTCACTGACTGAACGAAACGGAACAATGCAAGCACTGTTACTTCACGTCGGTTTTTTGTGGGTCGGGTGGTAGTACCCCGAGCGAGCCGACCCATTCATGCTGAAACCAGTAATAGTTTCAGCGTGGCTCTACCACCTTCACCTACTGAATGTAGTAGGGTGGAGTGAAAAAAACAATTTTTTTTTTCTTAGCCTGGGGGTCAAATTTATAGCTTATAAAAAACAAAAATTTTTGAAAAAAAAAAAAAAATTTTACTCAACATCTTGAGCCAGCCCACTCATTTTTAAAATTAATTACGAGTAAAAATATTTGGTTGCAAAAAAAAAATTTTTTTTTGTCTTTGAATCTCTTAAAACATCTAAGAACTGGCAATTATGATCATTTCCAACTCAAATTTTATTCTAGTGCCCTAAAGAGGAATGGTACTTTTTGGGATTTTTTTTTTAAATTAAAACAATAGTCACAAAAATTTTTTTTTAACTTGTGATTTTTAATTGGCATAAAAGAGGATACTCTGAAGTTTCTAGAACGCCTTCAAAAATTTTTTTTTGCAACCAAATATTTTTACTCGTAATTAGTTTTAAAAATGAGTGGGCTGGCTCAAGATGTTGAGTAAAATTTTTTTTTTTTTTTTCAAAAATTTTTGTTTTTTATAAGCTACAAATTTGACCCCCAGGCTAAGAAAAAAAAAATTTGTTTTTTTCACTCCACCCTAGAATGTAGTAAATAAAATGTTCTTCCACTATTACACAATGACACGATGTTATCGAACTGAAAACACCCAAAAGCATCCCATTACATTACAAAATTAGTGGAACAAGGATAAAGATCTCATCATCTTCTTACCTTTATCCCACCTAAATAGGGTCGGCGCAACATTTAACAATCCACTCTCGGCTATCAGATGCCATCTCAGTATTCACACCTTTTACACACATCATTTTTCGCACAGTCTATCCATACCTTTTTCGGTCGTCCTCTAGACACTCCTATATGCATCCACCATCATACTCAAAGCTTTTCTAGTTACATGAAGGATTGGGTCAATACAATACAACTTTTTAACTACACGAATAACATTATTTAATAAATTATCTATATATCTTACTAGGGCTATAATACTAGGCTATAATTTTTACTCATATTTCTTGTATATTTTTTGTTAATAAAGATAAACTTTCATGAATACCTAATTTTGACAAACTGTGTCGCTATATTTCTTTAGAAAAATTTCAATACTTTAATTCTAATACAAAAAAAAAAAATCTAAAAGTAATGTGAAATTATCATAAAATGTGGTTTACTCAAAAAATTCGAAATATTAACTTAAATATTCTCACATTATTGCTATTATTATTATTAGGATAAAGATCTATATAATAAAAAAATTATCTAGATTCCTATATCTTACTTCTGTTCTGTGTTATCTTTATTTCGCTGACTTTTTACACGTCACTAATAGATCTCAGCAATTTATGAGACGAGACAATCGATTACTAACTAATTAAAGTTTTATGACACATCCAAAACAATACGTAACGTTACCACATCGTATGGTGTGTAATAACCGTGAGTTACGTCGACAGATGTGTGATAGCGATATCTCTGTAATGAGATATTTCGCGGCAACTGTCACGATAATGTTACATCTATAGTCGAGCACCACATTGCACACCACACCGCGTATATCAATAAGTATACTATCTATACTATAGATAGTTCTGTGTCGGTATGCGATATATGAACCTACTTGAAATCTTTATTTCTGTATTAACTACGCACCCCGGCTTTTCAGCGATGTAGTTATGAAGAAAATTAGAACAAATCATCCTTTTACTGTTCGACAATGTTGTTGGGGTGAGGAGCAAGTCCCTGCCTTAGATATGTTGTTAGGATGCCCGTTATTGGGAATAAAGTTGTTGGTTAGGTCACGGTTAGTTTATTTGTTATTATTATTATAATGGTGTTGTAGTGCAACATAACTGAGTGCACGAACGCGACTAACTATTCAATAAATTTAATTCAACTGTGCTGCTGCGCACATAATAACTAGAGCAACATGCAATGTACGTAACCGTATTGATGCAATGTTTTAAAATGTTAACAAAACACCAATTCTGTCACTATTTTAAACGGAGATTTTCATTCCAAAGTTTTCACTTCTCCGTACGACATTTTTAAACAACTCCGTTTTATACAAATTTCGTCTCGATAATTAGAAACGCAAATAATGAATTACTCAAATCGGTGCAGACTTTTTTAAGAGTTGCGATTACATAAATTCGGTGATTGATTTTTAATTATATATATTTACTAAACTTCACATATTTATGTTAAAACACTGATCTCACATATCCATTAAGGATCAATGTACTCACTATCATTAAATTGCGAACATTTACATTGTCAGTTATAAGAGAGTTCGCACTACACAGAAATAAGTTGTGATAGTTGTGATGCTTGTTAGCAATAAAAGTTTGCTTACTATATTCAGCCATATTTCGTCTGTATTTGATCCAAGGCGTGAAGCACAAGGCACAGTTTGGCTAATTTCGTACTGCGCTTGTTGCCATTTCGACCGAGTGCCTTCCACACTCGTCACCAAGCCCAGTGATGCTGTGAAGGCCCCTCATGCCGACAATATGCAGTCAGTTCAAAAAAGTAATTAATGTTCAAACAGGTTCTGTAACTTTAGGAGTTGTACCGTAGCTTTTAATTAAGAAAATGTTTTTATATTATAAGGTTTTCAAACAATTCCAAGTTATACAAAAGAAGCTATAATATACAAAATAACAATATACAAATGTATAATCACCACATATAATAAAATAAAGTCCTCTGCCATGTCTGTCTGTCTGTCTATTCGTGATAAACTCAAAAACTAGTAAAAGGATTTTCACGCCGTTTTCACCAGTAGATAAAGTGATTCATGAGGAAAGTTTAGGTGTATAATTCGTCTAGGTTTTTTTTATTATCAGGTTCGCCGGTCCTGGTGATTTTGATAGCAACTTCACTCGTATTAATGTGAATTGAAGCTATCCCTAGGCAACAGTAGGTTTTTTCTGGATGAAAAGTATCCTATGTCCGTTTCTGTGCCTCTGTCAAGGTTTATGCAAAATTTAATGATGCTCGTTTGAATAGTCAAGGTGTGAAAAGGTAACACACAAACGAACTCACTTTTGCATTATAATAATATTAATAAATACTTACGTCACATGTATCACTATCATTACATAGTATAAAATAAAGTCCCCTAGCGCGTCTGTCTGTTCGCGATAAACTCAAAAACTACTGAACGGATTTTCATGCGGTTTTCACCAGTGGATAAACTGATTCACGAAGAACGTTTTGGTATATAATTTGTCAAGGATATATTTTTAATCAGGACGGGACAACGTCTGCCGTGCCCGCTAGTATATTATAAAACAAAGTCCTCTGCCACATCTGTCTGTCTGTTCGCGATAAACTCAGAAACTACCGAACGGATTTTCATGCGGTTTTCACCAGTAGATAATGTGATTCATGAGGAAGATTTAAGTATATAATTTGTCAAGGTTTTATTAATATCAGGGCGGGATAACGTCCGCCGGGCCCGCTAGTAATGTTATAAAGCCGAAGAGTTTTCTTGAACTCGATAAAATCAAGAACTATTGGTCCGATTTGAAAAATTATTTCAGTGTTAGATAGCTTTATCGAGGAAGGCAATAGACTGTATATCATCACGCTAAGACGAATAAGAGCGGATGGACCAAGTCGCGGGTAGAAGCGAGTAATCTAATATAATAAGAATGTAAATGTAACGTGTCTGTACTTTTTAGATTTTTGTAAAAAAGTTGTTGCACGTATCTTGGTATAAGTAATAAAATACATTTCAATCATTTTTAGAATTGTCTCTCTGTTTGTTTGAAAACGCATCACTGCTAAAGTGCTGCGTGTACGATAAAATCATAACGTATATACTCGAGTAGCATTTAATCTTGGTTTTATTAAAATCGGTTCACTCTACCAAAAGTTATTGTAATTTTAAATTACGACGCGACTTAAGTACGAGAGAAAAGTAGATAACTAATTGGACTTTACATTCAGATGATTTTATTAGTAACTGTTTTTTTTACATTAGGTTCCACTCGGACGGAGTCGCAGGCTTAGCTAGTAATTCATATATTTTATTTTATTTATTTAGAAAAATTACAGCTAACACTAATAAAATAACAAATAAATAACATACAAAGGCTAATTACAAAATAGATTTTCACTTATAAATTTAACTTATTATGCATGTCGACTTCCGGTTAGTAAAGTGATATATTTGAGGCTTCCATATTTTTATATTTACGGTTTTACTAAGTAATATTTTTTTATCTAGAGCGAATTGTGATTCCAATAGAGGAATTTAATTTTTTGTCCATTTGAACAATGATGCATTATTCATCACAATAAAACGTATAAATTTAAGGATATTATCGGCAGCGGTCCCACACGTGTGTCCGCGAGACGCAGCTGCGTGCACGTGCGTGCGTGTCGTCACTGATTTGTACGCATCTCCCAGGTATCATGCTAAAAATATGCGTAATAATTAACATTGTTCGTAGCATAGGGCAGTTTATTCAACATTCGGACTTTTTAAAGTTTTACCTAATTGCGAACATCTTATTAAAATCTGGTAACATAGATAAAATGATATTTATTCAGAATTAGCGACGTGTCCAACATATTTGTATCGTAAACTGACAATACAAATGTGGAAAAGTTGTCACTGTGCTAAAATTCAGCGCTTCAGATTTCAAGGATGGATAACATATATATAGGTTAGAGCCTTCAGCGCTTAAAGCGGCAATATATCAAATTATTTGCTTTAGACTTGGACATGATCATTTTATAGCACGTAGGGTAATATTTAGAATGTAATGTAGATATTTATCATTAATCCCCTATATAATATTTTTATTAAAAGTATATATATAAATAAAATAACACATCGAAACGAGTAGACTTACTGTTAGGTATTTCACAAGATAAATAAACTTGTCCATTAGTTAAGTGAATAATAAAATCGTTTGACCCAAAATCGTAAGTAAACATTGACTAATCCGAGAGCAGATGTTAGACAATAAAATAATTTAAATTTACAACTACCGAGTAATTTGTAAAACAATTGGCCAACATTGTCTGAGTCAAACATTTCTCCACATGTTTTCTACCAACATTGGTTGTTCGGTGTTATAAAAATAAGGACGGAGCTTTCTTTAACAAATGTTTCTTCGTTCTCACGTCCATGTGAACTGCACGATTTTCGGCATTCGAATTTGGAGGAATGAATCTGTCTTGCAGATGGTGGCGGTGTGCGGCCCCTTCAAAGTTTAAATTTCCAGAAATATTCAATTCACCTCTACTGAACAACGGCGTACGAGCTGCTTAAAATAATGTAATTCGTGAATAACTTTACAATTGTTTGATTCAATATCACGGTAAGCAGATATATCGTATTTATTACGTTTTTTTATTAAACTATCGACACAAGTAACTAACACTTGAACGGAAGTTAAATATGTTCTTATCTTTATATGCATATAATTTTTTTCTGTACGTGCGTATGTCACTAAACTCCTCCTAAACGGCTGGACCGATTTTGATGAAATTTTGTGTGCGACTTCCAGTGGATTCGAGAATGGTTTAGATTCACAAATAGACACGGTAGGTGGCGCTGCGGTTGAATTTTAGATTTTTTTTTATTATCAAGGCAGGACAACGTCCGCCGGGCCCGCTAGTATTTATATATAATATATACTTTATATTATAGAAAAGTAATGAAAATTGCTGATTCAATATTTGCTTTCAAAAATCGACATTGAAATTATTTTCTAAATAATTATAGATCATATTTACAGATGAAAAGAGAATTGAATTCGATATATGACGTACCCTTTTTAGTATTATATATGTTAAAGTGAGTTTGTTTGTCACATTTTCAGGCCCTTCAATCGAACATCACGGAATTTTGTTTACACGTTGTCAGGTGTACAGAAAACTTTTTTTTTTATATATCATAGGAGGTAAACGAGCAGGCGGGTCGGGTCACCTGGTTTTAAGTGATCACCGCCGTCCATAGACGACAGTAACACCAGGGAAGTCCCTAGTGCATCGCTAGCCTGTGTTTGGGGGGAGGGAGAGGGAAGGATGGGAGGTGGTCCTCCGGCACTCTCACTGACAGAACGAAAGAACGAAACGTAGCAATGCAAACATTGTTACTTCACGTCGGTGTTTCTGTGTCGAGCCGACCCATTCATACTGAAACTAGTAATAGCTTCAGCATGACTCTACCATCTACAATACTATACGGGGTTCCTTTCATAATTTTCTCGAGTTTAAGTGAAGTCACGAGTAAAAGCTAGTTTATAATATATTTGGTACCTATAATTACAAAAAATATAAGTCGTATAATTTTTTCCATACATATTACCAACGACTTGCGACTTTGTACGCGTAATTATGATATGAACATTACTCAGAATAAAACGTATATACACTCGGGGATAATATTGGTAGTTGAGTCTTTAAAATCAAATCACTAGTTCCGTAGGTTACCTCATGCAAGTAAAAGGAAATTTTATAAAAATCAAGAGCTCGACAGCAGCGCCATCTAACAGGTTTAACAACACTAAAATCCCTATATGTACAAAAAAAATCATCAAAATCGTTAAAATGTTTAATTAGAGAAAAATTACGAACACACACACAGTGGCATTTTCTATCATTATCATTATTATTATTTTATTATTTATTATTATTATTTATATAAAAAAAAACCCCAAATAACACAATATTAAAAAGGGATAAAAAAAATCTTGAGAAAAAATAAGGGGGGGGGGGGGAGGGGGGGAAAAAAAAAAAACCAAAAAAAAAATGGGTTTAGGGTATGTGTATAAAGATATAACATAACAATATTTATGTGTTGTTCAAACATGTAAAATATAATTAGAGTGAACAGTTTATGAGCTGATTTTATTTATAGAATCTAGTGGAATCTTGGAAAATTGATCAAATATCATTTTTCTCAGTTGATAAAATATTTAATATAAACTGATTGTTGTTTGTGATTTATTGGTGTTCTGGTTACTAAACGAGAGTCACTTTTCATAGCATAAATTTTCCAGTTAATAATGACCATCGTTCGCGGCGGTGCCCTATAAATAAGATAATCATATTTTTAAGCTCCACCTAAATACGTCTGCGGCGACGTTTAATAGACAGGCAGACACTCCCGCGGGAAGTATCAATCCAGCCGGCTGACAACGAACATGTATAGTTATGTTGTTGTGAAAATAAAGTTTCTAATCACGAAAAATGTATTTATTTTACCGTTTCAATTTAAATGGGACGTGTAATTTGAAAGTTTGTAAATGAAAAAAAATTGAGAACTTACAAAATAAGCTTTTTTATAGATAACTAGTGCCCGCGTATTCGTCCGCGTGGAATAGTTAATTTGGGCTAACGCTACTACCTTTAACTCGCGACTCCGTTCACGTAGAAGGTGAAAATATTTTAAAATAATTAACCCCGATTTTGAAACATTATTCATTGGTGCTCCGCTCCTGTTGGTCTTAGAGTGATGATATATAGCCTTCCTCGATAAATGAACTATCTAACACTGAATTTTTTTTTCAAATTGGACCATTCGTTCCTGAAATTAGCGCGTTCAACCAAACAAACAAACTCTCCAGCTTTATAATATTAGTTTAGATTATTTCACTGTTACAAATTTCACTCCAAATATCATCGACTTTCATTTGTTATCATTTAGTCAAAGGAGCTATAAAATAAAAGACGTTTGTTAAATAATGTTTACCTTAAAATTTAAAAACCGCTGACTCAGAATACTCACGATGTTTTGGTAAGCTAGAATTTAGCACACGTCGCAGCGTTAAAACAGGCCAAAAATACACAAGATATAAGTTTAGAACGACATGATTTGTCTTCTTTGTGTGTTTTCCTTGTTACAGATATCAGGAGACAAAAATAAAATATGCCATGTTGCAGCAACGGTCCGCGACTTCGTCTAGGTTAAGTTGTGGTCCTATCTATATCTAACATAAACGCGAATATGAGTTTGTCTGTTTGTTACGCTTTCGAGCCTTAACTACTCAACCGATCATAATCAAATTTTGTATACACTTCTATTCTATAATAACACGATTAAACAATAGTAAAATATAATATGAATTTATATTTTTTCCCCTGTATATATTGCCATACAAAATCTCAAGACACCCGTTCTCGAATAAAAGTAGCGCTCAAAACCGGCCGCAAAAACTCCCCGGTATACGTACGTGGTTATAGTTATGCGATTAACTTATGATTTTGCAGCTCAACCTTACCTGAATGTTTTAAAGTTGTTTTTACAAGGACGCAAGAGACGCGAGACTATTTGAAATGACTACATAGTCCAAAATTATGCACTCATTTTTGTGTGGCGTCTGTGATACGTTAAGTGTGCATCTTGGGATTTTGTATATCAATGCCTGTATAGCTTAAAATTAGGTAGGGTGGAATCCAAACCTCGGTGAGTTGAACAATTAGCTATAAAAGAGTTTCTATGCCAAAACCTTTTATAGGTCGAAACCTGTGCAATTTAAATGGATTCTACAGTATAAAGAACATCAAAAAGCCTCAGCTCTGAGGCTGTTCGTAATAGGACTATCAGTACTGACTTTGAACGCCTCTTGAACGCCTTTATGTTGCCATAAGTAAAATAAATGATTGTATATCGCCTAGCCTTAGCACGGGGGTATTATCGAAGGAAATGAAACCGAATATTCCCTTTACTATACGACCATGTAATGAAACAATGTGAGTTCTCTTAATATTTTTGAAGATCGATCTACTGTTTACTGACTCACTCACTTTCTTATATGGATTTTTTTTTACCTAAATCTTTCGTTTTTCCGTAAGATTTTTTAAACGTTTTTTTCCTATAAATCTTTTACTGACCATTAGCTAAAAGATTAGCTAAATAGCTACATTAATTCTGAAGTGATACGCTTACATATATTCTGCAATTGTTGACGTGATAACGTTCTATAAATCTATGAAAGCCGGCTGCATGCATGAAAAAGCATGACTCGTTGTCACGTTCCGCCTGATCTGAGCGTGCAAGTGAGAGTGCGGAACAAGTGATAGAGAGGCGCGATCGGCCTAAGCGTTCGGCTTGTGACGCATCTATCTATATATAGAATAATTTAATTCAATTCATAAAAGTATGCAGATTTTCATCAAGGTGTTCTTATAACGTTATCGGGTAAAATTATCATCCGTAAACCAACGTTACAGACAACCAATTTTTTAGAGAGAGCCTTAACAGTTATATAAGCGTTCAAATATGCTAACTTGTTTCTATTGTGTGATTTGAATTCTAATGGATACTACTTTTAGAGACACCATTACTAAAAATAACCATTTGATTATATTATGCATTGAACATCCGCCGGATGGCGTCATTGTGATTGTTGTGGGAGCGTGTTCAGGTTGCATATGAGAGTATGGCAATAGTTTGCATGTTTATTTACCTACTAAGCAAATCTACATATCTCTACAAAATAATATATTTGAATGTTTTATATTTCACTTGCATTTTGCAAGCAAGGGACGAGTCGTTATACCGGCAACACAGTTTACTCACCGCCTCATCCTAACGTCAAATAACAACACAATATTCGTTCGTTAAACGTTTTCTTTTGCCCATTGTGTCTTTCCATATACCATATGCCCAAATAAGTACAATTACCTAATTATTTATTAAATAAACTCCTATTAATGAGTCCGGTTTAATTTCATTCAATCAATGCTCCAAGGTAAATAATTACAATCTGCGTCGTTGTTACCGTTACATCAATATGCGTTAAGACTTAAAAAATACCAGTAAATGCAACTGCAAAAGAATTGCTTGGTCATAGAAATGGTTGGTGATAGATTCTCACTAATATATAATGTAAATGTGTGCTAGTAAAAGCTCTCTACCACTCTTTTAGTGTTTCCTAACATTTTTTTAGTTTCTTTTAACAAAGCTAGTATCTCACAAATTTGGATTCGAAACACACTACATACATTATTTTAGTATTGGTGTGGGCAATGTTAGAAACTAAGTATATGTCTTTGATGAGAATTTATATGCACGATAGGTATTCAATAACATCATCGTAAGGAATAATATTAATCCTTTTTTAATAATGAGATTAATATTACTTTAGGAATCGACGTTAGCGATCTTAAACGCAACGTTTTTTTTCTAATTTCAAATGAATGCTCATAAACATAATTATCATGCACATATCAAAGATTACTTATAGCATATACCATGTTTGTTTATGCGTAATTTAAGTAAATATTTTAACAGGTTTGAACAAAACTTAATGTGTATCTGAAACTATGAAAACTGTGAATATGAAGTTCAATAAATGTTTTGTTTTATGGCGTAATTCCTGAAGGAGAATAATGTATTAAAGATGTACTCTTACTGAAGTGACAAAGAGGACCTATATGAGAGCAGACAATGTTGAAGTTAAAATAAATATACTTCTTTGGCGTAATACGATAAAAATCTTTTCAAAAATGTTATCTTTCACCTTATATCTACGTTTGTAGAAAAAACGACACTAACAATAGAAAAAAGGTATTTAATACATCGAAAGTTTTAATACAAAGAAACAAAATGTTGACTATAGCTAACTTCAGGGTGTCGGTTTTTCGTGACGGTGTGCGCGAGCATTGTAAAAATTTACACTCATCACTTTTTCCCTAACGCGCCAAAAGAAGTATAACTTTAAAAATGATATTTATTCTATAAATTTAAGACAAAGAAACAATAACATATAGTTAAACAAATCAGCTTTTAAAACGGGTGTAGACGAATTTACAGGACGATAAATCGTTGATATAAAATGCTAACATATGATACTTAAGTCAGTGATTAATATTTTGTATACTTACTGATTGCATATCCGTCAGCTAGTCTTCTATTCAGATTTGCTTTAAGGATTCATATGTATTGGCGCATGTGGTTATCAAATGTAAGCGAGACAAGGGCAGCATTCACTAGTACCGCGACGGCGCGGACGCAGACGGCGGCACTTCTTGCGCCACGTGCTCTGCACATTCAACATCTGGAGACGCATTCGCGAATAACTATGTAATAAAATTATGCTTTGATTGACACACATCATACTTTGTATCGATTTATATAACAAATAATATACAGATTATAATATTATCCAAATAAAATATAGGTAGGTATATTATTTACAGGGTTTGTATGTAAAAGGTATAGTCTTTTTTTACCACAACTTAAATATTTGCATGAACACTTAGGGAGGCTTAAATTGAATTCGTAAATCAGAACTAAGCCTTTAAACGATATTTAAAACAAACAACTTCATACATTCTAATACAAATTAGACACAACTAAGCTGAACTTAGACTACAATTACATTTATATTTTTAAATTGTTTTTAATATTAATTCCGACTTTTATTCAGATTCACTGAAGAATATTATCAAACCAAATGCCTCTTTCCAAATAAAATATATTCGTATATTTATATGTTTTGTTACTTTTATATACGCATATTTATTACTTTGTAATTCCCAGAAAGTTAGTAAGAAAGTATTCTATGTATAATAATACTGTTTCCAAAATGCAATACTCTTACACTTCCTTCAAATTCATTCATTTTTTTCCTTCATAAACGCGCTGACCCAGCACTGGCTCTATACTAAGCTATGTACCTTCTATATAATGCAATTGATCGTTTTAAAATAAATACATAAAAAATACTGTTTTTAAATATTTTTATCGATTGACGACTTATCTACAATATAAAAAAAGAGATAGCAGAAAGGCGCAATTCTGTTAAAAAGTAATAAAATCATCCGAGCACCATGGACTCAAAGACCTCGCTCCAAAACTCTTTTCCAAAAAGAACTAAGGCCTCGTATGCTTATACCCTAATCCCTTTCTGTTAGTTACATTGTGCATCCTGTAACCGTAACATTAAAACAAAGTTTGGTTTAGAAAATAACAGGGTTTCTCATTGACGGATGCGTTAAGGAAGACATCATCATACAAAAAACTAACGCATTAGGTAACTATTACGTCATATGTCTGTCGCAATCTTGCAATCGTGGTCACGATTTATGGTGTCAACGTGGTACGATTTGCAGATAAAACACGCGTTCCAACGTCACGTGAATAGAGACAATAGAGTGAATCGTACGCGGACTCGCGATTGACATCTCTTTGTGCTGCCGACGTCGCGACGTCAGCTGTCCATTTCAAGGTTTGATTGCTAACTTGTACTGGCAACCACGTGCAATGATTATCTGATATTTTTAACAAATTAAAGAAGAAGTATAATAAGGATATATACTGTACAATGAATGCAAATTACACGAAACTATAATTTACTAAGAAGTATTGCGAATCGCAAAGGAATGGATTTTTTTCACTTACCATAAAGTGTCACTGAGGTTAAGCACCGAAGAGTGTAAACAATATAAAATTATTTTTTACTCCAACGTAATTTTTAAGATCACCAAAAATACAAAGAACGCTAAAAAAACAAAAAAGCAGCGATAAAGAAGCAAGAAGTAAGCCAAGAGATGGAGGATTTTTGAATTCGTTAGTTTGCAGAAGATTCATTACTTAATTGAATAATAAATAGAGATGGTGCGAATTGAAAGGAATGATAATGCAATATCTGTAAGTAGACGAGGAGAAGAGGGTAGGTACAAATTTCGATACAGTGTTTTTACCTTCTAAGTTTTCTGTGATACAATTTCATTACTTTAAAATACGGTTAATGAAATAGCTAACTTAAGATTGATAAATTGAACTCTAAAGGACATAAAAATTGGTTTGGACCCATATTAGTATGCTCGAATAGTAGGGAATAAAATAACATCGAATTTAAATCGTCAAAGTGGTATTTGATGTCCTTCGAAAGTTAAAGACGTAACTCCGAATAAAAATGATCTTATGTTTGTGTCCTAAGAACATAAATATGTATAGAGGGCCACGTGCGTCAAAGCCGAATGACTGTTTGCTAAATAATAAGAGGAATGCATCAATTATAGTTTTGATCTGGCGGTTTCGTGTGCACTGTTTTACGGCGAATTCTATATGCCGAACTACCAAATAAATTAAGGATTATTGCTAAAAGTAACTTTTTAATTTCTTTCCTTCCACCTCCCTTTTTTATTCTTTACAGATTTCAGCGTTTGACCACAATCTCACCTTATATTCTATGGCGAAGTGTTCTAAGAATTTTGACCTAGCAAGGTCTTAACAGCTTCACCGGACTACAAAAGTTTTAAGAAGGTACACAGTAAATGTAGATGATGATTTAATGCCTCTCTGGTACAGCTGCCGGGTTGTCGTTAGCGTTAGTAAAAGTCTTATCATATTATCGATCAATATTGTTAACTGTAATTTTATACTAAAAGTGAATTTCGGAAAGATTATGATTTTTTTAAAGTATTATAACTTTCTTATTTTATATTTTAACTAGCTATGCCCACGACTACGTCCGCGTGAAATTTCAATTATAAACAAAGTGATTAATAAAATCATAGGATTGTATTGTGTGGTAAAACTCGACATCAACGATTTAATTGGCCTCACTCTTTGTGAACGAATTTGTTCTCCGAGACGCAGCATGGCACTACCTACAGCATCTAGTTGTACATCGTATATATTTGTAAAACATTATAGCCACGTTCATTTTTGATGGATACACAGAGAGAGGTGTTAATTCCAGACTTCAAAATCGTTTACAAATTGATCCACCGATTGACCATTGAACTAAACGATGCGGCAAATCGATAATATTCTTTGCGGCTTTGTTACAAAACCTAATACTATTAACTCTAAAATATTTAATGTACAGATTTCGTCCCGTTACCGTTTTTATTATATGTATAGATTTTTAAATTATAATAAGCATACATTTTTCATTAAAAAAAAGGAAAACAAAAACAAATATTGTTGAACTTCAATAACAAGGGGACGTAACAAAAAGTTGTTTACCAAGTATCGCAGAAGTATCGATAATGTTCCTTGATTTATTATACATTTAAATTGCTGCCTTTGTATTTTGCTTTAGCGGTGCCTTATTGAAATAATTCAAAATTATTCAATACATAATGAATGAAAGTCGAGCAGTTGGTAATATGTATTGACTTGTAAAATACTATTGAGAAAAATTAATATATTATAGAAAACGATGACCTGAAATTGGTTTGATTGCAATTATATCAGCTTATTAATAATTACCTCAGTCATTCGTAATGAACACTATTTATAGAATGGTATTTTTCATGAAGTGGCAACTCATCGCTGTAGTGCATCATCATATGACAAGGCGCAGATTATAAATAGTAGCTCTGGTTACTGTTAGGGTGGTGTCGGGGCCACGTGCTGTCCTGAAGAGTCACAGGCACAGGGCTGGCGGCAGACGGTAGGCCTGTTGCGCACCGTGCGCTGTTTTGTATAAACATATGCTCTGGTTGCATTTAGAGTCGATAACATTTTTTTAATGCATTCAAATACAAATTGGAATTGAGAAATTTTGTTACTATTATCTTGTAAGTCAGATTATTTTTGTAATATTTCAAATATTACGTAAGGAGAAATAATTGTAATTTCTGACCGCCTCTTGCGCATGGTTAGCAAATGTAACCAATGCTCTTACCCCCGATGGTTAAGTAAATATTTATATAATTTTTTTTACCTGTTCTAGTTTCCTTACTGATGGCCATGGTCCGTATGGTATGGGCCGTAGTTTACAAAATCTAAAAATAAGAAATTTACAGTCTATAGAGGCCTTAACTTATGGTGGTTCCTTACCATGGCAATGGTAACCCATAGGTTAAGACCGCGCGCGTTACATGTCAGGCCTAGACATGCAAATCCCTCCAACCCTTATGCCATCAAATATAAGTAAATTAAAAAACTCATCAAATACGTGAATGACCCCTTCTTCAGAAGTTCTCAATTCAAAAATTTAAAAAAACTTCTAATTAACGCCATCAGTTATATAATATAGGAGTCAATATGACATGGAATAATAAAATTAATGAGAATTGTAAACTTAATATGACATTTGCATTGCGAATTCCTATTGTGATTGACTGTCGTCATTCAGATTTAAAAGGGACACTCAAGAATTAAATATGAAATATAGGAGGCAGTAATTTCTCATAACATTTAGTCGGTAATAAATTTACAGTTCGAAGGCGGCCGGTGTTATGTTTTAATCCCAGTGCATCAAATTAAATAGCTTGAACACAGATTCACAACTTGGGATCCTGTTGGAGCTAATAAAATTTGTGGTCGCCAATATTATGTTTGCTAAAGTATTTCCAGCACGTAGAAGGTGTATGGAGCTTGAAATACAGTATAAATTGCTTATTTAAATGTTGATCACGCTTTATTTCAGCATTATAATTAGGATAATTTGAGGACAGAATAATTGTTTTCTAATCTGTTTATTAAATATTACCAATTGCATTCTATTTTACAAAAGTAGTACGGTAACAGAAATTCCTAACAAAAAATCATTATTAAATTACAATACTCAGTTGCATTTAGAAATTCAACTATGTGAGGATGTGACCAAAGATATTAGAACACGAATTATGGGGGGTTAGAGGTAAGAAGTATGACGTGTTCAAAAAAACGGCTGAAATTAAGATAACGTTGCTATAATGAGTTACAATTTCAAGCGCCAATAACTATAAAAAGCAGAATTAAACTTAAATAAAAAAATGATGGACAACGTCTTGTTGCAAATTTTTAACATACGTAACATTTTCCTATAGTAATTTTCACTTCATTTGATATGATTAACTCTATAAAACCCATGTGAACTCATTCCTACCCACAATTATAAATACCCATCAATACTCAATATTTTTGCCTCCACCTTTGATATTGTAGGGCGTGATAAGTATCATCTCAAGAGGAGTTATCGAAATACATCAGTAAGTAAATAAATAATGCTCGGGTTAAGCTATCTTCAATCGAAAATTCTCTTCCAGTATTCGATTCCACATCGTTCTAAGCTGCATCTGAATTCACAGCTACATGATCATATTAGCTTCAAACTGTATAGTGTATTGTAGATATAGATAAAAAATATTTCAGTATAAATAAATATATGTCCAAGGCGTTGGTTGTGTCGCTGATCGTCGGGTTGGACGACATCGCGAAGTCGTGATATCTGCATCGTGAGGTACCGTCGTGACCATCGCACGTGTCCCGCTCAGCTGTCCGACCAGCTGTCCACCTCAGGCTGATTTGTTATAGAATTGTCATTCTATTTATTACATTTAAATACTAAGATTCGTTAGTGTGACCACTAGTTTATAAAATTCGAATACTTAGTTTTACGTACAGTCGATGTTAATTGTCTCAAAATTACGCTTTTAACAATATAGATGAGTTTCCGTGACCTAGTTCAATTAAAGCCATGGTCATCCCGTGTCTAATTAGCGCAAGAATTGACTAATTTATTATATGGCTTTCTAAAAAATTCTGCTAACGTTTGTGCACAATCGCTCTCTGTCGCATTACTATGAGCTAAAGACGGCATCACACTAAATCTAGACAGCTATATATCTCATATTTATTTATGGTAATACACGGATACGTTTTAGTTTTTCTGACAGATGAATTTGAAGCGATCATGGATCGGTAGTTAGCGTTTCCGGACATCGCGTCAATTGTCGTAGGTTCGAATCAATCTAGAGCCGGACCTATCGGTGAATGAAAATGTCATGACGAAAACATAGCATGATGGTAGGGTTTCTTCTAAGCCCACCTAACTAGCTAACACCGCTGCACCGTTAAGTGGAAAATCTCTTACCGGACCCCTACAGGTGTGTTTGGTAGCTGCAGTACTCCTTTAAGTTTAGCGTGTTTACATATCGTGAACTTAGAATACAATATCATGTTACTTAATGTGATCTTAGACCTCAATATCATGTAAGGTGAGATTGTGGTCAAATGCTGAAATGTCTAAAGTATAAAAAAAAGTTAAATGGCAGGAAATAAATAAAGAAGTTACTTTTAGCAATAGCCCTTGAATTATTTGGTAATACCAAATTACCGTACATAGAAATGTGTCTAATAAACATATAGAATAGAATCAGTTGAGATTTTGGTCATACGCCAAAACCCTTAAAAGTTTAAATAAGAAAGTATTTTTTTTCAATGAAGAACTCTTTATATTTCAAAGTCGTTCTAAATAGTTCGATCAATCAACATGCTATAATGAGTAATCATGATTTTAAATGAAATGAAACGAGATATTGTAATTAATATGCCAATGAACAATAATTACTATGTACAAAGATCAAATAATTCAATAATATTAATTACCATACGGTTAAGGGGGACTTATAATTTTCAGTCGTAAAATACCTGAACTTAAATAATGAGTGAGTCAATCGCACGACCGTTGTTTCCGATCGTAAAAACTTGCAAGAACACACTCTGTCATACAGTACGTAATTTATGGACCAGTCCGTACACTACTAATATAATAAATACCGGTTTGTGTACAATTATTTTATTAGTATTCGACCTTATTATGTTCACCAGAAGGATGACAAAAATTTCTTGTAAGTTCATACAAGTTTGTTGAGATTTAACAGCGACACACTCCTCTCGGTTAAGTTTGATGGTTATTTTACAACCGAGTTCTAATTACGAAGTTCCTCTCACTTGAACACTAGGACACGGCGAAACGATTGTTTGCGGTCACATTAAAATTTGGTCTTATAAAAAACTTTACGGGTGTTCGTTCTATAACTCTTTGTTGTGGGATTTGTTTCGCGACATGGTTCCGAGCTCGTTTAAATTAACTCTCGGCTATAAAACTAGCGTGTCACTAATCCTACATAAGAGTTGAGCACCCGAAAATATACGACTACAAGCGAGTTATGGAGTGAGCAGAACGACAGTTTGTGCTACATTTTTGGCCTTACAACGTTCTTTATGCTTTGAGCGTACTATGTTGTATTGAGATTGTACATTCTATCATATGTTTGGTTAGTTAGGAAATTGTATAAAAATGTACATAATTATTGTTCGGAGTGCCAATACATGTGAAAGAGAGACTAATGATAATAATTGCAATTTACAAATTATAAAATTTAAATAATTCACTCTATAATTTATTTTAAAATTCCAAAGAGAAAACAGTTAAAATTCCGTTGTTTTGAGTTTACACTTCTGGCGTCAGTCCTTACGACTGCCTCGACTTTTTTATATTCATTTGACAAATTAACTCTACAATATTTGGTAATAGAAAATTTTTACTTCTTTATTAATATTATAAATGAGAAGAATGTAAGTTTGTTTGTTACGCTTTTTCGAGCTTTAACTAGTCGATTAATCTTTATGATATTTTACACACTATCGTCAGGGCCATAGAATAGGACATAGGGTACCTTTAATTCAGAAGAAAACCACTGTTTTACTGTCTACTACGAGCAAAAGCTATAAAATGATAAATGATTATAGAAAAATGAAGATTTGGTATAAATTTTAGTATCACTTATCTAATTTCAAAGCGTTCAACCTTATTACTCAATTAAATTAATTAATAATTAAAAAAAATAATCAAATTATTTGCCTTTTAAATTAGTTTCTATTGCTTATAATATTTGAAACAAATATTGGTTAGGAAGTAGGTAAACTACGTGATTAAGAAATCAATAAATTGAACATACTAAAATTTGCGAGGTATTGCGCAGGCGCAGAATAGGTTCCCCATTCACAACAAACTTCAATACATATGTTACAATAATATTATTACAATCATTATACCAGGATTAATAGCTCTGTCTTTGTACGACACGCTCTTTCATGCGTGATTGGAGTGCCCGGGATTGAATACGGGAAAGCGTATGTGCGAATTCATAAGTGATTGTTATTATTTGTGTTTACTCGCGCACTCTTTCTCGCGTGAAAGCGTTTTCACACGGTAAAGATCTTGTCGTGTAAAGGGAGCTAATGTATACGGATTAGGTTGCCCGCGACTTCGTTCTCTTGAAACTAATTTTTTTGTTTCATGTGCATTACTTTTTTATCTGGATTAATTATGTGTCTTTTATTTTTTAATTGTAATTTCGTCATTACTACTTCACCCTGTGTATAGTCTCTTTTACCGTTTTTTTTACTTTATTTTTGGCAACCTATCTTTTAGATTATTACTGCCATTGTCAAGTGAGTATCGATATTACAAGTTTCTTGATATAATTTCAATGAACTAACAAGATGGCGGTCATCTTGTTAGAACTTTCCATGGAATTTTTGTGGCATCTCAGAATTCATGGTCCGTGGTATTATTTTCCATTCACTTCCCTTATGCACAATAAACAAACTATATTACATAGAACACCACCAATTTTACACAATATAGAGTGAAGTAGCACAAGATTATAAATAAAAAATAAAATCCACTACATGACAGACCAAGATCCCGCCAAAAACCCTCTTTTACCGTTTCTTAGTTACATTTGTAAACATTTTTTTTTACTGTTTAATCCACCCAAGCCAAGGTTCAGCCAGTTTGTCACCATTGAGTTTGTTACCGAGCAGCTGACCTTAGGCACTTGACCCACTACTTCGGTGAAGCTGTAAACGACGTAAAGACGAGTTAGTCAGTTAAACAAAAGTCTAACCTAGACTTAAAATAATATTATGAAAAGTCCTCTATCTTCTAGTAAAAGTTTTATCAAAATCGGTTCAGTCGTTTTGGAGAATAGCGCGGGCGAAAAAATAACAATTCACTTTTATTGGTATGTATACCAATCTACCTAACAATTTTCCTATACACATTTCATAATTCGCTGAAGTTCCGTCACCAGTGGCATTTCGTTTAAAATTCAATATACGTACCATAAACATTTTATTTTACGATGCCGTCGTAATCCGTGACATGTGTCAAACAAATTGTTGACACTTCCAAAAAGTGACGAAGTCACTTAAAAATAAAGGTCGCTGGAAAAAATTTACGAGCACAAAACAGTTCCTAGTTGTGTGGAACATTTATTTAGTTTGTTCTCAATTATGTAAACAGTAATTATAAAATTATTCGAATGTTTATACTTTTAACTTTCGGAATTGACATAATGTGTGGTATATAATAAAATTAGTGGATTCATTTTTAGTAAAACTTACTTAACGATGAAGATGTGTAGTAATTAATATTAGCTAAATAACATTTAGATTTGTAAATTAATCAAGAACGGACGAAACAGAATTCTTAAGAATTGTTATAATGAAAAAAAATATACGTGTTTTGTTCCTGTTGTAGAAAACTAATGAACGTATATTTGAGTTCTGATTTATATATTTAAAAACTATCTTTTACCAGCTGCTTCGTACGCGTTAATGTAGGTTTGAATTACCGCTTAAGAACAGTATTTTTTGTCTGGATGATGGGTGCCTTATCTTTTATCGTTTTCTGTATCTTCCCTGTTCAAAAACTTCGCAATGTATATTGGTGTACGTGGTTTTGCGATAAACTTATGATTTTGCGAATTCAACCTTACCTAAATGATTTAAAGTTGTTTTTACAAAGACGGAAGCGACGCGAGACTATTTGAAATGACTGCGTAATCCAATATTATGCACTCAATTTTGTGTGCCTTCTGCGAGGCGTTAAATGTGCATCTTCGGTTTTTGTATATCAATGAGTTTAGGCATGAAAGTGTAACGAACAAGCAAACATACTTTCGTATTTACAATATCAGTTTGGATTCTTTCGTAATTTACATAATGTTTGACATATAGATTAATTAGTGAGTTCATTTTTTTTTTTTTTTTTTTATTTATTTCACAAAACTGGTTACAAAAGAGTTTGATTCTGTTAACACTGATACGATGAAGTTGTTACTAATGTAACCTACTAGATGTGAAACTAACGTGCACAATATACGAGAGCTCAAAGATTTAAATTAAGTTTAAATATTCAAATAAAATATATAAAAATGAAGCTAAAAAATTTAAGTACAATTTTTTTCCAATTGAGATTTTATTGAGGCTAAAGAACAATGAAAAATATCAAATTGAGATTGTATATTATTGTATTTGTGGCACATTCGGTAGAGGGGCGAGTGTTGGCCAATTTTTCATTAATTCACTGTGAGTTAACAGTAAACATATATGTATACTTTTTAATATCAATGTTTACTAATGTAATTGTTAATTAATTCATCGTTAGTCAATATATGGTATATTTAAATATGTAAATTAATTAAAGACCGGAAGAGACAAAGTTCATAATAATTTCTATCATTAAAAAAACCGTGTTTGGTACGTGTTGTAGGAAATTGATAAGCCTACAACTGGGTCCAGATTCATATACACATATTACATAAATTTGTATGCGTGTAGGTACCTATATGAGAATCGTAAAATCTAAGAGCGTTTGCCCGGTTATCATGAATGTTGGCAGACCTGAGATCCCTGTTATCCCTTTTATTTTAATTCAATACTAGATGGCGCTGTGTCAAATAAACTTCTATACAATTCAACCGATCGTCATGAAAATTGGTGTGCGGTAGGTATTGTTCGAGCATAGACAAACATTTCACAGTATTCTTTTGCTACAACTTAGTATTTATCACAGTAAATAATACCAACAAGAATCTATACTAATATTACAAAGCTGAAGAGTTTGTTTGTTTGAATGAGCTAATCTGAGGAACCACTGGTCCGATTTGAAAAATTCTTTCAGTGTTAGATAGCTCATTTATCCAGAAAGGCTATATGCTATATATCATAACGCTAAGGTCAATAGGAGCGAAGCGCCAGTGAATAATGTTTCAAAATCGTTTTTTTCTTTTGAGAGCTACCGCTGCGTGTTAGCGTTAGCCCAAAGTAACTATTCCACGCGGACGAAGTCGCGGGCAGATGCTAGTACTATATATAATGCTTACCGCGCCAAAGGCGCTGCTAGTTATTATATGAAAGTAGTACCTCCTTTATAAAAAAAATCATGATGATAACATAATAATGTTGTCATTATTTTGATAAATAGTTTTGTTAATGAGTTCCCAAGATGTATATAGAGATGATAAGAATTCTATCAGTAAATTAAAGTGATAATAATATTAAATCGTTTATATTGATTTTTACAAGCTATACTGAAGCTTGTCGTAACTATCAACTTTTTAGTTATAAATATCATTGGTTACAACATATCTGTGACATAAATAATCACGCAAATTTGCTTTAATACAACAAACAAAAGAAAGGGGCATTGCTTTTTACCATATTTATGGGTAAAGTAAAACATAAATTTCTCGTGACTATGACGTGGAATTTACGTCGACGATCAATTACGAAATCTCGAAACCATTCAATGATATAAAAATCACCATTATTTGTAGAGGAAAACTGTATAGATTTAAATTTTATAGTCTCTGTCACTACTGACATCATAAACTATCAACTCACGAATTCATCGTAAGGGACTACATAAATTCGGTATTATTTCAAAATTGTATTTACGTGCGACTAGTATCATACAGTGTGTTAAAATACAAGCTTTTTAATACTATTTACTGCTATAATATTAGGTCTTTACCTATGAAATTGCCGTTTTGTATGAAAAAATTTAAACGAATTTTTTTCATGTATTTTTTATTTGTATTAATCGAAGTAATCACCCATGCAATCAATACATCTTTGCCAACGCAGTGGCAGTTTATTGATGCCCTTCTTAAAGAAATCAGCTCGACGGGAGGCAACAAATTCTTCAAAGGCATTTTGTACTGCCTCTCGGGTATAGAATTTTTTTCCCGCCAAGGAGTTATCCAAATTCTGGAAAAAGTAGTAGTCTGTAGGCGCAAGGTCTGGTGAGTAGGGCGGATGACGGAGAACTTCCAACCCCAGTTCTTGCAACTTGGAGACCGTCTGCTGTGCAGTATGAGGTCGCGCGTTGACGTGCAGGAGCAGCAGAGACGAGCGATTGACCAATGCTGGTTGGAGATGTGCCAGCTTCTCCATCATTGTGTTCAGTTCTTCACAGTACACATCTGCAGTAATGCTCAGCCCGTTTGGTAAGAAGCTGTGATGAATCACACCGGCGCTAGACCACCAAACAGTGACCATCACTTTTCTAGGGGTAAGTTTTCGTTTAGGGCATTGTTTAGGTGCTGAACCAGGATCCAACCAACTTGCTGAGCGCTGGCGATTATCAAACAGAATCCATTTTTCATCGCAGGTAACAATGCGGTTCGAAATTCCTTCATTTGTGTGTCTGTTCGCGCTGGCGATCATTGAGTTCGTGGGGCACCCATTTGTCAAGCTTTTTTACCTTGCCAATTTGACGCAAATGGACCAATATTGTTTTGAGGCTAACGTCGAAAGCTGCTGCTAATTCAGCCGTAGATTGTGTATCATCAGCTTCCACAATCGCCTTTAATTCGTCATTGTCGACCAAACTCTTCGGACGACCGCGAGGTTCATTTTTCCAGGTCGAAATTCCCAGAACGGAAGCGAGCAAACCAATAACAGGTGGTGCGTTGGTTTGTAGTGTTAGCTTCGTAAACGTCGTTGATGTTGCGTGCCACCTGTGCCACGTTGCTGCCACGACGGTACTCATATTCCATAATTACTCGAATTTTTAACGTATCCATGATGACAAAAAAGATTGAAATGCGATGAAAATGTAACACTAATTAATAAACAAATGACTACTTTTGGAAAAAGAATTCCATGTTTTTAAAATAAAATTAATTTGAAATTAGAATTCTTAGCCAAACAAAAATTATTTTGATTTGAAATGGCCAGTACTGCAGAACGGCAATTTCATAGGTAAAGACCTATTATACATGGCATTTGTATAAGAGTTATGTGTAAAAACTTATGTACTCGTATTTAAGAATAATTTTAGAACAAACTTAAATTGTTTATTCGTCGAGTTCCGGGTATCGGTGACGCGAGCGGTTGACCGAGATAGCGCCAGCTGCCAGGTGCAAGGCCAACGCGACGACGAGGAAGAAAAAATGTGACCTCATTAGGACTATTTGCATTATTTATAAGGTGAGTTCCGTTTCGATAGAACTTTGGTAACTTTAGTATAGATACTTAGAGTCAGTTATCATCCTCGTATTTAGTACTTATCAAAAGAAAATTAATTCAATGAAATAACACATATTACTGTTATTATTGTAATGTATTATTATGAAAAGATAAACCAGATCGAGTTTCTTGCCGGTTCTTCTCGATGACTGCGTTGTTTTCCGAACCGGTGGTAGTTTTGACGTTCATAAGTGCTTTCTCAGGGCCTAAATTGAATAAAGAGTATTTTGATTTGATTTTGATTTTGGTGGTTACCTTTTTTTCGATCTGACTACAATTGCTGGCTTAACGAGCTTTTATAGCTTCACCGGGTTTTATGGGCGAGCGTTTAAGGCACTCAGCCCTATGACGAGTTCAAGGGTGTAGGGACGCGTCTTGGTTTTGGCTGTTACCTTGCATGCAATATTGCGCATCGATCTAAACTGTTCAGGTAAGCTAAGCTTACCATAGATGTATGCGATGATGAGAGTCATATTTGTACTTTGATATGTGTTTTGACGTATTTTGAGTTTGAAATTTGGCTGAGGTGATATACCTACTTAAAAGGCTTACTGAAAGAAGTATCTTCACAGGTATCTAACAGGTTATATAAATATTTAGTTCTGATGTATGTAAATAAAAATCAGAGGTTGTGCAGTCGGGGTCTTATTGACTAATTATCGACTTGTTTGTTCATTTGGTTAGTTATTTATCAGTAGGTAAAGTTTGTCATTTATTGATTGTCTCAAATGATTTATTGATTAAGCAGATTTTTCTTATTTAATGACATTTAGCATTAGATCACAACCTCAGCTGTTGTTAAATGAGGATGTGGTCTCATATGGTAAACACGTTAAACCTAGGGAGGTTCTGGTTTTTAAGTGCAGCTGCCGGAACACACCTATTAGGTGCTTGGAGATGGTTATACACTTGATTTTTAACAATACAATCGCGTTTAATCAGAATGCTAAGTTTTACTTCTACCGTGAGTGAGCTCCCACTTTTAAATTTTTACTTTTCATTATTGTATCTTACTCTATAAGAATGCTGTTGTGGATTCTTTTCAAATATATAAATAAATGAACGAATATTGTAATTTTGTACTGATTTTTTAACTTGATATAGTTAACTGCTAATATGAAGATGATTATTATTGTTTATTTTTGAATGCTAACAAACAGTCTTAGCAGTTGTGGCGCTCCTATATTTACACCCGGATTTTTCACACCTACACATTTTTATAGCACCTATTGGGTTTTACCGGACATTTAAGCTTGAGAGTTTATATGTTAATTTATTATTTAATTTGTATGTTATGATAATATGTTTATTAACGAAGTATATGTGAAATTTTGCATACATTATCGATCTTATAAGCAAAGGCTGGAGGTGTTAGTAACCTTTTGAACTGATTTAAATTATTCACTACAATGAGTCTTTTATATGTACATAATTACTTATAGATCAGGTGTTATAATATATTTTAATACAAGTTTGAATCCAAATTCTCTTATTTGAACTGTAAGATTTTAGCGAAATGAATTATTGCGATATAATCATGGTACGTCTCCGTCAAGCAGGTTGTTTGGAACTCGCAAATCACTGGCCCTATTTACACTATTCTTCTTAAATTTATAGGTATACTAGCATTTTCTCGCAGCTTTGGTCGTATTTACTAGCTTAGGTATAACCATCTGGTACAGCACATTTTTTCTGGACGACAGGCGATGATATTATACCTCAAAAGTTGTAGATATGTCATAAGCGGTTCGACAGCGCCTTTTTAAAACTTGGCTAACTAGCTTATTTTTGACGGCTGCCCCTTCTGCCCGCCCGTATCTAAGCAACATATAACTATTTCTTTCTCACCACTGATATTGAGGATATGCCATCTTCCACATGTTATTTACGACAGTGTGGTGTTACAATATTACTTTACGTATGTGTGCGTTATCGTGCCATTTGTTTTGTGAAGATATCATGTAGGTAGCGTATCTACAGTTTTTTTAGTTATAATATAATTGATGACAGGTACCATTTGTCCTTTTCTGTACTCCTGACGACGTCTATGCACAATTTCATAATGATGGGTTGAGTAGGTGAAGCGTGAAAGCGTGAAAATAAACGAACAAACACACATTCGTAAACATTTATAATTTTAGTCAGGACTTTTTAAACTACGTTCTAGTATTCGTTTTGTTTGAATAAGTATTTATTGTAATATATAATCTAAACTGCCAAATGTTTACCAATATAAAATTAATAATATAAAAAATAATTAATAAAAAAATATTTAATATTATTAATTAATATAAAATTGTTTGCAATATGAACATAAAAACAGTAAGTATATTTGTCATCATAATCAAATTGCTTAAGAAATTTTATTCGGTTAAAGCATTAGGTATCGGAACAAAGAGGCCACGTATTAATAACATAATTTTGCAATAATTTTGTATTTTACGCTAGCATAGCTAACTTATCAATATGTCTGATAAAGGATATATCCTGGCGTTATTGGTACAATTGAAAGCAAAAGACTTTTTAATATTACATAGTTAAAAATTAATATAGGTAAGTTAATATTCGATTGTATAGACACTCAAAACCGGAGAAAGTTAATGAAACCCCTTGTAAACGATTGACATTGGTCGATAAGCACAGAAAATAGTAAGAAAAGGTAACGACATATTAAAACGTGGTGGAATAAAGTATTTTTTCATCTAATTCTATAACATACCTATGTATTTATGATATAGACATGGAATGCTACAGCATTCAATTATATATTGAAGAAATGGAATGCTAACTGATTCCTTTTTTTATGCAATAGCTCGTTTATCGAGGAAAACTATATATCATCAGGCTAAGACAAATAGGAGCGGAGCACCAATGAAGTGGTTCAAAATCGTTCTTTTTTTCTCTTGAGAGCTTCCGCTGCGAATTAGTGTTAGCCCAAAGTATCTAATCCACGCGGGCAGAAACTAGTAACAATATAAATTCACATCGTAGCTTTATAAATATCATTCCAAATTTCTAAATATAATTACGCAAATTTTAAATATTCAAGAAATAAACAAAATATCATGTATAAAATATTATCGTCTAGGGTTACATAGGTGACAGTGCGATCTATAGATAAGAATATTTTTGTTAACATATACATATTTAAGCTGTGTGATATTGAAAATCGTTATACATAAATTAATTTACATAATTATATTGGGTTATTCCAATCTTGTAAACAGTTATTTCGCAAGGCCGTTTGAATATTTAAATGGAAAATAAACATTATATATTATGTTATTTTGATTCTGTTGTTTCTATGCGCTTTTAAAATATTCGTATTCAAATGTTAATTGAATACTATTTTACCTATCATTTTTATTATTACAAATTCCTCAATATGATCCTATGATGATTAACAAGTTGTGTCGTTGGTTTTAGCCATTTGCTAATACAGTATAAATACTTTATAATGAACACATAAATTACCCAATATTTTTCGTTTTAAAGAGTTTTTTTTATAAAAGTTTGCATCAACACTTTCTTACCTTTTTATTGCACGAAAGCATCGGCCCGTCGCCTCGGGTCCGGCTACGGTGGCGGAAGCAGTTGGACAAAGCGCCGCCTCCTCCCGCTGGTCATCCGCTGACAGAGAGGGCCTCTTAAAGGATCAACCTCCCGGGCCCTCTCCGCCGCCTCCTTCTGCGAGATGACCTCCTCGTAGAAGGAAGCCATAGCTCGCCAAGTCTGTTCGCTGTCGAGCATGGCCGAAACCATACTCGGCAGCGATAATTTCCCCGTCCCTACCGCCGTAGCCAGAGTGCGGCGCTGCCTCTCCCACGCAGTACACTCGGACAGAGTGTGCTGCGCGGTGTCCTCCTCAGCGCCGCACTCATGACATGCGGCGGTCGGTTCCCTGCGTGCGATATGGTGCATGTACCACCCGAAGCAGCCATGCCCGGTGAGTATCTGCACCATCCTAAACGTCAGGGAGCCACTCTTCCAATTCATCCACTTCCGCAGGACCGGATGGACGGCGTCTATGGTATAACGCCCATAGACCAGTAGTTCCTGAGATAACCCTCTACAAACTCACAAACTTTACCTCTTTATAATAATAGTACAGATAAACTTTCAAATCCACCAAATACTTTTACAAATATTACATTGTACTCAAAAAGAAATAAGAGAAATCACTTCCACTCTTAATTTCGATTACCATAAAGAGTTTAAATACAATTTTGAATTTAATTTTTCTACTTATACGTCTTAACATGTATTAATTAAGAGTTTAAAATTAATTAGATAGGATTGACTAACAAAATGTATACTTCACACTTTTTAATTATTAACATAGATCGAGTTGTAAAATTAAGTTACGATACTTATATTTTTAATGTATTTATTTATGGTTGTATCGAATACCAAGCGAGATACACGACAGAGATCGAAAAGATTACAACGATCGATTTATGGATCACTATATCATGTACATATATTGTGTCGTAAAAAAAAATGCTGTGTGCTCTGTAATTGGATATAGAATTTCAGTAATCTTTAATGATCGCATGATATTTAACGCAATTAATGTAAGTGTTATTTTTCTTACTTCGTCTTGTTTATTGTTGAATAATGACGTCATCGATTGAAATTATTGCACTTCTTTGTTACAGATGTACATAATATAGATATAGAATTTATATTATAGAATTAATAATATAGATATAGTACATAATATAGATATAGAATTTATACCACTATAGAGTTTTTGGCGGGATCTTGGTCTGTCATGTAGTGGAGTTTATTTTTTATTCATAATCTTGTGTTACTTGACTCTATATTGTGTAAAATTGGTGATGTTTTGTGTAATATAGTTTGTTTATTGTGCATAAGTGAAGTGAATGGAAAATAATGCCACGGACCATGAATTCTGAGATGCCACAAAAATTCCATGGAAGGTTCTAACAAGATGGCCACCATCTTGTTAGTTCATTGAAATTATATCTAGAAACTTGTAATATTGATACTCACTTGACAATGGCAGTAATAGTCTACTAGAAGACTGGTTGCCAAAATGGAATAGAAAAAGAAGTTGAAATACTATTAACTACTCGACAATGACATTCATTGAAATTATATCAAGAAACTTGTAATATCGATACTCACTTGACAATGGCAGTAATGGTCTACTAGAAGACTGGTTGCCGAAAATGGAATAGAAGAAGAATTTGTAATACTATTAACTACTCGACAATGGCAGTAATAATCTAAAAGATTGGTTGCCAAAAATAAAGTTAAAAAAAAATACCACTATCTACTCGATTATACCAAAGAAGAGTGATTTCTTTTAAGTGCGCTACTATTATTTGTTACCTTATGTAATTTGCTTGATGAATTGGAACCTATATATTATCTATACTAATATTTTAAAGAGGTAAAGTTTGTGAATTTGTGAGTTTGTGACGTCTTAGTGGATCATCTCAGGAACTACTGATCCGATTTGAAAAATTTTTTCAGTGTTATATAGCTCATTTATCGAGGAAGGTTATATATATATCATCACACTAAGGCCTGTAGGAGCGGAGCACTAATGAAGAATGTTTCAAAATCGGGGTTTTTTTTCCTATTAAGAGCTTTTCTGCGTGTTAGTGTTAGCCCAAAGTAACTATTCCACGCGGACGAAGTCGCGGGCAGAGGCTAGTATAATATATAGTTAATAGTTATATAGTTCTGTGAATAAAAAGCAGAGGTTTTGCAGTCGGGGTTTTATTTACTAATTATGTAATCATTACATAGTATAAAACAAAGTCCCCTACCGCATCTGTCTGTCTGTTCGCGATAAACTCAAAAACTACCGAACGGATTTTCATGCGGTTTTCACCAGTGGATAGAGGGATTGATGAGGAACGTTTTAGTATATAATTTGTCAAAGTTTTTTTCATAATCAGGGCGGGACAACGTCTGCCGGGCCCGCTAGTATAAATCTTAATATATATATTTCTTGTGTGCGTGTGTATGTGACTGAACTCCTCCTAAACGACTGGACCGATTTTGATGCAATTTTGTGTGCGTGTTCGAGTGGATCCGAGAATGGTTTAGATTCACAATTGGAC
>AP028434.1:12602646-12658587 GCA_036509395.1 Antheraea yamamai | reverse complement strand
TTATTCATTATTGTTTCGAGTTCGTGAGATCTATCGTTATTGTCGCTAAGTGATAATTATTGTCTCTGAGAGCATTGTCTCTGAGATTATTGTAAAATCATTAAAGAACAAAAATCGAAGAAGTCGTTTCATTTCATAGTGCCAATCGTGTTGTGAAAATACATACAAATGGAGAACAATACCATCCGTGTGCTCTCTGTTCTACAGGCTCTACCTTTATACTCTGACATATAAGTACATCCCTTTACATAAGTGACTATAGGTATGAAAGTCGGAGTGGTTTCATTTTTCAACTTCACTGTGTAATGCTACTGGCAAAAAATCTCATTTATTTATTTACAATTAATATTATAGACATCATTACATAGTATAAAACAAAGTCCCCTACCGCGCCTGTCTGTCTGTTCGCGATAAACTCGAAATCTACAGAACGGATTTTCATGCGGTTTTCGACAGTGGATAAAGTGATTCATGAGGAAGGTTTTTGTATATAATTTGTCAAGGATTTTTTTTATAATTAGGGCGGGACAACCAACGTCTGCCGTTCCCGCTAGTATTATATAGATAATGCAACAGTTGACAGTCCGAGGAATAATATAATAAGAATAATAAGAAAGAGTATCCTAAATTGAAAACTTTGAACGCTTTATTACAACGATACAACTTATATTATTAACTAGCAGTACGATACGCACGTCACTTACAGTTATATGTAACGTATTTATATATAATAGATATATAAATACTAACAGTGTGGCAAATGAGGTTTATCATTATTTGGCAACATATTTGGTACCTTAACCACATTTCTAACTTCCTCAGTGCTCACTTATACAGTATAAGGAACTAATGAAACAATGACTTAAAGATATTATTATAATGCTATAATATGCCTATATTGTCAATAAGTAATACGTTTATGATGTAATATCTTATTAGAAATACCCTTTCTATCTTTAAAATTACTATTAATAATTATAATGTTGAATTGTAAACATTGAATGAGCTGACGTCTTGAAATCTTGCATAAATATAAATCAAGATATAAAACAATCAAGCACTGAGGGGATATGGTGGGTTAAGGTTTCAAATATGTTGCTGATGATAAACCTCATTTGCCACACTGTTAGTATTTATATACATATCTAATGTATACGTTACATTTTACTGTAAGGGATGTACATGTCGTACTTACAATTGTTTTTAAAGAGCATTTCTATAATTGTAGATTGTCTCACAATTTTATATTTCTTTAATACAAATTAAAAAAAACGCGTGCTGAGCTGTGGGTACAGCTAGTATTATAATATATTTATTTATTCTGTCAAAATATGAAGCGACACTGACCCGTCTACTAAAGTTCCATAAAAGTTATATATAAATACATAAAATATTCGTTTATAATTTGCTGGATCTAGATAATATACCATCTAAATAACATATGTAAGAGTACAGTAGGTTATTATATGGCTTATGGAACATGTTATTGTCGAGTGCAACATATAGGTATATCTCGGTGCAAGCACGTGCGGTAGAACAAATAATTTATTTTGATGGAGCCGGCGTTGTTGATGCGTTCGCGCTGAGTCATCAGCCGCTTTTTCAATGTTATAAATTTGCTATGATTTCAAGTTATAACAATTTTCTATAATTATATAAGATCCGATACATCATTTGTTTTACTTATATTAGCGTTAGAGGAGCTTAAAATTTAATCTATTATCAATTTTGTTCGCTACTTATATCTATACTAATATATAAAGCTGAAGAGTTTGTTTGTTTGTTGGTTTGTTTGTTTGTTTGGTTGAACGCGTTATTCTGAAGAACTACTGGTCCGATTTGAAAAAAATCTGTCGGTTTTTGATAGCTCATTTACCGAGGAAGGCTTTAGGCTATATATCATCATGCTAAGACTAATAGGAGTGGAGCGCCAATGAAGAATATTTCAAAATCGGGCATTTTTTTCGTTTTATTGCTTTCGCTGCGAGTTAGCGTTGTTAGTATTATACACGTTGCCATGGTAACGTGATAACTTTCTATCGCAAACATTTTTAAAGTTTATTTTGTGTTTCTATTTAACATGTTTATTCTACGTTTGTTTTGTTTCCAATTTTTTATTTGTAATCTATTACGTATTATAAAAATAAAGTGTGTGTATCTGAAATTAAAATAACTACTTTTTGGTGATTGGATTTGGCTACAAGGAACAAAAATTTTTTTTTTAATACTGTTGGTATTTTATATTTTGTTTGTTTGTTCCGGGTTATGTCCGAAACGGCTGGACCTACGTTAACGGGAATTTTATTGGCAGATATGCGAAATTATAGCGGTTGACATATTCTATTTTATTTGTTGAACTGTTACCCGTGCATTCGTCCATGTAAAATTTATTAAAAATATGTTGTTTATTGTAAACAAGCGAGTGAGACGTGTGCTTTACTGGACTTCAAGAATAAATATATATAATTGAAAGTCATATATTTGTATGTAATTAAAATTATATTATCTTTTTGGTCAATTTGGCGGCCATTTTGATTTATTTACCGCGCTTACGTCTACATAACTCGGTGATTATAGCAACATATAAAACTAACTTAATTATATCGACAATACGGGTATATTAGATCTATATAATAAAAAACTTAACACATATTGTTCAATAATGTATAGCTTAAAACTTTAATTACTTTCTTGTATAGTCTGAGTGAGCACTGAGGGTGATGTTTTGTAGGTTAAAGTTCCAGGCATGTTGCTGATGATAAATCCCATTTCATTCGATACATTGTTATTATTTACATTTCTAATGTACACGTTACATTTTACAGTAAATGGCGTGCGTGTCGTACTTACAAATGTTTTTGAAAAAGTATCTCTACAATGTACAACATCTACTCATAATTTTACATTTTTTGATACATTTTAAAAAAGCGCGTGCGGAGCCGCGGGTAACAGCTAGTTTTAATATATATTTAAAAATCAGTTTTTAGCTCGGATTTCAATTAAGAATTTCAGTCGTGATATAAATATTAAAAGAATGTATGAAAAGTCGTGGTGATTTTTGTATTATAATTACCACGGTCATAAGTCTGGTCTTCAATGGAATATTCCTTGTCTGCACTGGTCTTCGTCGATATATGTAGATGTGGTCATGGAGTCTCTGAGGAAAACGGCGGGACGTGAAATTGCTCTGATTTGGAAAAGCTATGCAAATTATCAGATGTCGCTACGGTCACTGTACATTAATATTAATATTTGGTCTTCAATGGAATATTCCTTGTCTGCACTGGTATTCGTCGACATATGTAGATGTGGACATGGAGTCTCTGAGGAAAACGGCGGGACGTAAAATTGCTCCGATTTGGAAAAGCTATGCAAATTATCAGATGTCGCTACGGTCACTGTACATTAATATTAATATTTACTAATACTAAGTAATAATAAGTATTAATAGTTATAAAAACAAAAAATTGGCAATTGGACTCTCCAAACCCGCGAAATTTTTAAATTCCCGTTATTTTCTGAACACACCTCGTAAACGTTCCTCTTGAATCACTCTATCTATTGCTGAATACTGTATTAAAATCTGTTGAATAGTTTAAAAAATCTCAGAGAACAGACAGCGGAAGCGACTTCGTTTTATACTATGTAATGATGTATATGTTTATAACACTAAAAGAAATCGAAAATAAAAATAAAAGTACTGGATGAAAATACTTACTGCCTAAAAATCAGTGTGAAGCCGCGGCCATAGGTAGTTTTGTATAACTCTTTGAGATATTGAGCTGCTCTCTGTACACCAATTAAATACTGTTTTTAAGAACGACTTCTATAGTGGTAATAAAAAATACACAAAGAAATGATAAACCAGATCAGGTTTGTTGCTAGGCCATTTCAATGTCTGGGTTGTTTTTCATGTCAGTGATTTAAGTAAAGCGCCTTCTCTGATTCAACAAAATATTCCTAATTTAATTTGATAGAACAACGTAAAGTATTAAATGGCGCTATAATTTTTATATACATAAAAAAAATATACATACCAATACCGGTTTTCTTTTTGTACAGATGTATTGATTGGTTAGTTTTACAAATTCATTAATGCATTAGGTAGGTACATTATAATGTATTCTTGTACATTACTCTACTAATGTAAGACGCGGACGTGTTTATGTGATGTGATACACGTTTCCGCAAATAGTGGCACAGCTGTGTGATTGTTTTGGCGCCAACGCGTCGAAGAACTTGACCTGCTAACTTTGCTAAATTGCTAACACCCACTAATGTACGAGTTTACTGCTTGTACGTTGTATTGTTATAATACTTTTGTATATGATACACATATTGTGAACGTATTTTTAATAACGCTTATATAGTTTACGACTTAAAATAAAATTTAAAAAGACCGACTAATAATATATTTCTTTCGTTAACTTCAACAATGGTAATGTTTACTGGTGATTTTTAGTTATTATAGTAGAATGCTCTATCACCATTTTATAGTCTCTTCACTATGGTTTCCTTCACCTATAGTTCAGGTTCGTTATAGAATTTTAAACGTCAAGTATTATCTATAGTTATCACTGAGCTATTTATTACGTGACTCATCATTGTTCGACAAATCTCCAATTATGGTGTTTGCTCCTGGTTTTATCGAGAGAACTATCACATAGTGGATACTAAGTAATATCACGTAGTATGGAATACAATACAGTTCTTACTCAGTAATCAGTTAATAAAATTGTCCGAATAAATAAATTGTAAAGTAAGATTTTAAAAACGAGACAACTAAAACACTACTACGAAACAACACTAAAATTAATGTATCAGAATTAGTGAGAATTATGAGTTTCATAGTTAATCGGTTTTTGTTCAATTTAACCGGTGTATAAAGTTATGATGGCTTCATTGGTACAGTAATGCAATATTGATTCGATATACGGGGGTACCAACCTATCGATGTACAGGATGTTGTCCACCACCATCAGCCATGGTATCTATACTAGGAGAATTTATCATAGAGTATTCTGAATTCGCGTAAATGTTACTCATCTCAGTAAAACTAGTGATTCCCATTGATGGTGAAACAGAACATACTGAGGAAATTAGAATACCCTAGGATTAGGATATATTCTTCTAGTATAGTTACCACGATATGATGAGGAAAGTACAGAATTACAGACATATAGGCGTGTGAAATCGCCTTAGCATTGCAAACTGGCGTGATGATTAACCAATACCTTTCCTCTGGAGCAAACATTTCTTTGTGATACTCAGAGCTAATCTTGGTCGCTCGTGGACGGTTTATGTTTTGTGAGATAGAGGGAGAAAAATATAAAAGTTACAAAGTTGGGTCAGTCTTAAAGAACAAAACCAGTTTAAGTTTAACGCCATCGTCGGCCCAGAACTTCAGGAATGTAATAAAAGTAAAAATTTTATAAGCGAAAACTCAAGTCCGAATAAACAACTCCTTTTGTCGAATTCCACGTATTCACCGGGTGTTCGGTTGCGGAATCCTATAGCTGGTAAATTATTGTTTGGAGAAACCTGATTAGCTTCCATACGTCATGTCAACCTTCTAAAACTAATTAGTATTGATTAAATTTTTAATGGTGTTCGTTTTCAAGGAATATTTTTAACCAAATTCTCGTACAAAATGTAGCTTATTCAAAGTCACGATATAACAATATTTTTTATTACAAAAATATGATTAAATATATTAATAATTCTCAATAACGTTAATAAAATTATTTATTATTGTAATAGCGGGCCTGGTGTACGTGTCCCGCTCTGATAATAAAAAAAACCGTAACAAATTATATACCTAAATCTTCCTGAATCACTTTACCTTCTGGTGAAAACCGAATGAAAATCCGTTGAGTAGTTTTTGGGTTTATCGCAAACAGACAGATAGACAGACGTGGCAGAGTACTCTATTTTATAATATGTCGTGATGGAGTGTTTCGAAGCAATGATGGCTCAGTTTTTGAACACCATGTGGATCGACATAGGTTTTCTTGCCAATGAGCCGAAACTCTCAGTGAAAGAAACCATCGTCACGAAACTATAGCATGCAGATAGGTATTTTTCTAAGCCCACTTAGCTAGCTACCACCTTCAGCTGATGTCGCCAAACACCTATAGATGTGTTCAGGCAGCTACACTTGAGAGCTAATTCCCCTCCAGGTTGTATGTTTACTCATTTAACGTCATTTAACAACGTAAGATTATGGTCGATCGCTAAAACTTATAATGTATTTTAAAAAAGGTGTCTGTTTTTATACTTTTATATTCATTCGCTCATTTATGACTACAGGCCAAAAGCCAGTATTTTTTGGATAACAGAAAGTGTATAAAAATATGTGTGTAAGGCAGGTCTTTTTTTAGGTCATAGGAGGCAAACAACAGGCCACATCAGGAGAGTCGCAAGTGCGTTGCCAGCCTGTGTTTGGGGGGAAAGGAGAGAGGGGTCGGGGAGGGGGAAAGGGAAGTGAGCCTCAGGCGCTCTCACTGACAGAACGAAACGCAACAATGCAAGCATTATTACTTCACGTCAGTTTTCTATGAGAGGGTGGTACTATCCCGGGCGAGCCGACCTATTCATGCTGAAACCAGTAATAGCTTCAGCGTGGCTCTACCACCTTTTTTTTTTTTTTATTTACGTGGGGAAATCCTTTATGGATACGCCACCCTCTCGGGGGAGAGAGTGGGTTATGTCCGACTCGCACGGACTAAAACCCCACGGTGTACCGTCCGCCGTATGGTAGGGGTGGCCAGGGATCGAACCTGCTGTCTTCCTGAGAAACCGCCCCTGCGGCAGCCTGGCGAGTGAACGCCAGGCTTCGTCCTACTATAGAGAGACTACTGGGTACACGACCAGTCGTCTCCCCTCGTCAGCCTCACCTGTGCAGTGAGGAGATGGGTCCCCCGACCCATCTCCTCAGGCTCGGCTCGGTTATGGGAGGGGGTGAGCGTTCCGCCTCCCCCTCCTTCCTGCTCTCCTTTGGCGGAGAGGGCCCCTTTGCGGATCTTCCTCGCGGGCCCTCTCCGCCGCCTCCTTCTGCGAGATGACTTCCTCGCAGAAGGAGGCCACAGCAGTCCACCCCTCCTCGCTGCCGAGCATGGCCGAAACCACGCCCGGCAGCGAGAAATCGTCCCCTACCGCCGCAGCCAGGGCGCGGCGCTGATCGTCCCACGCGGCACACTCAGAGAGAGTGTGCTGCGCGGTGTCCGTCTCAGCGCCGCACTCGTGACATGCGGCGGTGGGCTCCCTGCGCGCTATCCGGTGCAGGTACCAGCCGAAGCATCCGTGCCCGGTCAGCACCTGCACCAGACGGTACGTCAGGGAGCCCCAGCCCCTATTTACCCAACCCGGCAGGACCGGAAAAACAAATTCGCAGTCGGTAGGATTCGAACCTACGCTCCCAGAGGGAATCTGATTTCTAGTCAGACGCCTTAACCGCTCGGCCACGACTGCCATGTGGCTCTACCACCTACATACAACATACTAATGTCTATCATATTTCCATTGCATATATGTCTTTAATATTCAATTACTGTTAAGATTGCCATCTTCAAATCATGCATGTTTGAAAACAGGACACAGTATAAGAGCAATAAGTGGCTAATATCTCTAAATACTTTAGTGGCCCTTCTCAATAATCGAACTCTAGTTAAATGTAAGCTATCTGAAATAGATTATGTTTTCTAATCTATCTATGATTGGTGTTTGAATAACAATATTCCCATAAGCTTGGATAAGGACACAGATAGATAAAATCTTTTAACTCCAGTCCTAGAAAATAGAGTAAATTAAACTCAACTGATACATACACGTAAAACGTAAGGCTTGAAGGTCTAATCAAAGCACGAATTTTATGATATATGTTTTACCAGAGTACTTTAAAAAGCAAGGATAAAAATGAAAAAGTATCCAGGACATTCCACAAAGTTGCTAAGTCCTGGGAAAAACCGATAGTATTTATAAAGGCATAAAATATTGGTGCAAATTATAATATATATCATACTGTTGCCTACGAATTTCGGTAGATGCGTTCACATATCTTTTAGACAATTCATTCAGTTCTCCTCATTTTTTCTGGCCACTCTAAATATAGTCGTAAGTTCGGGTTTGTGCTTAATAATGTCAAAAGTTTAATACCTTTTTTTAATATTATAGGGGGCAAACGGACAGGCAGGTCACCTGATGGTAAGTGATCACAGCCGTCCATAGATACTAGCAACACCAGGGGAGTCGCAAGTGCGCTGCGGGCCTTTAACGAAGAGTACGCTCGTTTCTTGAAGATTTGTAACTTGTAATGGTTTGGAAACACCGCCGCTGGGAGTTGATTCCACAGGGTCGAAATACGTGGCAGAAATTACAAAATAAAATAAACAAAACAAAGTTAATATATACGGGGATCTAAAATTTGTGTTTTGCGCAACTATATTCAGAGCGGTCGAAAGCTTGGCGCGGATTGTAACATTCTTTGGCTGAACATAATTCAGTAAATATAAGAAGGACGTATGTACGTATGTTTGCTTCGATTTTATATAATTTTATATTAAGATCCCGTGTACATCTATTTATGTTAGCAATAACAATATATATAAATCTAATAAGGTCTCATTGCGTAATCATCAGCCATCGAAGCGCGTGATACTTGACAATTAAAACTAATCACGCAAAACAAACAGATGATAAACTTTGTTCATACGAGTGTTGTGTCGGGTAATGCGATGTAAAGATATACGATACCTATTACTAGGTACAAAGATGATACCAATCACAATATGACTAGATTATCTGTAGCATGTTTTTACGAAACTTACTTATTACAAGCTGTGCCCGCAACTTCGTCCCCATTGAACTGTATTTAAAAAACAGTGATTAATAAAGTCATCTGAATGTATTAAGTCTTTACTTATCTACTTTTCTCTCGTACTTACGCCGCGTCGTCATTAAACTTACAATAACTTTTGATAGAGTGGACCGATTCTAATGAAACAAAGACTAAGGTATTCTCGAAAATATGCTTCATGATTTTCTTGATGTGGTTTTTTTGTGAATCCAGTACTTTAGCAGTGATGCGTGTTCAAACAAAAAACAGAAGGATATACAGATAGACATTTCTAAAAGTAATTGAAATATATTTTACTACTTATTCCAAGATACCTGCAACAATTTTTTTTCACGAAAATCTAAAAAGTACAGCCATGATAGATTTACTTTCTTATCTTTATAAATAAATTTCTTGTGTACGTGTGTATGTTACTGAATTCCTCCTAAACAGCTGGACCGATTTTGATGAAATTTTGTGTGCGTGTTCCAGTGGATCCGAGAATGATTTAGATTCACTATTGGACCCGGTAGGTGGTGCTGCGGTTTAATTTTAGATTTTTTTTATTATCAAGGCAGGACAACGTCCGCCCGGCCCGCTAGTCATATATATAGAAGATCAGTCAGAATAATAGCATCGTACATACAGAAATATGTAGTAAATTTGTGGTGTCTAATTATTGAAACTCATTTCACTTTTTTATACTAAGACAATCAGTATAATATGATACATTGTCATTTTCCATACTGTTTTATCAGATATTGTCTCCTTACTCACACCTTTTATAAATATAACAGTCTTCACACCATTAATTCATAGCATCCTGTACTACTCCAGTATCTGTCTGCCTTTATACCTAACAATCTAGATACCCTAATAAATGCTCATAACACTCTATTTCTTCAATATCTCACTAGTGATACTTCCAGTCTTCCTCTAATTGGTTAATTTATAATCATATGCATTATATTTATATCACAAAAGCATTTTAATATTCGCCTCAATGTTAAATTTACTTTTTGTCATCCGTCTCTTTTCAGCACTTTGTTGGTTGTCAGGTCGATACATCACATTAAATCTCATTATGGCCTAGTTTTCAATCCAATACTTTTCAGTTTTGTCTGCAATTTATATAAAGAATAGCATATGCCAGGGAGCCTCCTTCTATACTAGTTTTATTGCGTTCATAAGAAGGCGTTAATAAGGAGTTAACACCTATCTCTATTTTAAGGCTACAACCACAGAGAACTTGACCTTTTTTTCCGAACTGACTACGCTATTGACCTAGCAAGGTCTTAACAACTTCACCGGACTACAAAAGAAACCCCGCAGTCGGTAGGATTCGAACATACGCTCTCAGAGGGAATCTGATTTCTAGTCAGACGTCTTAACCGCTCGGCCACGACTGCCATCGAGAACTTCACAGTTCACCAATTTCAGTTACTTACCAAATTACTGTTCATGGAATGGGTAACTAACGGGCATGTATTCGTTTTCTTCATAATTTTCTTATTAATAATTGATCTAACTATTATATTATATCTCGTAGTGATTATTTTTTAAGAAATCTGACTTAAAAGGTTATGTCAGAGGAGAGTGAAAAAAAAATGCTAAAATTGTACTTACAATCCTGCCAGTATACACACTGGGTAATCATACCAGTTTTTTTTAGTAGTCCGTGGTAATTTCAACTTTGAGACAAAACGGTCATAAACTAAAAAGCAACATTAAGTCAAATAAACAAAGTTCTTTTTCTTCGTAACCACTATTTTGGATTTTTTTTCTCGAATTGATTACGCTGTTGACCTAGCAAGGTCTTGACAGCTTCACCGGACTACTGTCTTCACCGGACTACACTATTTTCGAAGTTTCCCTTCGATGTTCTACCTTCAGGAAAATATTTATGAGGTTCTTCTTTCTGTATTCCTAAACATTGCATAATGTTGTAACTACGTACAAGCTGAATACTTAATAGGTAGTCTGTATGTTTTACGGTTAAAAGTTTACCACGACATTTCTCAATAATAATGTAGTAAATAACAAAAATATAAATATATCTTTACATCTGTATTATATGTTAGTATTTATACTATTTTTAATGAATTAACCAAAGTGGTTTATATAATGATAATAAATAATCAGTGAGGGAATTGAAAGATGAATGAGTTAGAAGCGTGGTGTCGTTACGCGGCGTAGACGCGGACGCGTCCGTTCTGGCGCCTCTCTGGTTATCGCGGGTCAGGGCGCACAGCTGCGAGCACGATCAATGGGCCGCAGCTGGATATGCATCACTTGGAATCTAACTGCAATTCATACTTCATTGAGTAATGTAAATTACACACAGTAATTATCTAACATACATAATCTGAGCTTATAGAAAGAAAAATGTCTTCTACATTGCAAGTTCAGTTATAGTAAACCTTAACAACTTCATCTGCGTCGTATATTATCTTAACAAAATATTTTATGTTTAGAGGTAAAAAATTAAACACCACACCGCTTGTCCCACTTCTCCACGGCAAGAAAACATTCATCGCTTAACGCGTAGTACTTATAAAATTAATAGTTTTTTAACATGTTAATAACTGTATATTAAATAAAGAAATCATAATGATTCTCTTTCGATATAAGGGCCAAGTGCCTAAGAAATAAAAGTAAAAAATTTTGATCGAAATCTATCCAGTAGTTTTTGCGTGATGCGCGCACAACGGCAGAACGATAAGAAGATGTATCAACATTCGATTTCTATAAAAACGTTTTAGTGGTCAGTATAACTCGGGTAAACTGAGTTTTCTGTTTCATATTATTTTATGCTATAACTAGCTGTGCCCGCGATTCCGTCCGCGTGGAACCTAACATAAAAAAGGTGTGTGTACTTATGTACACGCGTTAGAAGTTATACTTCTTTGGCGTAACAAAATAAAAATCTTTTCAAAAATTTTATCTTTCGCCTTATTCTACGTTTGTAGAAAAAACGACACTAACAATAGAAAAAAGGTATTTATACATTGAAAGTTTTAATACAAAGAAATACCAACAACAAATACAAAGAAACAAAATGTTGACTATAGCTAACTCCAGGGTGTCGGTTTTTCGTGACGGTGTGCGCGCGGATCGTAAGAATTTACTATCATAATTTTTTCCTAACGCACCAAAAGAAGTATAATTAACAAAAATAATGACTAAAAAATCATCTGAATGTATTAAGTCCATTTAATTATCTACTTTTATCTCGTACTCAAGTCACGTCGTTATTAAATTTACAATAACTTTTGATAGGGTAAACCGATTTTAATAAAACCAAGACTAAATGTTACTCTAGGATATGCTTTATAATTTTCTTGTTTTATCGTGAACGTAGTACTTTAGGAGTGATGCGTGATCAAACAAACAGACAGACAGACAGACAGACTTTTCTAAAAATTATTGAAATTTACCTTATTACTTATTTCAAGACACCTGCATCAATTATTTTCACAAAAATCTAAAAAGTATAGACATGTTAGATTTACATATTTATTATACACTAGTGGGCGCCCAGTGGTCGACATTCCACCATAGTTCATTGAATTTTTAAAGTTTGAACTTTATTAGGGTTCTTTTATCAATGGCATCGACTTCAAATATATAATTAGGTAGTTCAAATATCAATATTTTTTATTTAATTCGGTTCATTTAATAATTAAGTTATTTTTCGCTTTTTAGTGCCTTATTAGTTTTTCACATCGAAGGCGGTTTATTTTTTTTTGTAAAAAAATTTATTTCCCCATTTTTAGTGTTCATAAATATATCAGGTTTGTAATGGGTATAATAAATCGGTTCCAATTTCACGAAAATACGTAGAGACGAAGTGGGTGAAAATCAAATAAACGATATTTCACCCCCTTAGGGGTTGAATATTTTGTTCAAATTTATATGAGATCACCGCTGAATATAACTAATTCAAATAAAAAAGAATCATTAAAATTGGTTCATAATTTGCGGAGACATACATAAAAAAAATACATACAACCGAACGTAGTAACCTCCTCCTTTTTCGAAGTCGGTTAAAAAATACATACAGTCGAGCATAGCAACCTCCTTCGCAACCTTTTTTGAAGACCGTTATTGACGGATGTCCAAATGTCTTTTTTATTTACATGTGTGTATATGTTGTGTAAAATTGGAGCAGTAGTGTGAGTAATGCATATTTGAATTAATTTAATGTACTTATAATGCATTTTATATAAAATAAATAACTTTCTGCACTTCTCCTCCATATATAAACTTTAACTATGCCAAATTTCAAGTTCATCTGTTCACGCATTTCCCTTAAAAAGGGGTACAAAGTTTTGGCTTCACGTATTTGGCGCTTAAGCCTTTATATTAAATTGGACACAGAAGAAAATTGGTTAAAGGATACATAAGAAATACCTGTATTGACAACTTCAGAATTGGCAGTATGGATTAATTCCTTCGCCTGTCCTATTGGACGAATATTATTACTACTTTTTTGAAGTCCGTTATTGACGGATGTCAAAATGTCTTTTTTATTTACATGTGTGTATATGTTGTGTAAAATTGAAGCAGTAGTGTGAGTAATGCATATTTTAATTAATTTAATGTACTTCTAATGCATTTTATATAAAATAAATAGCTTTCTGCACTTCTCCTCCATATAAACTTTAACTATGCCAAATTTCACGTTAATCCGTTCGCGCATTTCTTTCAAAAAGGGATACAAAGATTTGGCTTCACGTATTAATATATAGATATGTATATATCTTTATATATAAATTTCGTGTGTATGTCACTGAACTCCCCCTAAACGGCTGGACCAATCTCTATGAAATTTTGTGTGCGTGTTCCAGTGGATCCGAGAATGGTTTCGATTCATTTAGACCCGGTAGGTGGCGTTGCGGTTGGCTTTTAGGATTTTTTTTAATATCAAGGTAGGACAACGTCCGCCGGGCCCGCTAGTGTATAGATAAAACGAACTCGAAATAAACACATCATAAAAAAGTAACTTACGATTGTCACGATACGTACCTACTTACGATACGGAATTTTTTTGAGAATTATTTACAAAAGTCGAATTTGCCAAGTAGTTTGTCCCACGGAATTTCGATTCAGTGTCTGCTGGATCTACCTTCATTTTTACCAACGATTTTTTTGGGATTCGCGTACATTTACTAATTTATTTGGTAACAGTATTGGCTGACGGTATTGGAAAATATTGTAAGGAAATCTGGAATACAAGGGAAATGTTCTGGTAGTACCATCGTATATGGGAAAACATAGATCTGTGGATTGCTCAGCGTTTGAAATTGCCAATACATGACGATCCCAATGACTTATCTCAGGAGGTAGCCTTTATCCAACAGTAAAACACTTATATGTTGGTGTAATTATATTTAAAAATCAAGAACATATTGTTTATTCCAATGCACTTACAATTTTATGCCGTTATTGAGTAACTTTGCATTACATACAAAATATGAGTGTTGAAGCGGCAAGGTATGTGCCGGCGTTTTGTAATTTGAATCTTTAGTTCACCTAGATATAAAACTAATCTCATACTTCATACGATACGAAGCTATAACTCACAATTCTAAATGTCAAGTTGCAACATTATAAAGTGGCAGCTGCTGAGCATATGATATTGTTGAAATAATTGATAAAATAACTCTTGACATCACGATGATCACAGTCAATTCCTGTAGGTAAAAAAGTATGTTATATATGCTTTTTTTTAAATAGAATATTGATTGTACACAGGCAGTCTTAATTAATGATGTTTGTACAAAATTTTTACAAATTTTAAAATCAAATATATTGGTTATAGTTTTGTATTTTGGACTATAGATCTTTGTCCACTTTTAGGTGCAATCATATCTATACTAATATTATAAAGCTAGTGGGTTTGTTTGTTTGGTTGAATGCGTTAATCTCAGGAACCAGGAACTACTATTAGAGGTCATCTCAACCTACCCTTTGTTCGGGGCAGGTGAGGAAACTGCGCCGAGGCCTTGTCTCTTTTAGTGGTCAATCCAGCGAGACCCGTAACTACGGGCCGGTCCTTGGGGCGCACGTTATGTGCTTGTGTTAGTGACTTGACGGGCCTTGCGGCCGGGTTTTCTTTTCTTTTGACCGTCTCTAGGAGTGGCTTGTTGACGGGAGCCATCAGGCTCGCTGTCACCGAGGCCTCTTCCACCTCGGGGGCCTGTGCTGGATATCGTTGCATCTTTCCGGCGTCACCACTCCGGGCGAAGTGCTCGGCGGTTTGTCAGGAACTACTGATCCGATTTGAAATCATCACGCGAAGACTAATAAAAGCGGAGCACCAATGAAGAATGTTTCAAAATAGTTTGTTTTTCCTTTTGAGAGCTTTCGCTACCGGTTAGCATTTAACCCAAAATACCATTCCACGCGGTCTAAGTAGCGGGAACAGCTAGTATTATATATGTCGGATACTGCAAGAGCATTGTTCATATTTTTTGCTGTTGAAATGATTGTAACAATAAATCAAAATTCGATATCCCTTTGGACTCCAATCATAACTAGAGAAGTCATTTTATATAGGCCTGGCTAGCTACCACCTTCACGATGGTAATCTGTCGCCAAGGACATGTAATAGGTGTGTTCCGGCAGCTACACTTAAGATTCATTTTGCCTCTAGGCTTAGTGAATTTACCATCTTAAGTCATATCTTAACGTCAGGTGAGGTTATGGTGAAACGCTAAAACTTATAATATATTAAAAAAATAATGTTAAGAAATCTTGGCAATACAAGTATATTAATTTCATCGCATTGCTTCGGCATTGGAACACAGTCCGGAAATATTTTGCTGTCGTCAGTGAAAAGCGTTTGTAATATAACACATAATGCAACCCAATAAAAGTTGAACTGTTATTAAAGCAACAGCTCGTATTATGGGAGAATCAAACCACGCACACGACGAAGTCATGGAGGAATTGACACTATCAGACACAATGGTACTAGCTGCATTAGGAGCTACGTTACTCGTTGGCGTGGCATGTTGCTATAAACTACTCAAAAGGAAATGCCTTAAGTACATCAGAAAAGAAATACGACGGGAAATCATATCTGCAACAGTTTGTGACCAACAGGAGGTGAAGATTTTGTAAAAATGGTCAATATAGTGAATATTACATGTATTATGATTAATTATAATAAATATATGTGAGTATATTTGTGTATCTTTTTCACCTTAATCAGTACAGTGCTAATTTTATCAGTATTAAAAGATGTTATTTTTGAAATATAATTAATTTGTTTTAAAGCATTCGTTCTTTCTGAAATTTAGAATTAATTGCTTAGTTAACGTTTACACAATATTTATTTTGTTGATTGTAAAAATAAACGAAAGTTGTACTTCATTTTTTTTCTTCCGATTGATCAACACCGTTAACTAAACGGACTTCTAGAGCTTCATCGGGCTTGGTGCTTGATTATTTCTCTCTAGTTCATTTGGAACTGATGTGAAAATTAATATAAGTACACAATATTACTAATAATCACTGCAGAAATAATTTTATGATATTTTTCGTCGATATCTTACTACCAGCTAGTTAATTTAGCCATTTGTCTGAACACACATTATGAAAATTATTGAATATACTTTCCTAAAATTAGACATAATGCCATTGTAACAATGAAATCAATGTCAGAACATTCTGTACCAACGTATTTTAGCATCTGTCGGTAGCAGCCGCCTGACATGTGCGGGTAAAACAAATCCTACCCTCGTGGATGAGGGGTGAGACTTCTACCAGGTGAGAGAGCCTCACATATGTTGCCACGTGTGGGGAACCCCTCTACAGGTGCCACGCTATGAATGGGACTATTGTTGGCCACTCCATTGACAAATGTTTGACATTTGGCGCGCAAATTTGGCGCGATTAGGTACAAAAGGGTTGTTTACTCTGACGTTGAAGCAGGGATTATTGGACATGTTTGTAATACTTATTTATAATACTTCAATGATATTATCCAATTTTAACAAAAATATAATAGAATATGCAATGCCCTTATTAATATTATAATCTATACTAATATTATAAAGCTGGAGGGTTTGTTTGTTTGGTTGAACGCGTTAACCTCAGGAACTACTGGTCTGATTTGAAAGACTCTTTCAGAAGGCTGTAGGCTATATATCATCACGCTAAGACCAATAGGAGCGGAGTAACAATGAAGAAAGTTTCAAATTTTTTTTTTACTTTTGAGAGATTCCGCTGCCTGTTAGCCGAAACTAACCATTTCACGCGGACGAAGTCGCGGGCCGAAGCTAGTTAATATTATAAATGCGAATATGTATGCGAATTTGTTTGTTTGTAACGCTTTCACGTCTTAACTATTCAACCCATTATCATAAAATTTATCAGGGTTATAATTAGGGTTATAGAAAAGGACATACAGTACCTTTCATAGAGAAAAAAGGATTCTTTCCCAGGGATAAATCAAATCTACACTAACGCGAGTGAAGCTGTAGGAAAAAGCTAGTTTACGATACGATCTAATAATTCTTCCATTTTAAGGAAGATTGACAGAATATCTTAACCCTAAAGATTCGATGAAACTTTGTCATCAGTAATAAGTTTTAAGAGCTGAATTGATTAATTATTGTTGACGAAATATATACATTTGTCACGAAACAATAAGTTACGACGTTACTCCTTAAACTTCAATCGTGTTATTACAAAAAAGTTTGGATACTTACGTATTAAATGCACTGGTGTTAGGACCGTGAAAATTTGCTAGTGGGTTTTATTTTACAATGTAGACTTTATTTATTTTATTTAATCGTATGGGTTAAAAAAAGTATCCATCTTTTATTATCGTCGCTTGATTGATTCCTCTATTTGTCGCTGCGCGGTTCAATTAATGTGGAACAGTGCGGCGGACAAAAATTTATTACTCTTTATCACCACCCGAGGAGTACGTGCAGGGTTAAGAGAGTTACACTTCCTGCGGTCGCGAGTGATACCAGCTGTAGGAGAGCATTAAGGAAGGATTTTTAGAAAATCAACCCTTAAAGAGGTTAAAAAGGAGTTGTGGGACAATCCTTCATGTTACGTAGGTCACTCATTCATATATAGAGTGGAAAATAATGACTGCATAGAGAAGGCGTGCGAAACCGCGAGAAATTGCTAGTACACTTATATGGTAAATTATAAACGCTTGATTCACATACGATCCCTAATCCGTGTATAGTAATTTATTATTGTCGAATACATTTGCGTACAGAGATCGACTGATACCAGTTTATAAGAATTGGGAAGAATTATTCTTCAACTACTGGTCCCCGTGCGTATTTTGTATTCATAGAAATTATTGCAACAATACTGGTGGGCATTCGAAAATTGCGGCCCCTAAGTTTATAAACATTTCCCATGATTAAGATTCCCCGAGTAGCAGTTGCGTCTTAGAACAGGTGTCCTTTGATTAAGGTCAAGGAGTTCCCACTGCAATGGGTCAGTGAGCGTCTCGTCTCACACCCGGCAGACCATGGACGACGGTTGCTAATGTATTTTACTTATGTTGAGGAGATTTTTTTATGTGCATTATTTATTTGTTATGAATATTGTGCAATTATTTTAAAACCGGTTCGGTATCTATATACTGTATTCATGCTTACTAAAATATTATTAATACAAGTGTGAATTTATTTATTACATTTTCGTGCCTTAATTTCAGAGACGATCATCATTAAATTTTGCATAGACAATTACAGACGTACGTACGTACAGAAAGGATATGGGGTACTACTTATTTTTCAGAAAAAAAATTGTCGCCAAGACATAGGTCAGACCTATATTAATGCGGGTGAAGTCGCGACCTAAGACTAGTAGTTATATAAAAAAGCAAATCGCGTACGTCGCGTCGCAATCGCTATTCACATGGTTATAACCCAGTCACGATGACTGAGTTTTTATTTGTCATATTTCGGGATCTACATATCGAGAAGCTTGGAGTCGGCCAAAATCTCGGCTGTTACATAAAAGGACAATTTCTGAAAGAAGATGGCTCAGCGTAAAGCCAAAAATATTGAAGACTCTTCACATCCTAATCACGAAAATGGGAAGAAAGTACGTAGATGTTTCGTCACCTTTGAACATGAGTTCAAGATTTTTATATAGATTCAGTCTTACCTAGATAACAATTATAGAAGTGATAAATATAATTGATGAGATCATGTATAAGAGAACTGTTTAATTAATAAAGGTAATGCGTTTCGTCATGTAAAAATGTTCATAAAATAATGCGTAGAGTTCTTTCTAAATTAAGTATTTTCGTTAATTCCGGTTCAAATGTACTAAGCTTATAGCGATTATTGATTATTCAGATATATTCCTATCAGATTGATTTATTTGATAATAACGTTAATGTAGATATTCATACTAGTAGGTACAATCAAGGTAAATATTGAACACCATTTATACTTTTACCATTTATCACGTTTCAAGATACGAGCCTACTCCTTTCTCAAGGGCCGGCAACGCATCTGTGCATCTCCTCGTATCGCAGGTGTCCATGGGCGGCGGTGAGCACTTACCATCAGGTGACCCGCATGTTCGTTTGCGGTATAAAAAAAAACACAAATACGCGTTGAAGTGAATTAATATTCAAGTACTTAACCTTATAACACATGGTTTCACTCAGTTGTTTTAATGCTATTAATTTAACCACCTTAGAAATTGTTTATGATCTAATAATACAAATAGTCATCGTACTTGATTTTGATTTATATAGGGAGTCCCAAAATAACTAAATGTTTGGATTAAACGGCAAACACAATTTTTAGTGTATAGATTGTTATTTTTTTATTGAATTATATAGTACATAGGATAGGATTTTTATGAACACATCGGGCAAATGGCCTCCACTGCTTTTCTGGCACACACGCCTTATGTCGGGGAAATTTTTCATTACTTTTCTTGCATTGTGGCTGAATTTCGTTGACGCAGCGTTTAATTTCCTTTTGACTTCACCTTTAACTTCAGATAATCTCATAAGAAAAAATTTAATGGTATTGACGAGGTTAAAACACTATTTTGATCATATTTTGTATACAATTTCCGAACTATGGCCCTCAAGCTTTCATTATTTTTGAAATATTGTTTAATAATGAAAACACTAACCTAACCCTAAACTTTCAGTATTCAAATTGTTTCCTTTTCAGGGTGCCGACAATTTGTTACAAAAATGGCGGCAAATTGAAATCTTGTGTTAATTTTAGGACACATTATATATGCTATAATAACATACAATTCACGACATTGTAAATGTAAAAAAAAAAACAACTGCTAAAACTTAAACTGATAGTTTTTACGTCATATCATAATTGTAATTTATAAAAATAATTATAGAATTCAGTTACTTCCAGTTTATGTGCACTGAAATAAGATCCTGTTTGTTAACGTCAACTGCATTAACAAAATGATAACGCTATTAATTTTTTATCAGATTAAAGCGAATGAATAACGTATTTTAATACTAGCGGCTTGTAAAAAAGAAGCCACGTGTTTTAATTTTAACACGAGTCGAGGAAACAAGAGTATTATAAGAGTATATGAAAATTATAATCAAATATAAAATATTAAATTATGTTATAAACTAATACCACATTCTAAGACGTTGTTGCAATAATTTCCTTATTAGTAACAAATAATGGTCGTTTCTAGTGAGTTCACGACACGGCCCGTTAACAGAGTCACGAAGCTACAACAATACCTACTTAGGACAATTTATTACAATAAATAAAATAAATATAGAGATATAATTTATTAAAACATACATATGATGTGCATTTATACAAAAGCATAATAATTGACCATCCTTATCTCGCAACCAACAGGTTGTCCATCGATTTTAATTTAAGTGCTCAAGACACTTGGAAGCTTAGACTTAAACGTACCTAAAATATGATTAGTCTGCTGACTACTAAGAACTCATACAGTAAAATAATTTATAGCAACAGTAATATAAAATTGACTTCATAACTTACGCAATGTGGTTCACGTCTATGAAAGATTTACAATCAAATTTGGCGCGTGATCGAACGAATCGTGAGCCAGGTGCGCTTGCAACGTGTAATTGGCGCATACCGGGACGCGTTTCTCGTAATTGGATATTATTTACTGAAGTTGCACTGTGATTGGTTAATATCAAATGTCACGACGATTTGTTAACTTTAAATGTACAAAACTTTGAACATCTGCTTCAGGAATGTCATACATTTAGTACGAAGAGACTAGAGCATATAATGTTTTATAACAATCTTCGTGTATGTCCCTTCGATCTTTTGGGCTTGATGGAGAAGGAGTCTGCTATCAAATCGTTTGATAATTTTGTAAAGCATTTTCTGACTTTCTCTGACTTGTACCTAATTTATGACTGACAATGCCTTATGATCATATTACTGTAAAGCGTCAAGGGAAAGAGAAGTGACTCGTATCAAATTACGACCACCTCTCTCTCCCTTTATATTGCTAATTCCGTATATATTTGTGCGAAAACAATAAAATTGAAAAAATAAAACATTAAACCTTATATCTTTTGTGGTATTTCCAATATTTTCACATTTCACAGTCGATATAATTTATTAAAATTATTGTATCAACGAACAATTGTACTATTGTGAAAATCAAGCCGTTCATTATATGGTTACAGACCATGATTCCTGTGATTCACTTTTTTAACTCTCACCGGTCATTCACTAAGAGGCATCAGAGCGAAACGAAGAATTATGAGTAAAAAGGCGCTGCGAGGAATCACGGTTTGTGGACACCCTAAAGGCGAAGGAAACGACGTCGAGGATAATCACAGTAAGGAGCGCGGTGAATCAGTACAATTGAGAGGAGACGTTGGGAAGGAACTTTGGTACGTGGTCACCCTCGCAGGAAGTTCAATTGGGCCGGCCGTTGCTACAATCTTGAATGAGATTTAATGGCATAATTTCGTTTCTTTTGTTCGTTTATTCCTTTTTATAATACAGGTGTTCAAATTATCAGAAACTCCTTGATATAAACAATTTACAGATAAGCTATCTTTTCTTTCCGTTCATACATACATTCATAGATAGCAAATATTCTTATATAAAACTTACACCCTTTTATGGATTTCTTACCTTAGTCCGGTGAAGTTGTGAAAGCCCATCAGGCTAATAGCGTATAGTCAGCTCGATAAAAAGAAACGAAGTTGTATGTTTTTGAAAATTTATTTTATAGTATGGTTTCACATCATTGAAGGAATTAAATTCCATCACTGTACACAACAAATACTAACTAATGTTTGTATTATTACGTATTTTCTTTTGTGGTAATTGAAATCTTAATATTGTAATCAGTTTCAGTTAAAGGTTGTATATTTTGAAATACGTGAAGACAATTCTAAAGTAAGCATAGTTTTTGGTAACTAACAATCTAATATACATACATATATCAATGTCTAACTTCTAAACATAGAACTTACACTTTGGTTCATCGTATAAAAGTCAGTCATGTGCGGAGATCGAAGCTGTAATCTCTCAACTCATTGGTGAGTGAGCACTTACTACTGCTGTGCTACGAGCCTTTCCATAAAAACAGAAGGTAGAACTTTGTAGGTGGTAGAGCCACGCTGAAGCTATTACTGGTTTCAGTATGAATGGGTCGGCTCGCTGGTAGTACCACCCTCTCACAGAAAACCGACGTGAAGTAACAGTGCTTGCATTGTTGCGTTTCGTTCGGTCAGTGAGAGCGCCGCAGACCAACCTCCCCTCCCCTTCCACTTTCCCCTTCCCCTTCCCTTCCTCCTCCCCCCCAACACAGGCTGGCAACGCAATTGCAACTCCCCTGATATTGCAAGTGTCTATGGACGGTGGTGATCACTTAACACCAGGTGACCCACCTGTTCGTTTGCCTCCTATGATATAAAAAAAAGAACCGTCTGAATTTTAGGAGGTAGGTACTCGGTCAGATGGTCAGATAATTCAAAGGCCAACTTCATGACAACATATGTTAATAGATCTTATATATTAGTCTTTAACGTTGCATAAATTATAATAGAGAATAATGTAAGGGTGAATCATTAGTTTATAATTGTAGGAACTGCGGTCAGCGATCAGAGACGTTACTTTCGTAAGGTGGATAGAAAAAAAGCATAATGCACCCCACCCATTAAGTCGGTCATGGAGCCAAGCACACTGATTATGCGCGGCGTCTTGCGAGGCTACACGTATTGTTAATGCTTCGATAAACAGCATATAATTTGGTAGTTACATACTACTACCTTCTGCCCGCGGTTTTGTCCCTATCAATACAGATTTGACCGATCCTTTAGGAACGGTACTTGTCCTGGGTGTACGTGGCCTACATCTTTTACTGTACCTTTCTGTACCTGAGGTATGTCAAATCTCATGATGATCGGTTCAGTAGTCAAAGCGTTACAAAAAAACGGACAAACTCATATTCGCATTTATAATAATTCGTTGGGATACTTTTATGGAGTGTGGTTTAGATCTAAACCTAAACGGTGTTATTACAAAAAAGTTAAATACGTATTGAACCCTGGCTTTAAAAAGGTCTCATATTAAATGCACCGCGGTCGCTGATTGTTCGCCATCTTGCTTTTTTGTCTTGCTTTGGTTACGTTAGGTTAGACTTGCGAAAATGGATAACGCGAACTTGCCACGGGCGAGCGCGGTGCATTTATTAGGAATTTTTTTAAACCAAGTATTTAATACGTATTATTTTTTTTTGTAATAACACGGAAAGAGTTATAAATGTTTATTTATTCAGTTGCTTAAGAAATATTTTTTTTAACATGTTTTAACGTCTACAATCTCGTCTGATGTGAAATGATGACATGGTCCAAGATGGTAAGCACCCTAAACCTAGAGGTAGCTGGCTCTTAAGTGCAGCTGCCGGAACACACCAACAGGTTCTAGGCGACAGATTTTTAAGTTGAGGGCGGTAGCTAGCCAGGCTGACTTGGAAAAACCTACAACGATGACACACATGAGTCTTTAGTCAAGATACTTTTTATACGTTCTTGCATTTTGTAAAGAATAAATATATAGGTAGATATGTGATGTCTCCGACTTAATTGAGATCGTTTAAAAAAAAAAAATCTGCGTGGAGTCCCTCCGCGCGGAAGAAGTGAAACCTCGTAATGTGGAAATGAAAATAGGAAGAGGTAGAAATTGATTTTTTGTGAAATCATATTGTTTCTTTAAGACAAACTTTATTAACACTGCTTACAATTCACAATTGATCGCATCTTTTAATTATCATTTTCGAGTGGAGAAATATCCAAATCTATAACATTTACAATGGGATTATAATAACTAAAGTAAGATACGAAATGTTTAATTATTTTTCTCGCTCTGTCTCTTTCTATTATCCCTCCCCAGGAGCGTTGAACGTTTAACACAACAGTGCTTTCATACCGCCTCCATGGTTAGCGTTAAACGTTTAACGCAACCTTGTTGGAAGTCGCATTAGAAGTTACACTTCAATAAATCTCACCATACTTTATTTTCGTGTAATTCTAACGTTTTATAACATGCTTCTCAAGATCTCTCAGACCACATAAGACCACAGATCAGTATTTTTCCAGCTTATGATACTTGTCATGTATATCATCATTACATATTATAAAACAAAGTCCCCTACCGCGTCTGTCAGTCTGTCTGTTCGCGATAAACTAAAAAACTACTGAACGGATCTTAATGCGGTTTTCACTAGTCGATAAAGTTATTCACGAGGAACGTTTTGGTATATAATTTGTCCAGGATTTTTTTATAATCAGGGCGGGACAACGTCCGCCGGGCCCGCTAGTTTTAGTATATTTCAACAAAACTTTTATATATTATAGCCTACATGTTATTTAGATGTATAATCTTTATTACTATAAAGTTACATAAAAATCTATTTAGTAGCTTTTGCTTGAGAGATTAAAAATTATCCGTCCTCATAGACTTTCTCATCTATAAAAATAATAAGCCAATAGGATATTGCTGTACATATTAGTGTATCTTTACAATTAATTTAAAGTAATGCTATTATACTTATTGCAGATTTTGCCCGCGGCTTAGCACCCAATATAAATTTGACCTACATCTCAAGAATAGTACTTTTTTCAGTTTCCCGTTAACTGTACCCTTAATAACGTGTATGCAAAATTTCATGTCGATCAGTTCTGTAGTTTACCCCTGGACTGTCCAAAACCATAAGAGTTATTTTAAGTTCTATACAAAACTAATGTAAACCTTATGATGCACTGGTCAACAGATTGTTAACAGCATAGTTTCAAAAAGTACCGTATTTATTACAAAATTTGAAAAACTTGAACAGTAACAATTTATGTAATTCAAAATTATAATTAAAAAAAAAAAATGTCTATATATAAAAAAAACATGATCGAATTCTTAAAAATCAGCCGAAGGGTTGAGGACAGAAAACGTAAAAAACGAACAAACTCATATTCATATATATGAAATAAGTTTAGATTTATGAATGTTATAACAATTATAATTATGTTCCCACGATCCCATTTATAACAACCTCGATACAGTAAGGATATCCGCACTGGTCACTCAACCAGCAAGTTCATCGATTTCTCCTAACTACGCTCGATTTAGATCACTACTCAACCTTGAAAAATCTATAAGTTATTAATTTATGGTTTGAAAATTCGAAAATTGCTACTTGCCATATTTATTCTTAAGTGTAATAAGCTATCTGATATCGCTCGCTTCATCGGGCATAACAAAATATTTTGATTTTCCCAATTTTGGCAATTTTTTGATTACTCGTTCAAAAATATCGAATTAAAAAAATGTTTTTTTTTTAGTTTACTAGAGATAAATTTCTTAAAAATGGTCCAAGTTTGATCTTTTTCTTAGATTTTTGGTTTATAGTCACAAAAAAAAGTCAGTTATTTCAAACAAAAAATATTTTAAACTTTAAATCAAGTTTTAAAAGTTGAATGTACCTTTTGATTAATTTTTTATATTTTAAACTTCTATATGGGGCATTCCATGCCAAATCACCGGGCTTTTTTTTTTCGACCCCTTTCGATTTGGCTAAAAATTTGGTATTATTTTCTACCCTACCAATAACATTTTTCTGAATTTTTTCAGATTTTTTTACCCAACCCAAAAAAAGTACATTTAACTTTTTTCAAATTCTAACTTTCCAAATTGCCTTACTTTTTTTGTTTATTCTTGTTTTTAAATGAGTTAAAACAATTCAAAGAAAAACAATAAAAATTAGTTTTCAAACCGCATTTTTTCAGTACTTTGTTTCAATTTTTTGTCTCAAAAACTTCAACAAACCGATTTAACCCCACTATTCCCATTTTTTCCCTATCTTCTAATTTTTTTTTTCATTTTTTTAAATTTTCTATTACTTAAACTTTCACAAAACGATTTTGTCTTTTATAACCAAAATTAAAAAAAAAAGGGAGCTAAAAAAAACATAAACGTGTATTAATAAAAGTAAAATTATTTTATTTAAGCATAATGTTTTATAATTTATACAATCTCAATATTCTAATTATTCGCGTTGATTCAGCGATTGTTTCCTCGCTTTCTTGATCACACAGTGTTGTTTGGACTTTTGTGATGAAGAAAAGGACTTTACCTCCATAACAGATCAATAGTGTGTTTATGATTTTTTGTGTCGTTGGTATCGGTTTAGCACTTTTGAAACGTTTTTCCAATTGCTCTTTCATTGAATTATACTCTTCAATTTTTAACAACTTAATATTTATATTTGGTAAGTTAATTAAGCACCACTCAAATAATTGTATCGGTGTTAATATCTGTAGATGAGGTGGCAACTGTAGACTAGCACGTGCGGCCATTCGTTTTAAGGTTCCACCTATCCCATCACATGGCCCTTTGCCGTGTGCCGTAGCGAAGAAATTCCACTCGACTGTTATTGCAAAATCTTCCTTATAATGAGATAAATTAACAAAATGTTTAAAATTCTTATTTTTGGCGCGCCGCTAGAAAAAAAATTTTACAAACGTCAAAACAGAGATTAACGAAATCAATGATGACCCAGAAGAGAGGACAGAAATCGCATCATGATTTAAACAATCAGAATAATCGCCAACTTGATGCCTAAGTTCATTATCTTTTTTATAATAAATAACTACATGTAAACCGTCGCTTATCGTTATTCCATGAAATCCTGTGCACTTCTTAACAACGAACAATAATTCTCAGCAAAGCAACAATAACTATAAATTCTATTATTATTATTATTCTCTACTATTGACAACACGAACAGTTGGTAACAAATTCGTTAAATAAAAAAGTTTTTAAAGCAACTATTTCGCGGAAAAAGACAAAACTAAAAAAAAATTAAAAAATTGAGAACACTTTACCTAAAAAAAATATTTGAAGTTAACAAAAATAATTTTACTCTTATTAATACAGTTTATGTTTTTTTTTAGTTAAATTTTTTTTTTGGATTGAGGTTATAAAAGGCAACCAAAATCGTTTTAGTGCAAAGTTTAAGAAAATAAGCAAAATTTTAAAAAACTTTTTTTTTTTTCAATCGAAAAGAAATATTAGAAGAATAGGTGGGCACAAAATGGGAATAGTGGGGTTAAATACGGTTTTAGTTGAAGTTTTTTTTTTGAGACAAAAAAATTGAAAATCCAAAGTGTCGAACTTCGAAAAAATGACGGTTTTGAAAAAACTAAAATATTTTATTGTTCTTTACTTCTGAAATTTTTTTTGATTTTTTTTTCTAAAAACTACATTTAAAAGCAAGAATAAATAAAAAAAAAGGAGTGCCAAAAGGTCAATTTGTGTCAAAGTTATAGCAATTTGAAAAAAAAAAGAGCGTTTTTTTTTTTTTTAAATTCGTAACTTTTTTTGGGTTGTGTAAAAAAATCTGAAAAAATTCGGAAAAATGTTATCGGTAGGGTAGAAAATAATACCAAATTTTTAGCCAAATCGAAAGGGGTCGAAAAAAAAAACTAGGTGATTTGGCATGGAATGCCCCATATATTCCTTAATTTTTAAGCCCGGTCTGGTAATGGGGGTTACCCAAATGACTATTTATTTTCGATTTTTGAAAATTTAAAATCAACAAGGGAGCTGAAAACTGGACAAGTTTAATATGAGATTGAAGTTGATTTAAACCACCGCTAAAAATCATCTTGAAGGAACTTCTTCTCTTTTTGAGTAAGAATTTAAACGGAGCGTCCACGGCCCGATGGATGAACCTGCTAACCGCGTCCTCAGTCACGTCGGTATAGTATAGACAGGTGTCGGCGTGTCTGGATATTGACACTATAGCATGTGAAACGCTATCGTGGACTTACATCCTTCTGCCCTATGTTTGCACATAAAAAAAATTGATTATGCTGCTATACGAATTCGTGAGTTGTCTGGACGTTATACGTATTTTTACCTAAATTTGTGTTTCGCGCAGCTATATTGTGGTCAAAAAGTTTAGCACGGACTGTATTTTAGATTATTCGAATGGTCTGAATTATTTGAATACTTTGATCAGTTCGAATCATTCGAATAGTTCAAACTGAATATCGATTAAATCGATTAACGTTATTTGGTACAACACCCCTAGAATTCCATCAAACGTAAATTATAAATAGAAACGGGTGTGTTAACAGACCACATTAAAGTAAATCGGATTTCAAAGTTTACACATCACCCGATGTAGTCAGTGGCTAGCGCATTGTTTTTCCACCTACATTAAGCGTAAATTTATTCAGTCCGATCAAACATTTTATACAGAGAATGTTTTTTTGGTGTAAACATTACGTACATTTATAATTACTAGTGGGCGCCCAGTGGTCGACATTCGACCATAGTTCATTTTAAAGTTTGTACTTTTTTAGGGTTCTTTTATCAATGGCATCGACTTCAAATATATAATTAGGTAGTTCAAATATCAATATTTTTTATTTAATACGGTTAACTTAATAATTAAGTTATTTTTCGCTTTTTAATGCCTTATTAGTTTCCACATCGAAGGCGGTTTATATTTTTGTAAAGAAAATTATTTCCCCATTTTTAGTGTTCATAAATATATCTGGTTTGTAATGGGTATAATAAATCGGTTCTAATTTCACGAAAATACGTAGAGACGAAGTGGGTGAAAATCAAATAAACGATATTTCACCCCCTTAGGGGTTGAATATTTTCTTCAAATTTATATGGGACCACCGCTGAATATAACTAATTCAAATAAAAAAAGAATCATTAAAATCGGTTCATAATTTGCGGAGATATCGATTAACATACATTAAAAAAAATACATACCACCGAACGTAGTAACCTCCTCCTTTTTCGAAGTCGGTTAAAAAATACATACAGTCAAGCATAGCAACCTCCTTCGCAACCTTTTGTGAAGTCCGTTATTGACGGATGTCAAAATGTCTTTTTTATTTACATGTGTGTTGTGTAAAATTGAAGCAGTAGTGTGAGTAATGCATATATTAATTAATTTAATGTACTTCTAATGCATTTTATATAAAATAAATAGCTTTCTGCACTTCTCCTCCATATAAACTTTAACTATGCTAAATTTCACGTTCAGAAGTACATAAAATTGGTTAAAGGATACATAAGAAATACCTATATTGACATCTTCAGAATTGGCAGTATGGATTAATTCCTTCGCCTGTCCTATTCGACGAATATTATTACTACTTTTTTGAAGTGCGTTATTGACGGATGTCAATGTCATTTTTATTTACATGTGTGTATATGTTGTGTAAAATTGGAGCAGTAGTGTGAGTAATGCATATTTTAATTAATTTAATGTACTTATAATGCATTTTATATAAAATAAATAGCTTTCTGCACTTCTCCTCCATATAAACTTTAACTATGCCAAATTTCACGTTCATCCGTTCGCGCATTTCTTTCAAAAAGGGATACAAAGATTTGGCGTCACGTATTAATATATAGATGTAACTTTTAATGTAAAGGGTTACTCTAATACTCGTTTTAACCTTTTTGGTGTCAATAAAGAGAGCTGTGATTAGCACATGCATGTATATATTAATAATTGTATTGACTACTAGCTGTTGTTACCTGGAACTTCATCAACGTGAAATATAGGAAAAAAATCAGGGTGTATCATAAAGACACACGATAGAAATGAAACTTTTAAATTACGAGGAAACACTTTTTTTGAAATATAACAAAAAGCCAACGTCACGCGTTGTTTCCAGACGGCCACCCATCTAAGTAATGACCGTACCCGACCTTGCATAACTTCAGTGATCGGACTATATAACTGAATTTTTCAACACTCTACCCAACACAGTGTTTACCGCCGCTACTTTTAGTAATACAAGAAAGTTGCTGATCATAATTTCAAAGTCACGCATAAGAGTTTTTGCTTTAAAAATTTTGTTCAGTGTAAACTTACGCGTTGGGCGCGCGTAGTACTAGATACTTCTTTAGTTTATTATATTTGCGCGGAGCTATAATGTTCTTAATAAAATAGAAGTAGCCAAAGTTACTGCTTATAACTACTATCTGCCCGTGACCCACGCAAGAACTACTGAATAGAATTCAATCAATTTTTTTAGTTTTATTTTTTAAACACTTAAATTTAAATGTTAAGAGACTAAGATTTTTATAAGCACTACGGGTATTGATATATAAAATCCCACTACGGGTTTAATTCGTTTTGAAGTGGGAGAAACGGTTTGCATGAGCAGGAGAGACGAAATAAATGTATAAAATTGTTTACAAAGAAATTTTATACGCATAGTATATTTTTGCTTTAATTTTTTTATGTATTTTTGAAGTTATACTTCTTTTGGCGCGTTAGGGAAAAATGATGAGAGTAAATTTTTAGGATGCGCGCGCACACCGTCACGAAAAACCGACAACCTGAAGTTAGCTGTAGTCAACATTTTGTTTCTTTGTATTCGTTGTTTGTATTTCTTTGTATTAAAACTTTCGATGTATTATATACCTCTTTTCTATTGTTAGTGTCGTTTTTTTCTACAAACGTAGAATAAGGCGAAAGATAACATTTTTGATAATATTTATCTTGTTACGCCAAAGAAGTATAACTTCTAACGCGTATACATAAGTACACACATACTTTTTTTTCTGAACATTAAATATATTTTAAGATAAGAAACATTGCAGACGAAGTCGCGTGCGTTATCTAGTATTACTATATACAAGTAATTATCGTCTCACGAAGCTGAATCATTTCGCTATAACGAGATGTATGACAATAAAAAATAGACTGTATTAATTACATAGGAACGAGACACGGTTCAGACACGATGCAACGACGGTGACCATACGGTTATGGCTTTAAAAATAAATATTCTATTTATCAATTCGGCTTATTGCTATCACTTAGATTTAAAATTATGTCTTGGTAAGATGTCCTTAATTGAAGGACACTATGTAAGGTTTGGATTTTATATTATTTAAACGTTTACTCGAGATTGGGTGAGCTTATTCAAAATTTAGCTATTTCTCTTGCAAAGCATCTTGGTAAACAGTGCTCACGAGTAACAATCTATTATGACTGGCATCAGGACAACGGCCCTATTGAGATTGGACATACATAGCTATAGCCAGCAATGGCCATGTAACTTTAGGTGGATTACATGCCTGTTTGTTACTTCATAAAAAATAACAGAAAATGGAATGAAAATGAAAATTAATGCAAGTGAGCTGTTCATTAGTCAGTTATGCTTCGACACCTATAACGGTTACTTGATGACAAAAATTGTAACTTGTTTTTTGTTTTGTCTCTCATTATTAGAGCGATAACATTAGAAAAAAAAAACAGAATGAAAAGTACGTCAGCCGTTTTGTAGCCAATCTTACGCTAGACGTGAATCCATTGTAATTGCGTCAACATATCTTTTTGGAACGCTTTTCTGAATGCATCTTAATTTAGAAATATTATAAATATTTTTCTTATTAAGCACAAAAATAAAAATAGATAATTTCTTATAAACTCCTGTGTTAATGACACTGAACACAAGGGTTAATAAGAGAAGAGAGAGAGACGAACTTCTTAGCCTTCCATGGATTCACCGTGCGGGTGCCGGGTCCATCGTGTGGCAGAGGGAGAAACTCAGAGCAGTATCAAAACGGTATAGATATTCCGTAAATAAAAAAATATATTCGAGACGTAGTCAATACCTTACTAGTACGGCTTAAAATTGAATTAGGTTATTCTTAATTCCCTTAGAATATTGAGAACATGTCGTTATTCTTAATAGTTATATAAGTACCAATTCTCATAAGGAAAATTGAAGCACTTTTAATAAGCTGAAGAAAAAAAAAGGAAAAACGAACAAAAGGAGGCAAACGAACATGTGGGTCACCTGTTCTTAAGTGATCACCTCCGTCCATAGACACTAGCAACACTAGGGGAGTCGCAAGTGCATTGTCGGTCTGTGTCCGGGGAGGGGTAGGGAAAGGAGAAAGGGAAAGGGGGAAAGGAGGTGAGCCTCCGGCGTTTCTAACTGACCGAACGAAACGCAACAATGCAAGCACTGTTACTTCACGTCGGTTTTCTGTGAGAGGGTGGTACTACCCCGGGCGAGCCGACACATTCATGCTGAAACTAGTAATAGCTACAGCGTGGTTCTACCACCTTCAGATTCAGATACAGATATTTTAAAAATTACGTAGACAAATTCGTAGTTTTCACCATTTTTACGAAAGTTGTTAATATATTATGTGATTTATTTAATGATAAAAAATGTTGATATGCAAGTTGTGTATACCTATGAATACGTTTTGTTTTAAGTTAGAGAATAGAATGTAAGATTTGAAAGAATTGAAAAAGTTGAAAAGACTTATGGGCACTGTTGTACTGACAGGATGAGCAGTTACGATGGATCGCAAGCGTCGCATCCGCGTCACCTGTCCAGCTTCCCACGGTGATTCACTCCTTCCATCCACGCTTTATTAGTTCTTGAATACAATTTATACTTTTCCTGTGATTACTGTAGTAACTAAACATCGCAATTTTAGTTAATTTACATTCTATAGTGTTAATACGATCCAAATCTACTATAAAGAGAAAAGTTTTTATTTTTTGTTTATAAGGGATAAACTACAAGAAATATATATAGTGTGTATCAGTGTGTACACGCGGAGGAAGTAAACTTCTTTGTCTTATATGTATTAAATTATTTATATATAAGAATGCTCATAAACTATATACTCTACAATTTTTTTTCCTCGATCTGACTACGCTTGGTCTAGCAAGGCCTTAACAGCTTCACCGGACTACTAAGGCGAGCGCTTAAGGCACTCAGCTGATTTGGTAGTATAAATACTTAACTATATATTAACTCATTTTGGTATACCTACTACTAGACCCATGCAACACTTATACATATTTACACATACACACAAATACATACCTTGCGTTTAAGACGTAGCGTAATTTTTTCCTTACCGTTGCCATAAGAAGTTTAACGTCAATACTTCACCGATTTAAAAAAATCATTGATCTATATATAGAAAGTTGCATTATTATCGATAAAATACACTATGTGAAATATTGTGTATTTTATTTTCAAAATCTACACTAACGCAACCGAAGCTGTGAGCAAAATCTAGTGGTTTATATAGCTATTTGCATATACTTTAGTTTTTAAAATTATATTAAACTAGACTACGAGAACTAGAGAATTATTACGTATGAAATACACAATAAGAATTAATATTCAGTTTTGGTGATATCATCATTACATAGTATAAAATAAAGTCCCCTACCGCGTCTGTCTGTCTGCTTGTTCGCGATAAACTCAGAAACTACTGAACGGATTTTCATGCGGTTTTCACCAGTGGATACAGTGATTCACGGGGAAGGTTTTAGTGTATAAATTGTCAAGGTTTTTTTATAGTCAGGGCGTGACAGCGTCTGCCGGGCCTGCTACTAATGTAATAATTCTTCCCATATTAATTAAAAACAAAACATCGAGGCAAATGTAAAATATAATATTACAAAAATTAAAAAAAGAATATACGATACTGATGTAAACAAAAAATCCTCTACGGAAACATTATGCTCTCTTTCGAAACCATTATAAGTTTATGGATCAAACAGAAAAATATTATATGATTATCCGCTTACACCTGTTAATATTTCTCACGATTAACTCTTCAACGTTATTAACACTGTTTTTCATTTTTTATTTTAACAACTTAGCCAATCAAATTAATAATTAAAATGCGAGCGAGGAATTTTTTTATGAAGTATCACTCTTCTGTTTAGGTACAATTAAAAAAAATTAGTGGTGGTAGAGCCACGCTGAAGCTATTACTGGTTTCAACACGAATGGGTCGGCTCCTAGTACCACCCTCTCACAGAAAACCGACGTGAAGTAACAAAATCGGCTGAGTGCCTTAAGCGCTCGCCTTAGTAGTCCGGAGAAGCTGTTAAGATCTTGCTAGGTCAATAGCGTAGTCAAATCGAGAAAAAAAATAGACGTGAAATAACAGTGCTTTCATTGTTGCGTTTCGTTTGGTCATTGAGAGCACCGGATAAACCCCCTTCCCGTCCCCCTCCCTCCTTCCCCACTCCCCCTCCCCCAAACACAGGGTGGCAACGCGCTTGCGACTCTTCTGATGTTGCAAGTGTCTATGGACTGTGGTGATCACTTAACTTCAGGTGACCCACCTGTTTGTTTGCCTCCTATGATATAAAAAAATATATATATTTATTTTAATGCATTTACATACGAAAAATGCATATGGTTTTTTAGGATACTCATATTGACAGGGTTTGTTTGTAAGACTGTCCAATTATATGTCTTATTGTCATATTTTAAACTTATGACCTGTTCTAATTATTTTTATACAAAACTAGCGGTCACGGCAGACGTTGTCTCGCCCTGATTATAAAAATATCCTTTACAAACTATATACTAAAACGTTCCTTATGAATCACTTTAGCCACTGGTGAAAACCGCATGGAGATCTGTTCAGTAGTTTTTGAGTTTATCGCGAACAGACAGACAGACAGACGCGCTAGGGGACTTTGTTTTATACTATGTAATGATGATGATAGTATTTTACATAATTTAGGCATTTTACGTTCAAACAACTATAAGTTCCGGTAGTTACATTAAAGTCACTTTTTCTTTCCTGTCTAGAGTGTTCGATGTCATAAGTAAGATCTGACAATTTTGTAGCGAAATTATAGCCTTGAAGTATATACAAAATTTAAAAGTTCGAACGATATAAAAAACATAAGCCATCATCTAAGTAGTCCCGAATTTGTAGATGCTATGATAGTTCCATTCCAGTTGAATAAAAAACTAATCTATTGAAGCCAGTTGAAAAGTTAATAGAGTTTGATATTTTTTAATTAATGGAATCTGAATTATATAGTCAGTTATAAAAGAGAAAATTAGTATTGATTTATACAATGTAATCTTATTTTAAAACTATTCAGCGTACATAAAACGTTATGTTTTCCATTAAATATTTTCTATTTCCACTTAGATAATTTTACATCTCGCAATAAATTAACGACCGGCACAGAAGTCGGTAGAGATTTCCTGAGGCCGAGCGCACACCTGTCGATCGTTCCCACACCTCAGTTGCACAATGGACGTCGTTTTATTCATCTGCAATGTTTTAATGCGTGTTGCGTACATTCAGGATATTACTAACGCGAGTATGAGTATGCCTTTTACTGGGTAATGATGTACATAAATAAGTTATTTTGCGTTTAACGTTAATACATTTTTCTTAAGGGAAAACTTCTTTATACGCTTTGAGCGGTATTTTTTGTAAGGTGATAAATTTACAATTGCGCGTCATGACATGCTTGTAAGCGTGACGGAAAGTATTGCGCTTCCGCCGCTTGCATCAGATTAGAGATGCGTAGAATAACAACGTGTTTACATCTAATATTGATATTTTGTATTGAGATTGTGTAGGTCATCATATGTTTGGTAAATTAATAAACTGTATAAAAATGTTATTTATTGTTCGGAGTGCCAATAGATGTGAAAGAGAGACAAATGATAATAATTTAATTTACAAATTATGAAATTTAAATAATCCAGAATATAATTAATTTAAAAAATCAGTACACAGTTTAAATTCCATTGTTCATTCATTACACTACTGTCGACAGTCCTTATGGCTGCCTCGAATTTCTTTTATCTTGAACAAGACTATAGTCCAGCCTAAAATCGCCGCAAATAAATTGTTATTCGTTAAGTTAAAAACTTGTAAAATATCCTTTAGAGTGGAATATAGATGGCTATGTTTGTTCTTTAGATTTGTGATAGAAATAAAGTATGGTATATTTGGTAAGCGAAAATAAATGCGCGAATATTAAAATACCTAAATGTAACAACGAGTACGGTGAGACGTCTTGGAAATATATTCTGCCCAGAATACTGAATACGTTACTAAAACTACTAATTAAGTACTAAAACCTTGAAAACAAAAAAGTGTGTGTGTACGTATGTACACGCGTTAAAAGTTATAACTTCTTTGGCGTAACAAGATAAAAATCTTTTTAAAAATTTCATCTTTCGCCTTATTCTACGTTTGTAGAAAAAACGACACTAACAATAGAAAAAAGGTATTTAATACATTGAAAGTTTTAATACAAAGAAATACAAACAAATACAAAGAAACAAAATATTGACTATAGTTAACTTCAGGGTGTCGGTTTTTCGTGACGATGTGCGCGCGTATCGTAAAAATTTACTCTCATAATTTTTCCCTAACGCGCCAAAAGAAGTATAACTTCAAAAATACAAACGAGACTAAGAACTCAAGTGATATTTTTTATATAAACAATTATTTAAATTATAGTATATTACATACATACATTACATATATTATAGACACATAGCATTTCCTTAACGATAAACTATTTACTTTTAAGATTAACTGTTAAGGTAAAACGTTAATATTCGTTCCATTATTCTTGAGATAAACATTTCGTTTATTATTATTATATTAACATTTGTTATTGTTCTTTATGTCCAACTTTTCAAAAATATCAATTTTATCCCGTTTTATATTGATTTAAAATTGTTGTATATTAATGATTTTTACAAAACTGAAATTAAAAAAATAGTGGAAAATTATTTTCTTCTAATAAACGTGTCATGCACTTTAAACTCCAATAGATTATGCGGTGAATTCTTTTGATTTGATTATTTTTCTATAATCTATCTTTGGAATATAAATATCTATGAAATATATCTTTGGAAGTAGAACATTCAAATTGATTGATATCTACGTCGAATAATGTTACTTAAGCGCTTCTCTTAATTTGATATATTCAAATAAGTTTATAAAATAAAATAATAAGTATTCTATATAACATTTATTTAAAATCATTTAATACTTACTCATCCTTGATTATTATCTAAATGCCAAGGGTAATAATACAAGAGAACCATTAATGTGAACTAAAGAAACATAAAAAAGACTGTCAGATATTTATCTGATCAATAATTTTTCTGCAAAAATGTTTATCATCGAGTAATTTTGTCAAGTGAATCAAGAGGATGCAGGGCGCATAGCGGTTGCTACGAACTTACACCTGTCCGTGGTTCCCATAACCTCATCTCGATTCAACACGGCTTAGCATGGTTTACTTTCAAATTTATCTCGTAATTTCTTTGCTATTCATGTTTTCATTTTATGATTAAGCTTTGCTATTAATTTTATTGATTGTATATTGGTGTAGCTATGGAATTAAGATCGATTATTTATTTGAGTATAAACTTTTATTGCTTGATTATTTGTACCATTGATTTCAAATCCAATTTTTATTAATGTTAACTTGTTGTGTTTCTTTTTACAGTTGTCATTTCTTATCATGGTGGTCTCCAAAAAAAAATTTGTGTGTACTTATGTACACGCGTTAGAAGTCATACTTCTTTGGCGTAACAAGATAAAAATCTTTTAAAAAATTTTATGTTTTCACCTTATTCTACGTTTGTAGAAAAAACGACACTAACAATAGAAAAAAGGTATTTAATATATTGAAAGTTTTAATACAAAGAAATACAAAGAAACAAAATGTTGACTAATGACTATAGCTAACTTCAGGGTGTCGGTTTTTCGTGGCGGTGTGCGCGCGCATCGTAAAAAATTACTGTCATCATTTTTCCCTAACGCGTCAAAAGAAATATAACTTCAATAATGCAAGTAAAATATTTAGTCCACACTGTTATATCACAGGTTATAATTTAGTAATTTATATATTTTTTTTACTTTATAGGTCTCTTAGCGTTTCACCACAATCTCAGCTGATGTTGAATAACAATGTAGTATAAGACAGTAAACACGTTAAAACCAAGAGGGAACTGGCTTTCAAGTGTAGCTGCTGGAAAACACTAACAGATGCTTAGTTTTCAACTTTACTTTCACCGAAAGCTCCAACTTAATCGCAAGGATTCGAACCTACGTCAATTGACGTGGTATCCGAATACGCTATGAACTGAGCGGTTATCGCTTTAAATTAAGAACGAAATCCATATTCCATAGTCACAAAATGAAACAAATACCATAAAAGTATCACATTTTATTTTTGTTTCGTCATTCATTTCGGAGGACATAATCAACGACGTAGTTGCTTACTGTCGCAGTATTATGTCGCAAATATCGTCTCGGCAGTAATAGAGCATTTACTTATATCTGTTTTGGTTTAATTTTATTATCTCATAGAATTCGGTGAATACAACATATTAACTAAGAAATTGCGGTTTGATGCTACTCGCGACCGCAGGAAGTCTACCTCCGATTTCACGTGCTCCTCTGGTGGTGCTAAAGAGTTACACATTTTTGGCTGCTGCACTGTTCCACATATATTAAACCTCGGAGCGATAAATAGAGGAATCAATTAATAATAAAAGATGGCTATTTTATTACGCCATACGATTAGATAAAAAAAACAAAGAAAATATCAGAATTGTATAAATAAATTTGTTTATTTTTTAATTACAACACGAATTATTATAAGAGATAGGAAATTCAGTTGAAAAGTAATAAATACCATGTATTACTATAATTCAAAGTGGACAATATGCTTAAACCTCTTGTAGGCAATACGACATAAAATTTGTTGTACCAGCGCGCTATAACTAACACAACCTTCATCCGCACTGGTTATTTTCTCGATTTCTCTGAGGACTAGTTTTTACCTCTGTATCGATGTGTAAAGCTCACTTAAAAACTAAATTATACTACAATACGTGAGAATAATACGAGGATCTAAAGATCTTTTATATATGCTATTAATTTTATAGTCTTTCGTTGTCGGTAATATTTTTCTGCTTATTTTATTGTTTATCTTTTTGTAATAGATAGAAATGAAGGAATTTCGTTAATAATAATAAGGTACTATTTTCTTATGGTTTAGTTGTTTACAATTAACTAATACAATTCGCCTGGTGTGGTGATATCTCCAGACAAATCTTTATATAGTATAAAACAAAGTTCTCTGCCACGTCTGCCTGTCTGTTTGTCTGTTCGCGATAAACTCAAAAACCACTGAACGGATTTTCACACGGTTCTCACCAGTAAATAGAGTGAATCACGAGGAACATTTATGTATATAATTTTTCATTTTATCAGAGCAGGACAACGTCCGCCGGGCCCGCAAGTATATGATATAATGGCATATTTAAGATAAATAAATGCTATGGAAATGTAATTCTTATGAAGCCTTGCTATGTCTCTTTATACATTACAATATAATTTTACTTCGTACAATTTAGTAATTCGTTCTTGAAATAATGGTTTTATATGGATAAATTGTGGGATATTTTTTTCTTTTTTAATTTAATTTTATCAGTACTAATTATTAACCCTTATAACTCATTAGTCAATTACAAATTACTTCTGTTAAACTTATCATTATTGCTTGGAAAATTTTAAAAATACTTGGAAATTCCTCTATCTGATGGTCTGGTGAAATTCAGTACAGTCGTTTCGAAAACTAAGTTGAAAAAACTGAGTTCTTACGTTTCAAAATAAACTAAATCCAATTTTAGCCGTTTCTAATATTTTACGTTGCTTTCAAGATCTTCAAAGGAGTTTTTGGCGGGATCTTGGTCTGTCATGTAGTGGATTTTATATTTTATTCACAACCTTGTGCTACTTGACTCTATATTGTGTAAAATTGGTGGTGTTTTATGTAATATAGTTTGTTTATTGTGCATAAGTGAAGTGAATGGAAAATAATACCACGGACCAAGAATTCTGAGATGACAAAAACTCCATGGAAAGTTCTAACAAGATGGCCACCATCTTGTTAGTTCATTGAAATGATATCAAGAAACTTGTAATATCGATACTCACTTGACAATGGCAGTAATAGTCTACTAGAAGACTGGTTGCCAAAAATGTAATGGACGAAGAACTTGTAATACTATTAACTACTCGACAATGACAGTGATAATCTAAAAAATTGGTTGCCAAAAATAAAGTTTAAAAAAAAAGATCTTCAAATGTTGTACATGAATATCATTAAAAAAAACTAAAAACCTTGTGAACGGTAAAATTTGAACTTCCTTCTCGGTGTACAAAAATGGAAATAAAAAAAAATCATATTATATGAACGATTCAAATTGGATTTAGTCGATTTTGAAATGTAACGACTCAACTATAGTCACTAAATATAGACACTAAATTACCTTTCATATTAAATTTTCATACAATTTTTACAAGAAGTAACTACAACCTTGAGTTTATCTCCAATTGCCTACAACAACTTGTATGAACTTGAAACGGCAATTGTCCAATTATGTGACATTGTTGTTTTGTCGCCGGTCTGGTGTGTGGTTGCAGGTGCAGATGTGACGTCATTGCGGCCATGAGAATATTCCGCGAGTTGCCCTTCTCACGCCTTCGCAACATGACAATCTTAACCTGTTTATCCATTAAAAGTGCCGTTAATGCAACTGCATCTCGTTATGCCGGATCCTGATATATTGGTATGCAAACTGTGGTTCATACGTTTCTTTGAACCTGACTTCATTTTATAATATTTCATGTACTGTTTACAGTTAAGGCTTGGAAACAACGAATACATTAACTTTGCCGTTTTCGTACATTTTTAACACATTTCTTTAAGATAATGAAAATACCATTTTATATGAATAGTTAAGTAACACTACAAAAAAAGAAGTCATGGTGGTTTAGTGATTGGACCGAGGTGGTGGAATATCATTTCGATGTCCGCAGGTTCGAACCCCGGCATGTACCAACGCATTCTTCAGAATTCGTGTACATTTACTAATTTAAATTGGTAACACTATCGGCTGACGGTGAAGAAAAACATCGTGAGGAAACCTAGACATGAGAGATGTTCTTGTAACCACTGTATGTGGGAAAAGATAGAACTGTGGATTTCTCAGAGTTTGAAATCGCCAATACGTCGTGGGCTGTTGTGGTGATTATCCCCATACCAACCTTCGGGAAGAAGCCTATGGCTCTACAGTGGGTCTCTTACAGGTTGATGATGACGATAACTACAAAACTACGACATATTTGCAATACCAAATCATCAATTAAAGCCAATGTTGAATTCTCAGGTGATGGTCATTTTCGAGGATTGTCTTGCGGTCGAATTTACAAAATAACACATAAGAATATCTAAATATTAAAAAAAAACAGGAAACGTGTGTAGACCGTGATTGCATTCATACATTTTAATTGTTAGTCAGAAGTCACCCCGTTAAATTTGAAAATTTCCATAAAATCGGTCCCACGATTCCAATTGTCGGGGGTGTGAAAGGCCAAACCGGAAGAGCAGTGATGCGTGTAATGTATTCCATTTTTAAATAGTGTTATGATTTTGTTCGTTGTCCTTAATGACCGACTTACATGTCATCGTTTAGCAAAGAACACCGCTTAAGGCGAAATTTCGCGACTGTTACTCAGAAATGGCATTGGATAAATATTATCATAACGCGTCAAACTACATACCTATCACATTTTGAACGTCTGAACCAATAAGAGAATCAGTATTTAAACCATTAATTAAAAAATGAAAATTTTAATCATTACATAGTATAAAACAAAGTCCCCTACCGCGTCTGTCTGTCTGTCTGTCTGTTCGCGATAAACTCGAAAACTACTGAACGGATCTTCATGCGGTTTTCACCAGTGGATAAAGTAATTCATGAGGAACGTTTTAATATATAATTTGTCAAGGTTTTTTTTTATTATCAGGGCGGAACATCATCCGCCGGGCCCGCTAGTATTTACTAAAAAAAGCAGTCTTTCACTGCCCTGTAAAATAAGTCAAATTGACTTCCGCAGTGTTCTTTGCTAAGCAACGATATGTAATAATTAATGATCTCTAATATAGTCTCTAAAATCAAGAAAACTTCCTCCATTGAAATTAATGTTTAGCATCACCCAACTTAGTCTTCAGTAACAAGATAAGGTAGTGTGAAATGTCAAATGACTTTTATCGCATGACCTGTAAATTAGGAATTCCTAATTAGAGTTCCCATCTCATTTATAGAGCTTGTTATTACTACTACTTATGTACATCATTTACTAGGTTATTATAACAAAAATACTAAAGTTTTTTATTAATCACGTTAAAGCTAGAGTAACACTTAATGCTATAAAAGATATGAGTGACCGGGTATGTTAATAAATTAAGGGTCATCTGCACTATTTTAAGATTGGGTTTAGTTATAAGATCAATTTAGTTTACAAAACGTACGGAACTGATAGTCATAAATGTGGTGTAAAGATTCAATTTTAACTTTTTTGTGCAATCCTCTAACAATAAAAGAAATCTTACAACAAGTTATTATTGATGCTTTCGGTGTTTCAAGCTACAGTTTCGAAGGTGGTCGAGCTACGCTGAAGCTATTAATGGCTTCAGCATGAATGGGTCGACTCGTCCGGGGTATACTACCCTCTCACAGAAAACCGACGTGAAGTAACAGTGCTTGCATTATTGTGTTTCGTTCGGTCACTGAGAGCGCCGGAGGCACACCTTCCATCCTCTTCCCTCTTCCCTTACTCCCCCTCTCCCTCAAGACAGGTTGGCAACGCACTTGCGACTGCCCTGGTGTTGCAAGTGTCTATGGATCACGATCTCTTAACATCAGGTGACCCACCTGTCCGTTTGCCTCCTATGATATAAAAACAACAAGCATATCACATTATCATAACTTTATATTGCAACGTTTTTCTTTTTTTTCTCTTATTACTTTACTTTATTTTTGATTAATTAGTTATATGCATGGCAATGTTTATGTGATATGTTTTTTAAGCTTATGACCACGACTTGGGCGCGAAAAAAGGAATGCTTGTTTGTATTTTAGCCGGAAATATTGAGGCCTGGCTGAATATCAGCGCCGTCTTCAAAAACGGCAATACGCTGACGCCAGGCCTCATTGTCATCCGAGCCGAGCCTGAGAAGATGGGTTGACGGGTTGATGGGAAGACGACTGGTTGTGTACCCAGTAGTCTCTCTATAGTAGGACGAAGCCTGGCGTTTACTCGCCAGGCTGCCGCAGAGTCGGTTTCTCAGGAAGACAGCAGGTTCGATCCCTGGTCGCCCCTACCATGCGGCGGACGGTACACCGTGGGGTTTTAGTCCGTGCGAGTTGGACATAACCCACTCTCTCCCCCGAGAGGGTGGCGTATCCATAAAGGATTTCCCCACGTAAATAAAAAAAAAGGCCTCATTGTCATAGTTTTACTTTTTTATGTTTAAAAGTGTTTTGTGTACCTGTATTTATCTGTGACAGTAAATATCTTTCTTTCTAAAATATTGTATATTTGTAATTGATAAAAATAAAGTTACTATATATAACGTTTCCGAAAATAATTTAATATAACATAAAATTCGTTACAAATACCTATAAAGACGCAAATGTGTCCTCGTACATTATTTATAGATGAGTTTTTATTTCTACTTGTAACTTTTTAAATTAGGCACAATCATGAATACAACGTGGGTGTAGACTTTGATTTGCGGCAGCCATCATACTTTTCATTAATTTACTGGATTGTAATTTAAAATAAATAAATGAACGATGTTAGGAAACACCCACGTAAAATACTCATTCGATGAACATATGCTATCTGTAACCGTTATTCTTGTATGTCCCTAACACAGCTGTATCAGACTTTATGGAATTTAAATTAAAAATCAAAATAATATGAAAGTACGAATAGTTTTTTGAAGAATGAAAAAACTTGAGTAGGTTCCGTTGAGGTAAAAACGGTGTTGCTTCCGCTGTTAGATCTTGCAGAGGTTCGCTATGACTTTTGTATGGATATAAAAGAAATAGTAAAACAAATTTCTAGCTGGAACTCATAAATTTATTTGATATGATACCCGAAACTTTACTGTGTCGTTTAGTAATGCAGAAAAATACATAAATCCACATAGCTTGTCCCACTACTTCTCCAAGGCAAGAAAACGCATCGCTTAATGTGTAGTGGTTATCAGTTATTGTAGGTTCTTAAAACTTTAATAACTCTATATATAATTAAAATATCGCTATACTTCTTTTTTTAGATAGTGACCAAGTATCTTGGTTTTATATCTATGTTTAACAGTCACGCGCTTGGCCACAATCTCACCTGATGATGACAATGACAATGAGGCCGACGATGTATCGCTCTTACCCGCTAGAAGTTTGTTCACTCTACTCTTGCATCTCTATATGATGATGGAAAGACAGACGCCGGGAGTGAATTCCATACCTTAGCCGTACGTATAACAAATGTAGAAGCAAATCGCTTCTTACGAAACACGAGAATATCAACCACACAATGGGGGAAAACCACACGGCATCTAGTCGTCAGTCGAATGGGGACAGTGGAATTATATTTATAATTCCTGTGCACAATCTCCAAATTGTAACATTAATACATAATCTACGAAGTAAAACTAAAAAAAAGGAAAATCTATCCAGTAGTTTTTATGAAGTGCGCATAAGCGCAAACCTCTATGATTTTACTTATATATACATAAAAGATAAGAAGATGTTTATTGGCTAGAAAGTCATTTTACTGAACCAGGCCTAATGGTGTAATTTCTAATTTTAATAAGAGCCTATGCAAGATTCAATGCATGAACGCTACCGCCATATATATTTATATATTAGCTGTAGGCGCAGATCCGCTCGCGTTTTTTAAAAATTGTATTAAAGAATTATAAAATTGTGAGACTTACAATTATAGAAATGCTCTTTAAAAACAATTGTAGGTACGACTCGCACGGCACTTATAGTACACGTAACGTGTACATTAGATATATAAATACTAACAGTGTGCCAAATGAGGTTTACCATCAGCAACATATTTTAAAATTTTAACCCACCATATAACTACCTCAGTGCTCACTTACACCGTATATAATAAGGAACTAATGAAACAATAACTTAAAAATATTATTATAAAGATTTATATTTACATTACATTTAATATACATTGCCATTATAATTAAGATTTTGTGACTATACAAAAAATAAACGCTTGCCTGTTCCGCAAGAAATTGTATTATGGAACTCTTAACGTAATACGTTTATTGTCTTGAGGAAGACCTCTTCTATCTTCAAAGTTACTAATAATTATAATTTTAAACGACAAGTTGATAATAATTTTTTTAATTAAAAATAAAGAATCAGTTGAAATCTTGCTAAATTTCATGCAGACGAAGTCGCAGGTAAGAGCTAGTCTAAAATAGATTAATTTCAATTACTTTTTATAAGGTCAGTTATCTGCCAGTGAAAGTCCCGTAAAAATCGGTCCAACCGTTTTGGTGATAGCACAGGGAGCGAAGCCTCGATTAAAAGCTAGTCTAAATTAAAATATATTAAATTACTGTTTATAAGGTCCGCTATCCGCCAGTGAAAGTCCCGTGAAAAACGGTCTAATCGTTTTGGAGAACGCACTGTGGGCTAAGCCGTAGTTAACAGTTAGTATAAGTTAAAATTGCCTAAATTACTTTTTATAAGGTAAGCTATCTGTCAATAAAAGTTTCGTGAAGATCAATCAAACCGTTTTGGAGATAGCACTACGGGCGAAGCCATGGTTAACAGCTAGTATAAACTAAAATTACTTAAATAAATTACTTTTATAAGGTCAACTATCTGTTAGTGAAAGTCCCGTGGAAATAGGTTGAACCGTTTTGGAGATAGTACTGCAGACAAAGCCGTTAACAGCTAGTCTAAATTAGAGTAGCCTAAGTAACCCGCTGTAATTTTAGCTACCTCCTAGTGAAATTCCCGTTAAAATCGGCACAGCCGTTTCGGAGATTACCTAGAACAAATAGACAGACAAGAATTTTAAAAATTGCATTATTGTTATCAGTAGTGATACTTTCATACCCAATCAGTAAAAAAAAATACTTTTATATTACATACAGACACTTCATTTTTATAATATGTATAGAAGATAGATTAAACCGCAGTATATGCATTAGTGTGTTTAATTCGATGGGTGTATTTAGTAACATATACTGGCATAAATGGCGTTTCATACTCATCTCCTGGATTATAATTGGCCTCAGAACTGCAGTAAACATGAAATAAAGTTAATTATGTGAAGAGATACAATAACGAAGTACGAACACGAGTGCTATATAATAACATCTAGATTTTAGCTACTTCATTAAGTAGAATCGCTAATCTTCCCGTTGTTAAGCATTTTATATTCCCAATTCAAATCGCGATAAGATAGATGAGAAGTAAAAAACTAAATAATTAATTTTGATAAATAAATGGTAATCTGTGTAAAAAATATATATGAACTGAATATATATATCTGACTATTGAATCTATACATATAAATCTCTTGTGTCCGTGTGGTCGTACTTAGTAATTCTGACCAGTTTTTATGACTTTTCTGAAGTTACTAGCTTCTGCCAGCGATTTCGTCCACGTGGAATAGTTACTTTGGGCTAACGCTAACTTTAACTCGCGACTTCGTTTACGTAGAAGGTGAAAATATTTATAAATAATACGTACGTTAACCTCGTATTTGGAACATTATTCATTGGTGCTCCGCTCCTATTGCTCTTATCGTGATGATATATAGCCTTTCTCGACAAATGAGCTATCTAACATTGAAAGAACTTTTCAACTCGGTCCAGTAGTTCCCGAGATTAGCACGTTCAAGCAAACAAACTTCAGCTTTATAATATTAGTATAGTAAGTATAGTATATATACATACATTTTTTCGCTCGTAATGAGAAATCATTGGTGGTGAATTTTTAGTTTGAAACGAAAGTTTCACGCACTGATGTAACACACCATGAAGTTAGTTGATAAATAGTTTTTTTTTTAATATAAATATGAGTTTAAATCATTTCTGTATGTTATTTATTTAAACTTCTATTCATAGTATTTAATTTCGTCGTTTGTACTTTTAACTCGATTCATAACAGTTGAAACGTCGAAAAAGTAAAAAAGGTATAACTTCTCACGTGCGTACATAAGTACACATTTTTTTTATCAGCTTCACCTGGTTTCTTAGGTGACCGCTTGTTAGGCTCAGCCAAATGACAACTAACACAAGGGTACCAAAGTAATCTGTCCTGAACATGGACGTTACCTTATATGCAATATCGCGGATCGAGCTAAACTACCAAGTGATTACTGGATATCAAGACCTGTGTTGTTTACATACACACAATTCACGACCACAAAGTACACCAGCCCGTGTTGGTTTCGAACACACATTCGCTAATTTGAAGCGATGATGGCTTACTGGTTAGGGTGTTCAAACACCATATCGATCGACGTCGGTTCGAAACTTTGCGAATAATCCGTTGAGAGCCAGTGTCCCTCTAGGTACAGCGTATTTATTATTTTAGATCACATTGTCATTTAAAAATCTCAAAGCGTGGTGTACAACGGCGGTAACCACCTAAAACTACTGCGCTGTCCTTATAGTCGGTTGATTTTTATATATTCGAAAGCAAAATTAAAACCTATGCGTACATATAAATAAAATTATTTATTCGAGTTTTTCTAAAATGACAGAATCGAAAATGCCGTGACTTATTATCGACGTACAAAGGGGTTTTCAGACTACAAAACATTACTCTAATTCATAGGGTAATAATAAAATCTAAGCAGTAATAATAAAATTTAACATGTAACTGTGCAGGTGTTACGTAGTGGTGGCAAATTTACAATTGGAAAAATGAAAAGATAGCTCCAAATTGATACAGATGAAGCACGAGTTTCATGAAACAATAGAACTATTTCCACTAAGTCGCACACGCCAACTTGTATGAAATAAAGTGAACAAATAAGAACCAGCGACGTTATCGACTAAGTATTAAAGCAATAAACAATCTTGGACAAACAACTTTTGCGCAATGTCTCATGAAATTACCGCAAACTAACTTGTGATATATGCATTGGTACCAGACAAAGACGAATTAATTATGAATGTCTCACGAGGGTTTAGCAGCGCGACATACGCAACGACTGTAACATATCTTTCACATATAAAAATGTTGATAACTTAAACAACATATAAATCTATTTTATGCTAACTTTTGTCAACAAATTCGTGTTAAGTAATTGTGTGTTGTCTCTAAATTATTTCATCATCACTGTGTAACTACTATAATCCTTTAATGTAAATACCTTTGTTGTAATATATCAATACTGCTAACCCGTTAAGCAAAAGCGCAATGATAAGCCTAAATATACTTTGAAAAGTCTTTCTGCCTGTAAAAGTCGCGTTGAATTCGGTTCAGCTCTTTGATTTAGATGAAATAATCATCAATATACATTTTATAGCTCTAAATAATTGCTTCAATGTTTATATCCGGGTTTTAGGATTACCAATAAGTTTTTTTGAGTACTTTGTAACGATCTATTTCTTGGTATTTTTTTGATAAACATTACAATTAGCAAAATAACAGCTTTGTAATTAATTACGTACTTGTAATGTTTTAGATACTACAAAAATCTCTTCTTTCTCTGTAATATGCCTGATCGAGTTGTAATGTGAATTAAATAGTAAGTTGTGTATATCGTCTTTTATTTCGGTAACAAAAGAATAACCATCAGCAACTGCTACAGTAGTACAAATAAATAATCATTGTATTTACTGTGCATATCATTACATAGTATAAAACAAAGTCCCCTACCGCATTTGTCTGTCTGTCTGTTCGCGATAAACTCAAAAACTACCGAACGGATTTTCATGCGGTTTTCACCGGTGGATAGAGCGATTGATGAGGAATGTTTTAGTATATAGTTTGTCAAGGATTTTTTCATAATCAGGGCGGGACAACGTCTGCCGGGCCCGCTAGTAAGGTACAAAAGATGAACGAAGTCTGAACCAGATTTAAATAAGTATTTATTGTTGTATATTAAAGTTTAAGTGAGACAATATTTTGTACATCTATGTAGGATGTAATGTAAATGGATACTGCGTCAGTCGGTAACCGAACCGTGGTCCTCACGGTGCGGCGCACACGTCACGGCGCACAGCGCGCTCTGCTGGGCAGACATACAGACCGACCACCGCGCAGTACTGTGTATATTAATAATTTGATATTGCCGTAAATATATGTACCCTTGATTAACGAAATACTCAACGTAGTTCTGACAACTTGTTAGGTAACTTTAATGGAATATGTCCATACATATCTCCACATAATTCCTGTGTAGAGAAATGAACGTTCGTTCATGCGTTCATGTATTCGTCTAATTTCGATGACACCTTCTATAATTGTTGTGGTTATACACTGTTATTGAAATACTAAAACGAATGCACACTAGGTGGCGTTTGATTCGTTTCATTTTGAAGATAATATATATGAAGCCAATGGCAACAATCAGTAGTCTATACTATCTATACTAATATTATAAAGAGGTAAAGTTTGTGAGTATGTGACGTTGTGGCGTTGTAGGGGGTAATCTCAGGAACTACTGGTCTGATTTGAATAATTCTTTCAGTGTTATATAGCTCATTCATCGAGAATGGTTATAGGCTATATATCATCACGCTAAGGCCAATAGGAGCGGAGCACAGATGAAAAATGTTTCAAAATCGAGAAGTTTTTTCTTTTTGAGAGTTTCTGCTGCGTGTCTGCGTTAGCCCAGAGTAGTAACTATTACTACGCGGACGAAGTCGCGGGCAGGGGTTAGTAATTCTATAAAGTGTTAATCGAAAAATGAATGTTACTATTCCGTCCTCTATAAAATACTTATAACTATAAACAAAGGTAAAAACAAAATTGGCAGACCGAAGTAACTTTACACGGATGAAGTTTTATAGTTATTTTACGTGTCACTAGATGGCGCTGCAGCACACCATCTTCTATACCGTTTTACAACTCATCGTGAAAACTAATAGATAATCTGTTGAGTACAGATAATATTTTCGCGCTATGCTATTATTTAACTATTTATTAAAACAAATTGTAAATTATACAATTCATATATTGCTATGTTTAGATATAAAGATATATATAACTGACTAATGTTTTTTCATTCGGTCATTATAAACGGATAAGTGGGAATTGAATTGAATTGAAAGTTAAAATACTATCAATTAGTCTTGTGAAAGTTAGTTAGAAAAAAATATGAGAATAAGTGATTTATGCGGTTTTCTAAGTGATCACTTTAATTGTTTTTTATTACATTTTCTATACATACTGCGTGTTCGACGGTTCTAATAGTAATTCGAAATGTTAAAAGACGGAAATGGTAACCCGATATAAGACACGGCACATAATTTTAACATGACAATATGATTTTCTATTTAAGGGTAAATAGTACATGCTCGACAACGAACCCTGTCGATAAGTTATTGTGACCGGTAATTAATTTATTTCGAAAGACTGTAGTTTCGTATGGTCCTCAGTGGATAATATCAACATTTATACCAGTTATCTATACTAATATTATAAAGAGGTAAAGTTTGTGACGTTGTGAGTTTGTGAGTTTGTGACGTTGTGGCGTTGTAAGGGGTAATCTCAGGAACTACTGGTCCGATTTGAATAATTCTTTCAGTTTTATATAGCTCATTCATCGAGAATGATTATAGGCTATCACGCACGGCATCACGCTAAGGCCAATAGGAGCGGAGCACAGATGAAAAGTGTTTCAAAATCGAGATGTTTTTTTTTTTGAGAGCTTCTTGGTTTTTGGGTTTTTTTGGGGCGCTTTTGTTCTTTTCCTACCTTTTTTAGTTAATTACCCATAAATTTTAATGTTTTAAAATCGGGGTATTTTTTCCTTTTGAGAGCTTCCGCTGCGTCTTGCCCAAAATAACTATTCCACGCGTGCGAAGTCGCGGGCAGAAGCTGTCAACTAATTATATTATATTATCTATAATAATATTATAAAGAGGTAAAGTTTGTGAGGTTGTAGGGGGTAATATCTGGAGAGTCGGAGAAAAATGATCGAACGAAAACGTTTCTTACGAACGCTGCCTTAATTATGAGATATATATGATTGAGTTCTAGAGAATAGTTGTAGCTTGATAATGCCTATTACCGCCCAACGAAGTGGGGACGGGTCGGCTAGTGTTAAAATAAAGAAATAATTCAAATACTAAGTTACCACGAGCACATCCTTCCTTTTTATCTATACTAGTCTATATAATATAAAGCTGAAGAGTTTGTTTGCTTGAACGCGCTAATCTTAGTTACCTACTATTCTGTTCCGATTTGAACAATTCTTTCAGTGTTAGATAGCTCATTTATCGAGGAAGGCTATACGCCATCACGCTAAGACTAACATTAGCGGAGCACCAATGAAGAATGTTTCAAAATAGGGTTTAACGTATGTATTATTAAAAATTTTTTTCACCTTCTACGTGAACGAAGTCGCGTGCAGAAGGTAGTATATTATAAGCGATGTTGGCATAATTGATAAAGTTTCGCTCATCGTGTCAATGGATGTAGAATCGAATCCTAGCAACTGTGCCGGAGTTTTCCCTGAAGGTAAATATTGTTTATTATAAATATTTTTTAGGTGGTAGAGCCACGTTGAAGCTATTACTGGTTTCAGCATGAATGGGTCGGCTCGTCCGGGGTAGTACCACCCTTTCACAGAAAACCGACGTGAAGTAACAGTGCTTGCATTGTTGCGTTTCGTTTGGTCAGTGAGAGCGCCGGATACCCACCTCCTCTCCCCTTCCCCGTTCTTCCCCTCCCCATCCCCCACTTCCCCACTCCCCTCTCCCCCAAACACAGGTTGGCAACGTACTTGCGACTCCCTTGGTGTTGCAAGTATCTATGGACGGTGGTGATCACTTACCATCAGGTGACCCACATGTTCGTTTGCCTCCTATAACATAAAAAAAAAAAAAAAAAAAATTGTGACAAACCATACAATGATGGTAGGGCGTTTTCCAAGTTCGCTTGGGTAGCTACCACCGTCGAGTTGACAATCTGTCAAGCACCCGTTGTTGTATTCCGCCAGCTATAATTGTGAGCCAACCCTTTCCTAGGTTTAGTGCGATTACCATCTTAGATTACAGGGTCAAACTCCAAATCTTATAGTGTAAAAAAAATTACCATAGATGTAGCTTACTATAAAGTGATCTATACTTATGTACAACGTTAGCAAGTTTAAATTATACTCTTAAACTAACATTCAGTATCATCAGCCTATAAGAGATACTAGGCTATAATCACCACACCAGTCCAAGACGCATTTACGATTTCAAACTTTGATAAATCCGCAGTTCTATATTTTCCTATATGCTATGGATACTACTATACAAGAACACTTTTCAGATTCAGATTCTCTCAAGATGTTTCCCTTCACCGTGTTTTAATGTGTAAATATATGCGAATTTCGAAAAATTCGTTGGTACATGCCGGGATCCTATCCTGCGAACATCAGATTACTATTTCGCCTGTCAAGCCGCTCAACCATCACGACTATTAGCGAAGTTAATTATTTAATACAAAAAAAAAGTCTAAGCAGTCGTAAGGACTGCCGACAGAAGTGAAAACTTAAAATAATGGAATAACTGTGTTCTTATCTTTTTTTCTCTCGCACATCCCTTACGGGGCACGCGGGGAGACGGCATCATACATGTTCTTTTAGTGAATGATTAAGTCAATTATAGTGTGAATTATTAAAATTTCATAATTCGTAAATTTAAATAATCGACATTTGTCTGATTTTTACATCTATTAGCACAACACAACCGAACAACAGTCATACACATTTTTATACAGTTTACTAGTAAATCAAACATATGATGGGCTGGACATTCTCTGTACAAAATATCAATATTACATATACACAGGCCGCTATACGCGCTGAGTCTGACGCAAGCGCAATACGTCACGAGCATGTCGAGGTCATATGTGACGCTATACTAGTAAGTCGATCGGTTACGTGAACCCATATGATTTTCCCCTACCAATGTTTATTTTTATTTCTCAATGTGGATAAAATTCTGTTCACTTCAAAATTGATATCGATGTTAGTATTATATGGATTTTGTAGCTTTTGTACTAAAACGTAAGGGTTTAGGGTGTTTAGGGCCTAAACCTATGATGTTATAGTTCACGAGGAAATACATTTATTTATCTTTAATCTGCTACACCCATATAACAGTATAGTATAATCAGTACTTCCTTATTTAACGAGACATTTCCCGTCGGTCGTAAAACGGCCGTTAGTTAATTTGTACTGAATAAGGAAGTTTTAATATCACGTAATCAATGTTCTAATTATCCTATCAACTTTTACTGCTACATTATGAAACTGTTGCTATAATCATTATGTGGATATTTAAAAAGCATTTATCTCTATCTCTGAACCACGATACAGGAACATTAACATTTATAAAATTATTTAGAGATATATCAATATACATTTCATATTCATAAGGTGATTTTATCAATGTTTCCAATTTATACTTACAGTCTTTATATTCTCAAGATTTTTTTTCTCGAACTGACTACTCTATTGACCTGGCAAGGTCTTAACAGCTTCATCGCACTACTAAGGCGAGCGCTTAAGGCACTCAGCTGATTTTATTTTGACAACTAGCTCAAGGGTGCGCGACACACCTCGGCTTGGACTGTTGCCTGATACATGCAATTCGCGACTTATCTGAGTTAACATAAGCTAAGCTACATATTCATACTTATATGAGTTATTGAAACATACATGTGTACCAAGCATACATACCTCAATAACTCTTATATGTATTTTGTGTCGGTTCGTGTCGTTATTCAGTTCGATAAGGAAAAAAAACAAAACCCTTCCATTTTCATGTGTAAGCGTGTCTGCGTGCACGTGTGTAGGTGATATGTGTAATGTTGTTGCAGTGATGTAAGATTTTGTGTCACTGTATCGCGCGAGCAGTGCACTCAAGGACTCCACGCCGAGGGAACGGATCTAGGATTGAGCCGCTGCCGACGGGGCCTAGTCCGGTATCCCAAATGAGATACTATTTGGAATTATATGTAAGGAAGCAAAGCCCTACTTAGCGCTGTAAACTCGTAGTAGTAGTCAGTACGAAAAACAAAAAAAAAATTGCCGTCCTCTAGTTTCAGGAGTCGCGTCTATCTTCGAACTCAAACTCTTATTAATAAAAGATTCATGATAAATTAATTATTAATCGAAATAACAAGAATTTTCTTAGATGGTATGTTGTAGAAAATACAATAAAAAGGACCCCATTCAACTTTGATACCGAGCCTCTTAAGCCCTTTTAGGTACATTTTACGAGAAAGATTCATCATGAATATTAACCCTTTGCACTCGAGGGCTCTGCAGCGGAGCCATTTAAAATGTTGGTGACAAATAGCGGTTGCGGCTCGCGGATTCTTATGCTCTCGATAACGGCACATAACAACACAACAATAACAATCGCGGACAAAACTTCGAGTGCAAAGGGTTATTTACCAAAGTTTCATACTGTTCAAAATTATTAAAATTTAACTTATATTTGTTTATCTTAATTAATCTTGTTCTCTGAATAAAATTATATTTCGGTTATGTTTATAACATAAATGTATTCATCGCGATATTAAACTAAAATGTCATACGTTCAATATGTTAAAAAAAGTTCAAATAAATGAGGGTTCAAGAGGTTAAAAGCAGTTATGTCACTCTAAGGTAATCGAGTGCTGAAATACTTGAATACTTATCTTACAGAAGTCAACTTTTATACCATACTGACTTTTGCCTGCGATTTCGCTCGCAATAATCTAGATGAGAACTATCCCTCGGGAACAGCACTTTTTGCTTAACGAAATACCTTTCATCTAGACCATACCCTACGTCATGTTTTGTAACCTTGAAAAAGTTTTTTGACTACGCTATTGGCCTAGCAATGCCTTGACAGCTTCACCGGACTACCGTGTATACAATGCTTTATGATGATCCGTTGAATAGTAAAGAGGTGGAATCGTAACAAATAATTAATCAAACGAACTCACTTTCGCATTTACAATATTAGTAAGGATAAGGTTTGTAACTAACGTGTACGAAGTAACAGGCTGTCATTAATATTATATATATCAAAAGATGTTATGAAATTTTATATAGACTGTAGACATTTTCATCGACATGATTTTGTACTGTATTATTTTTAACTTTATTTTTGACAACCAATCTTTTAGATCATTACTGCCATTGTCTAGTAGTTAATACTATTACAAGTTCTTCTTCCATTTTATTTTTGGCAACCAGTCCTCCAGTAGACTATTACTGCCATTGTCAAGTGAGTATCGATATTACAAGTTTCTTGATATAATGTCAATGAACTAACAAGATGGTGGCCATTTGTTAGAACTTTCCTGGGAATTTTTGTGGCAAGTCAGAATCCATGCTCCGTGGTATTATTTCCGATCTAATTCACTTGTGCACAATAAGCAAACTATATTACGTAAAGCACCACCAACATTACACGATACACAATAACACAAGATTATAGATAAAATATAAAGACCGTTACATGGCATTCCAAGATCCCGCCAAAACACTCCATACTGTATTATTGGATTCACCTATCTGGTGAAGTACCGTTATCCATGCAACCGGTAAAAGCTTACCCATATCGACTCCAATTAAATTACAGCTTGTGCGTAAATAACCATGTAGATGTAAAAAAATCAAGAGCACATTAACGGTGCAACGAAAAGGTTCCAATCTCGGTAT
>AP028434.1:12389587-12587317 GCA_036509395.1 Antheraea yamamai | reverse complement strand
AGGTGACAGGTGACAGGTGAAAGGTTAAACAAGTATTCTGATATGACACTTCATGGTCACATATAACATATAAAATGATAATATCAAAACAAATACTAATAAACAACCAAGAAAACCTAAGTTAAAGTTTGTTCTAAGACTTTCAAAAGTATAAACACAATCGTAATAAACCTAGGTGCAATAACCGGTGTCAGGAGCTACAATAGGCGACCCGGAGTTAATAACTTTTGATAGTAAAACGGACAATAAACCTTTTGTTTTGTTCCTGATGTTCCCACAAACTCTTTCAAGTGAAAGTGAAATTACCCGACGGTCATTGACACCGTTTTTTAACATAGATGCGTAGAGGATTGTGTCTAAGTTTTGTATTATTCTAGATAATTAGGTCAAATATTAAGCACCTATTTTTTTATTGGTTTAGAACGAGAATCGAGTGCTGATTATCCACCATAAATATTGCTACTGTCTAAACATTCAGCCTGTATAATGAACAGGTGCAATCATAGGAATAGAAAATCAGCGCTACCTGCACACAGGAAAACATCAATTTTCTCGAGAATCAAGTACTAAAACGGATACGCGGTTTAAACTTACTTCTTTTTTGTTGTATGTAAGCTTTTGAGCAAAACCTGATGTAATATTAAGTAGTTATAATGTGTTTAAAAATAACGAACTAATTCTGTACTGATTCTTTACTTAGTACTTACTCAGCTGATTTAATAAAGCGATTCGTTAGTGACAGATATTCAACTTGAGATTGATAGCAGGTACAATCAATACATATTAAACCATTGTGTTTTACATGTTACAGTGTTTTGATTCAGTAAACCCCATATTATAAAAATTGTTGAAGAGAAATCTTTAGCCGCATTAAGCGGTAAAAAAAGTCGACGTAGTCATAAGGACTGCCGACAGAAGTGGAAACTCAAAACAGTGAGATAAATGTATTCTCTTTTGAATTATCATATGAATTATGGTGTGAATGACAATATTTAAATTTCGGTTTTTTTTTAATTGAAATTATTAACATTAGTGTGGCATTCATATCTATGCACTGGGAGTAATAATTATATACATTTTTATAAAGTAAGTTTTTTTAATAAAACGTATGATGAGCTGCAAATTATTAATATTACAGGTGCAGGTCCCTATACTACACGTCGCTAGTCTGACGCAAGCCACGCAAACGTAATACGGCCGGTCATGCCACCCTGGTGTATCTACCTTGAGCAGAGTTTTCATACCTAGCCTGCCAAACCCTGTGAAGATCAGCTCGGATTTTGCGCTTGACGAAGCTATAAAGGAACTGCATTTTAATTATATATCTATAAATATATTTCGATTTACTATCGCCGAGTGCATATGTCTGTATGTTGTATCCATTGGTAATATTTAAGAACTTTTTAGTAGCATGACAAATTTACGTAACCATACCAGATGGTAAGCACACTGGATGCCAAACGCAACGGTTACCGTCATGAAATCTATAATCCATAGATAATTGTCGCTGTTACGTCTTATAAACCTCTAGGCAGCCATTAAACTGTTAACCTCGAAACATGACACATCAAAAACAGTTCTTATGACTGCTTTATCAGCATGCGTGGTGACAGCATCCCAATAAATAAAGAAACCCTACTATCCTACTGTTAGTCTTCGTAAAATTAACAAAACGATATATTAAATGTGATAAGCATTTACACTTTGAGGCTCGTAGGAATGAAATACAATTTACGCCTGCCGGAGTCATTGCTCTTATTTTTTTGTGAAAAGTATAATTTGCCACATACAAATACGAGTTTGTAAGAATGTATATAAAAACGTTCGCAGGTGTTTCCTGTAAGTGTGGCCAATAAACTTTAAATTCAGCTATTCCGTGTACATATATAACATGTTTGTTTTATTCTTAAACTTTTTAACAGAGCCGTTGAGTACAGGGGGATTAATTAACATTTTATGTTAAAATTATTTACGTATGAAAAAGTTTAATGTCTTCTTCATTGCTTACAACTGAATTAATGTATTAATAAGCGTTTTTTTTACACATCCGTACATATAACAAAAGGTAGTCTCTGTCTGTTCATACCTTAAAAATCATTTAACTGTCTGTATAAAATCAAAGAGATCTCTCTGATCAGATTTTAAAATATACTAGCGACTCAGCCCGGCATCACATGGGTGCAATTTCTTAACGTGGCGTTAAAAGAGTCTTTTTTTTAACATGGAGAGATCCATTATGGATATCCAGGGTGGGTAACCAAGTCAGACCTTGGGTTTCACTATTATCGCAAGCTATAAGCAGAAATGTTATTTTAAGTTGTTATAACATATTTTATGTTGCTATAAATAAATTTCAGAATAGGACTTCGCACCCATTTAGATCATCTTCTTTTATCGTTGTAGTCAACAGCCAAAGCATAATACTGAACTTGGATGAACTTGCTCTCATTTCACATTTATGTTTTTGATGGGATCGATTCATTCATGGAAAGCCAAAATTTAATCCACGACCTGCTTAAATGATGATTATTGTTGACCTTAATATTCTATACATATAATAAGAATGTAAATCTAAAGTGTCTGTACGTTTTAGATTTTTGTAAAAAAAAAATGTTGCTGGTGTCTATGAATAAGTAATAAAATATATTTCAATCATTTTTAGAAATGTCTGTTCGTCTATCTGTCTGTCTGTTTGTTTGAACAGGCATCACTACTAAAGTACTGCGTTTATAATAAAACCTTTAAAAAAATCATAAAGCGTATTTTCGAGTAACATTTAGTCTTTGTTTCATTAAAATCGGTTCGCTCTATCAAAAGTTTTGTACATCAGGCTCCACGCGGACTAAGTCGCGGACATAGTTAGTATAATATATGAACATAATATGTTAAAGAAGTTATTATGGAAAGAACGAAGATATCAATAACTTAAGACGATAAAAAATATCACCAGAACCATTACAATACTTTTCCTAAATCATCAAATATTTATTAATATAATGCAGTAATAATCAATTTCAATTACGACTGCAATACCATAAATTGTTGTTCTGTAACATATATTTAGACAGAAAAAAATGGCATGTAATAGTTAGCTTTGAAATTAATACCAATTTTGTACTTTATACGTGCAAAGCCACGGACACAGGTTAATAGTTATATTGTTGATAATTTATATTATTGTAAGCCAATATTTAGACTACGTTATACAAGGAAACACGTAATAAGGTGGGACCTTGATGAATTTTTAGTATAAAATTACATGTGCACACTATCCATACGTTATGTATAATCGTAGTTACGAAGTTATTATAGGTAAATTAGGTTGGACAAGAAAAATACTGTGTGTTTTGTTTTTTATTGTTGACGTTTTACGTATTATATTATAGTATGATTATATATTATTTCACACAGATGAATTAGAAACAATAACATTAAATATGAATTCTTCCACGGTGAGGTTCACAAGGTCATTTCTGCCTTGTACTTCGATCCTGTGGAATCGACTCCCAGCGGCGGTGCTTCCAATCAATCACGACTTACAAGCCTTCAAGAAAGTTTACGGACGATAATTTTACGTGATAACGACTCGGACGCATCGACCGATGGAGTGGAAGAGAGATAGATGCGTCACAAGTCTAACAATCAAGTCAATAGCGCCTCTCTATTGCTTGTTCCGCGCTCTCGCTTGCACGCTCGGCTCAGGCGGAACGTGACAATGAATTATTCTTTTTCGTGCGTGCAACCGGCATTCATAAGATTATTCATAAGATTTTATAAGAGACTAGCCTCTGCCCACGACTTCGTTCGCGAGGAATAGTTACTTTGGGCTAACGCTAACCCGCAGTGGAAACTCTCAAGGGGAGAAAAACCCGATTTTGAAACATTATTCATCGGTGCTCCGCTCCTATTGGTCTAAGCGTGATGATATAGCCTAAAAACTTCCTTGATAAATGAGCTATATAACACTGAAATAATTTTTTAAATCGGACCAGTAGTCCCTTTTTTTTAACGTGGGGAAATCCCTTATGGATACCTACCCTCCCGGGGGAGAGAGTGGGTTATGTCCGACTCGCACGGACTAAAACCCCACGGTGTACCGACAGACCGTTGTGTGGGGGCGGCAAGGGATCGTTCCAGCTAATCACCTTGTAGAGCCGCCCCCACGGTCCGCCCGGCGGAAGGTGACTGACTGACTTACTTGCTTTCTTCTCGCGCGCCCCGGCAGGGGCGTGCGGGGAGACCATTCCAGGACTTGTCCTCTGATGGTGGCTTCAATCCGCCGCCCTTGACAAAAAAAAGTGTCCTTTAATGCCTTCTGCATTCGTTGGCTTCGGCGGCGTGGCGTTTCGGCCGCGCCTGAAATGTGCTGTTGGTGACTGGGCGGGCCACCTGCGTGGCCGGGCTGCGGCATAGCGGACCTACGAGAAGACTTTCTCCAGGTACGCTATGCATGCCTTCTCGGCTTCCGATCCTGGGTTTTCTCCTTTAATATTGGCAGCTCTTTTTATTATGGAGATCATCGCGTCTTTACGACTAGCGTTTTCTGATTTCGGGGATGTTTCATCCACCGTTTGCGGAGGCTTCGGGGGCTGCGGCTGTCTGGCCGCGGCGCTTCTCGGAGGCGGGTCGTTTGCGGGGGCCATCAGGCTGCCCGCAGCGGACTCCTCGACCATCACTGGGGCCGAGGGCGGGTCCGCCGTGCGCCTGGAGTCACCGGTCTGGGCGACGGTCCCTGCTCGGCGGTTGCGCAGTTTCCGTTTGTAGACGGGGCAGAGAGATATGCTGTTCGCGGGGTGAGCGCCCCCGCAATTCGCGCAGGTGGCCGGCTCACCCCTCGGGCGTTCACAGTCGTGTGCAGGGTGGGGCCCCCCGCACCGCACGCAGGCTATCGGCCGGTGGCAGTTTTGCGAGGCGTGGCGGAATTGCTGACACCGATGGCACTGGGCCGGTCGGCGTTTGCCTCGCCACGCCTCTATAAACATCCCTTTCATCTTAAGGAGATCGTTGATCTGATAAATGGCCGGTATGAGGCCAGGAGTTCTTTTCAGGACCGCGTGGTAGATGCACCCCTGCCTACCGTTGCGCCCGTTAATCTGCCGCACGTATTCTGCGGTGTGCCCCTTCACGCGCAGTGCTTCCGTAATAACGGCCGGGTCTGTTTCCATGGGCAGGCAGCGTATCGCGACCTTGAGACTTCTTTGTGCGGGGGGGTGTATGAGAACCAATGCACCCCCTCTTGCTTTCCAAGGTAATCCTGAAGGGTACGGTATTCTTCAGCGCCCGCCGGTATGAATCGGACCCCTTGTCCGTACGGGCGGGCGTTCGGTGAGTGTCCAAGCAGGTCCGAAAGTCTCTTGAAGTGTTGAACCCAATCGGGCAGCTTCTCGACAACGATCGGAGGATATCGTGGTCCTTTTTCATCAGTTAGTATGGTTGTCTGCGATTGGCTACACACAGTGGTCTTGGTGGCAGCACTGTCGCAATGTATAGCCTTTTTGGGGTTCCGTGGTTGTTTTTCAGGTTGTCTTGCAGCTCCGGCAGGCGGCGCTGCGATGGTGGCGTACGAGGGCTGCTCGCGGGCAACCCCTCGCGACGGAACGGGCGCAGGGTTAGGTGCGGCCATCCGCGCCGCTGGGATTTCGGAAATCGCGCGCGGTGTAATGGTCGGCTGCGCGGGCTTCGTAATGCAGGGCTTCTTTCTTGGCTGGGTGTCGGGTGTTTGAGGCGGCAATGATGCGCGATTCGCGGCGTGCCCTGCGTCGGGTTCGCTGCGCTTGCGTCGCAGCGCTCGACCGAGCGGGCTAGACGGTACGTCGGGGATCGCGGGTATCGCGACGGTTCCGCGGGCGGCGAATTCGAGCGCCGCCGCGTCGTTCGCGGAAGGCATACGGCCCTCTGTAGCGGCCTCGATGACGCGCAGATACAGCGCCATCCAACGGGCCATCCCCTCGGACAGTGTCCCAGCTAAAATTAGCTGGGCGAGTGTGATAACATCACACTCGTATTCATCTGTCCGAGTTGACGATCCGTCGGACGGCCTCTGTCGCGGGTCAGAGGATGACGGAGGTGCAGGCACGGAGGTGCGGAGTCCGGTGGGCGTTGCTGAGGTCGATTGTTGCGGGAGTTCGGGGTCCGTAGGCATGCTGGTGGTTGTCGGGTGTCTTGACGACGAAGGGAGATCTGTTTGGCCCTGAAAAGGGCCTTTTTTACTTCTTGATGAAGAGGCTTCTTTGTTGTGACGCATTGTCGCGCAGGACTTGAGCGAAAGAATTCGCGGAACTCGAGTGCGGAACGTCCTCGCGCGCGTGACAGCGGAGCGATCCGGCGAAAGGTGACCGCCGGGCTCCTACCTATAGAGGGACAGACCGGGTACACACCAGCTGCCCCCCCTCGTCCGGACCAGTAGTCCCTGAGATTACCCCCAACAACGTCACAAACTCACAAGCTTTACTTCTTTATAATATTAGTATAGATTATCATGTCAAAAACATCCCGATATTTTAATTTAGATATCAGCCAGCAAATTTTTATTAAAACGTACTGGCAAAAAAATTCAATAGTTTTATCATACTGTATAGTTTTGAAGACGGGCCACCTGTGCACACTGTGTAGTTCCCATAACGCCTTTATGTCAATATTGACAAAGATTAAATCAATTCCGTGGATGCGCGCTATCTCACGTCACACCGTCGCACCGCACCGCGCGGACCTGTCGCTGAAGGTTTTTTCAACAGGTCATTGTTGTATCAACCTCCGCAAGAAAATTTGTTAACAAATATACGCACTGCCGAAACTGTATTAAGGTTTATACATTCTTTCATAGCCACGGCGCTGAATAATAGTTTATGCAGCAATTATATTTATATACTAACTTCTGCCCGCGACTTCGTCCGCGTGGAATAGTTACTTTGGGCTAACGCTAACACGCAACGGAGCCTCTCAAAGAAACAAAAACGATTTTGAAACAATTTTAATTGGTGCTCCGCTCCTATTGGTCTTAGAGTGATGATATATAGCCAATAGCTTTCCTCGATAAATGAGCTATCTAACACTGTTTTCAAGTCGGACCAGTAGTTCCTGAGGTTAGTGCGTTCAAGCAAACAAACAAATCCTCCAGCTTTATAATATTAATATAAATATTGATTTTACGATCATTCCTATTTATAAAACGTGTTTTATTTAGTTGTTATAATTATTTAAGTAAAATTAACAAAAATATATAACTGAATACATATATACTGCTCGATTGATATGAAAATTGGCCTATAGTCTCGATAAATGAGCTATCAACCAAAAAAACCCTCCAACTTTATAATATTAGTATAGATAATAATTACTAATCGTCTCTCGTACTTAACTCGAGCCGTCATTCAAATTACAGTAACTGTTGATAGAGTGGACCGATTTTAATGAAACAAAGACTAAGTTACTCTCGAGGATATGCTTTATCATTATCATCTCTGTGAGGTTTTATTGTTAACCCAGTGCTTTAGCAGTGATGCGTGTTCATACAAACAGACAGACAGACATTTCTGAAAATGATTGAACTGTATTCTATTACTTATTCCTATACTCCTGCAACATTTTTTTCCACGAAAATCGAAAAAGTACAGACACGCTAGATTTACATTCTTATTATATGTACCTATAGATAAGACAGAAAAAAGCGCAGACGAAGTCGCGAGTATCAACAAATCTATTATACCATAATATATTTTGGAGTATTAACTATGAAAAATGTTTTAATTTAGCGCGTGTTTGCATCGACCGAAGAAAATATTATTATAAAGAAATATGTTTATAGGTTATAATGACTAACATATTCAATATACCTATATTAAATTGGTACAGAAAAAAATCAATAAGTTAGCAATAGATGGCGCTGAAATCAAATTATTATGAGTTAAGTCAGAACTCAGTCTACTGAGACAGGTATATTTGAAATCAGATGAAGCATTTTTTTAATCGTTTGAAAGATAATTTATCTGGATCAATTTTAATTATCTTGCTAACGTACTCTGAAGTAAAAGGGAATGGTATAAAACGTGTAAATTATTAACGACCCAAATAACAACAAACAGTTCCCGTTCATCCCAGCTGGTCTCTCACTAAACCACTACAAAGTCTTGCAGGCACGACGTCCAATATTTGCACAAACCGATATCCGCAAATAAAGTGAGGAAAATACCCATTAGTCGGTTCAATGTTTGCATTAATGTTTAGATGTAGTACTAAAATAAATATAGTGACAACGCAATAAATGAAAATCTCATATTATTTAGTACCTATCTCAATTATCTTCACTTACGTCTCACTCACCTGACTCACAAACAACGACCTTATGTTATGAATACACATAAATAATACATTTGTTATCTATAATATTAATAATAATATTAAATGTTATGGTAATTAAACATTCGAAACACATCTTAACTAGTCATTCAGTCAGAGACGCGTCGTCCACATCAGCAAGGTCGTGCGGCACAAACGGTGCCAAAGCAGGATAACGAAGAAAAAAACTTAATGGATATTAAAATTAAGAGAAAAGACTTTTGGTTCAATGAAGGCGCTTATTTTAATCTTAATGTTCATAAATATTATAAATGAGAATGTGGCTTTGTTACACTTTCACACCTTAACTTCTCAACCGATTAGCACACGTTGTCAAGCATACACAAAAGGACAAAGGGTACTTCTCATCCAAAAAAAATGTATTATTCCCGAGGGATAGACTAAATCTACATCATGCGAGCGAAATCGCGAGCAAAACCGAGTCTTATAATAAAAGTATATTACTTTAAGCAATGATTGCAAGAGGTAACGCGGTTTAGAATCATACTCGCTAAAATAATATCTTGATGCCTTATTTGTTATCTTGAAAAATATACTTCAAAATTCAGTTAAATAAATATCATGATTAATAAAAAATAATTACTATTTTTACTTTCTCAAATTCCATCATCTTTAAGGTACTCCAGTATGAAGTTTGCGAAGCATTCACTATTTTAAAAATCAGTAAGTCGTTCTTCATGGTCAAAACGCTACCATAGTGTTATAGGAAAGACACTAGATTTTAGCTTATAAAATTACTAATACGTCATAGACGTTGAGATTAAATATTCATTGTGATTGGAGTTTATGTACCTCATTATATACCAACATTTATTTTTGTACATATAGATTTTAAGTTTTCAGAAATATATAGTACATCTTTATATCTAAATATGGTTTCATTCGGTTAATAATATTAATTTTTATTTAATTATCCATATTTCATATCAAGGAAACGATTATTATATACGATTAGTTTCGATTTGAGTCTGTAACAATTATAGTTTTAGTATTGGAGGTTTGCAAACTTTTGTTACAACGCCCTTGTACAATTAATTACCGCAGCGGTCGTAATAAAGAATGCATTTGAGTGGATAATGTAAAAATAAAAATTTGAAAATTAGATCGATATACCTTGGTTTATGTCTCTGGCCGAGAACGTGCGATGCCGAAATGTACCATTCAAATGCCTATATTGCTAACGATCATAAAATCATCGAATCGCCCACATAATAAGGCATGATTTTTTATGACTATTAATTAACACCTGCAAACGTGGGATATAATTTGTAGTTATTAGAACAAAAACAGTAGTGATGTCTTGCTAATGTCTTGCTGTGAAGTTTCCAATTAGAAATTACGAGTTGGAGTTGAGATTTATTGAACACTAGCTGTTCCCGCGACTTCGTACACGTGGAATAGTTACTTTAGACTAACGTTAACACGCAGCGGAAGCTCTCAAAAGGAAATAAACCCCAACTTTTTAACATTCTTCATTAGTGCTCCGCTTCTATTGAACTGATTATAGCCTTAGCCATAGACTATAGCGTGATATATAGCCTGTAGCTTTCCTCACCAAACGAGCTATCTATTTTTTGAAATCGGAACAGTAGTTTCTGAGATTAGCGCGTTCAACCAAACAAACTATAAAAATATTATTTCCATTAAATTTTGGTATTCAATTTTGCAACCGAAAAATATAATTTACCTTATAAACTATGGAATTCCTTTTTATAACTAAGAATTGTATTTCGGGAAATCCCTTGATAAGTGATGCCTTTAGTATAAAGTCAATTCAATATAAAGGTTTGGCTGGGCCATGGTGAGTCATATATGCATATAGATCACTGATTATATACTAATTTAGGTGACATTGTCCACACTTTTACAAAATAGCTACATGCCTAGTCAATCTTTTTGGCCGCTCTGAATATAGCCGTAAGTTCGGGCTTGCGCATAATATCTTCAAAAGTTTAATACAAATCAAATTTAAAATGTTATTATAGGACTTTATAATTAACATTTATTTATCCCTAAGTTGTCTCGAAATTTGTGTTCTGCTCAGCTATATTCAGAGCGGTCAAAAAGTTGGTGCGGGCTGTAGTGTGAATTATTTAATCCAATAGTTAATTAATTTAAAATTCTTATACAGTCTTCAATTGTTTAAGATTTTATTATGAAATTTTGTTATTATTCTGTACGAGTAAATGGATTCCATTTTTTTACTTATTCAGAAAAATAGTGATTATCAATGACATTGAAAAACTTGTCGTATTATTAATGTTAATTATTTTATTGCATCGTAATAGCGCATCTCGCAAGAAATGTATAACCACGGGTGAATAAAGAACTTCGTGTCAACCTGTTTGGCTTGTAATAAATATAGTTTTTGTTTTGCAATTGGATTTTACGCGTTACGTGATTAGCAGCTTAAGCGATCGTCATTCTTAGATCATTGCAAATATTTATTTTTGTTAAATATTATAGTGGACGCTACTTTGCACTTCTACTTGGAAGTGAAGCGAAGTAAAGAAGCAATTCCAAGCGGAAGTGCAAAGTAGCGTCCACTATAATATTTAATGATGGATTTCCGCAAAGTAACGCCTTCTTCAATCAAATTTATTTTTGTTGTTAGCTCAGATGCATCAGGTTAGGAAGTACCGTCGAAGGATTGCCGTTCGCTTCTTTTAATATTATGAAATGTTATAATGTTTGCAATCCACCTGATTTTGAGTGTTCTTTGCAGCGTATAGCTATGTACAACTTACCACAAATATACCGCAGTCCTAAGGTAATACGTTGTTTATTCTGCGTATTAGGTTGGGATACCTTGCTTGCGTGCCAGTGAATGTTGCAAACCAAATTCTTAGAAAACGAAACACAGCTGAGTGGCTGTACCCGTGATGGTCCCGCAATCGAACCTTGCACAAGTTTCTTCAAGACTTTTATACTTCAAGTATCTTATGATATTATTATTTCTAACTTTGTATAAAATAGTTAAAGGATATTACGTAAAATATCACCATTATACATAACAGCGTCAAATAACTAACATTTACGAATGGAGATGGAAAAATGGAGATTTTTCAGGTCGACGTGGATAATCGAATTCAAGTCTATAAATATAGAAGGCTATAAAGAATAACAAAAAAGTAGCAAAGACTGATTTTGATAACAATTAAAAATGTTATGACATTTTTTAATACCAAAATTTCCTGTGGGGAATCGATCCCGATCGTTTAAAAAAAAAACTCCGTACTATTGCATCTTTCTTTGTTATAGTGGGATCCGGTATATGTCACTGTTGTTGAGATTTAAAAAGGTTTTTATTTTTCGCATAAGATAACGTAGGTATAATACATTGATATACAAAAACCCAAGATGCACACTTAACGTCTCACAGACGGCATACAAAAACGAGTACATAATTTTGGATGATGCGGTCATCTCAAATAGCCTCGCGTCGCTTGCGTCCTTGTAAAAACAACTTTAAATTATTCAGGTAAGGTTGAATTTGCAAAATCATAAGTTTAACGCATAACTATAACCACGTATGTACATTGGGGAGTTTTTGCGGGACGTTTTTGAGCGCTACTTTTATTCGAGACTGTGCCTCTTGGGTTTTTATATGTCAATGGTATAATACCGAGTTTTTAGCCTTACAAACTTTTTTTTATATATATTCATAACTTATTAACGATGATGTCTACATACTGTGTATGACAGTACGCAATTAAATAATTAACACACTGAGATACAGAACTGAGAGTATTATATTCTTGTGCTCATCACCTGAAGTTAGATATGTCTAGGCAGTGAACATGCGGTTTCTCGGCTTGATAGTAGGGTTTACTACCTCTAAACCACGAAGAGGGCCAAACGCTGTTTATCTATACTATCATAACATAGTATAAAACAAAGACCCCCACCGCGTCTGTCTGTCTGTCTGTTCGCGATAAACTCAAAAACTACTGAACGGATTTTTATGCGGTTTTCACCAGTCGATAAAGTGATTCACGAGGAACGTTTTGGTATATAATTTGTCCCGGATTTTTTTATAATCTGGGCGGGACAACGTCTGCCGGACTCGCTAGTAATATTATAAAGTTGAAGAATTTGTTTCCTTGAACACGCTAATCTTTGGAACTATTGATCCGATTTGAAAAATTCTTTCAGTGTTTGATAGCTCACTTATCGAGGAAGGCTATAGGCTATATATCATTACGCTAAGAACAAAAGGAGCGGAGCACCAATGCAGAATATTTCAAAATCGGTTTTGATGTGAAACATCTATAGGCGAGGGTAAACCTGATTGTTGGCGTGGCGAGTCGTGGCGACGCGATGCCATGCGCAAGCGACTGAGCTCGCATACCTATAGCGTATACAGTGTTGTTTACTACGTTACAGATGTGTTTCACATCTGCCCGGCGTCCCGTGACGGCTCATTTTTTTCATTTGGAGAGCTTCCGCTGCTTCCCTTGCGTGAACGGTGACTATTCCATGCAGACGAAGTTGCGGACAGAAGCTAGCTAATTAATAAAACAATTACGTTTCTCTATGCACACATCATGATCATCATTGATATTCAAATAATCAGCTTTATTAAAATTCAAGGAAGTTATGGTTCATCAATATACGCATTCAATCGATCTTCAATTATTTTCTTATTACGGCTATCGACACTATAGCTACTGACTTAATTAGCATGTGTTACCTTATTCTGATTTAAGGCTTCGTGGCAGTGCGGTAGTAACCTTCCTTTAAATCAAGGCTAGAAGGGCGAGGTCGCGGAATCCAATTCCTATATTGAAAGTACTTTTGCCTTTTATGAGACAAATGTTGATATATATAATATATTATATATGTCCGGCTTATTAATATTTATAAGAGTCAGCTCTTTAGTTACCTAGCATTTTTTTCTGCAGACTCGTGGTCCGCACTTTTTTTCTGATCTCGTTTCGTTTTATTACTGATCGTTTTAAGTATAGAAAGCGTATATTAAAAGTTCTAATTATTTTACCATCTATTAGTTTCGTGAAAGAATACTCCAAAAATATCTTATTGCAACAAATGTTGACAATGATAAGGAAAGAGTGTGGATGTGTCAACGGTTTTAATAAGAACTTCCAATACATTATAATGTTTGTAATGTTAATTAACACATTATTACATAGTATAAAACAAAGTCCCCTACCGCGTCTGTCTGTCTGTCTGTTCGTGATGAACTCAAAAACTACTGAACGGATCTTTATGCGGTTTTCACCAGTGGATAAAGTGATGCACGAGGAACGTTTTTTGATATATAATTTGTCCAGGTTTTTTTTATAATCAGGGCAGTACAACGTCTGCCGGGCCCGCTAGTTATATATATAATATACTAATAATTAATCAGGACACTATTTATACTGCCTGGGAAATATGAAAAATGGATGGTTAAATCGAGCTACGTAATGAATACTTATTTAAATTTAATTATTTATTAAATTACATTTATTTAAGGTCCACAAAACTGGTATCATCTTAATAGTATGTATCGGACACATGGTACGTATAATTATCTAATGCTTGCAGGAGAGTTTTAATCTCTCGTTATAGTATCAACTAACTTCGAACTGGAATGGCATAAACATTATTTAATATCGTGAAGTGACAGGCGCATTTTACAATGCTTCTATTATGAGAGTAAGTATGGGCGATTGTCGCACACTCGTTAGTTAGATATTAATACTACATGCTCCAAATACACAGCTCTTTCATATTCCAATACATGGAACTATCTGGCAAATATGTTAACAATCGTTCTAGTTCATCAAGACTGTACTGTACGTACAGTACAAAGTTTACGTTTTTTAAAAAGATCGGAAGCCTATGAAGCATTATAATAAGTAGTTGAATATAGCTTTAACTTATAAATCAATATTAGAAACACGCCACAACTAAATAATTGTATTCCTTTTTATGATTTTATAGAGGCATTAATTCAAACTAATATATCAGTTATATTCCAATGCTTTTTCGTTCCAATTTCCTTATAACAAGAGCCACTATTAATTTTACGTGTAATTTTTATTACATCTGAACTCTTACATCTGACTTATTCAACAGATAAACAGGGTTGGATATAGATATATGGACTTAGGTATAGAAAAAGTTAAACATAATATTAAAATCGTATAATTTCAATTACAATGTTTTGCCTTAAAACCAATATTATAAAAATGTTAGAATAATGTAAATTACTGTTACTTTTTTACATTACTCTAATATAATTGTACTAGGACGATATAATTTTATATCTATGAATTATTCTGAAATAATCTGACAATTGTGGTCCGTTAGCTGTAAAAATATTTATTAATTTCTAATCATCTTTTCAGTGATAAAAATAGCCGTCTAATAGTTAAGGAAATCGGCTCTCATTATTACAATTATTCAGATATATACAATTGTGGTCTAAAAATATATTAAAAACTCGAAGTTGATCTGAATATAAATGCAATTTTAGTTTACTTTATCATTTTCCACACAAGTTTACACAAACAATAAAAGTTATCGATTTTGCGTTTTTTTTTAAATAATCGTTTACTTGTTTGTTCGTCGATTTGTTAGTCAAGATATGGAATGAGTATTTAATACGGAAGGTAAAGTTTTTTAAATTAAACTACTTATTAATTTAATAATGGTTACTAGTATTTGTGTACCGTAAAATCGGTACGTATAAGAAATACGTACAGTATACGTAAACATTTTAAGGTAAAGAAAAATATATTTATAAATTTTTATGCCCTTCGAATACCAGTTATATTCGATGATTAAGTTTTTTGAGCAAAATATCTATATAAATGTTATAACTTTTAAAGAATATACACATCGTAACAGAATAATACAAAAATATTTAGCAAAACGGAATTTTTCGAAGCCATTGTTAATGTTTAGTTAATCTGTGTGTTGAAAGTAGAAGTTAGTAATAAACTAACATGAGTTATATTCGAAGTGTCACGCTTATGTTAATTCTTCAGGAACGGGAGTGTACTTGAGGCCAGTATCATTGAGAAGTGTCACAACCCACGCGTCTTTTGGTAAAACACCGGAGTTTAATAATTTGACTGCTGCGGCAACATTAGCAGCACTAGTATATCCAACATACAGACCTTCTTTCTCTCCTATAAGCTTCTTATAGTGAATCACTTCTTCATCGGTGACACTCAACGTTCCATCCATGTAATCAAACTTGAATAAGTTTGGAACACAACCGTAGCCAGAGCCTTGGAGTAAATGCAACGGTTTTGTTATCGGTTCACCTTTGATCGGTTCCGATCCAGCGGGTTCTATAACGTAACACAATACCTCTGGATTTTTCTCCTTTAAATACTTCGCTGTACCGGTAAAAGTACCAGCAGTTCCAACTGTTGCTACAAATGCGTCTACATGATGCCCCGTCTGCCGCCAAATCTCCGGCCCAGTAGTTAGATAATGCGATTCTGAATTCGCGAAATTATTAAATTGATTCACATAATACGCACCCGTTTCTTCGACTAGTCTCAATCCGACCTCTTCAACCGCTTTCACATCAGCGAGCGTAACGTTACCGTATGTTCCTTCGACTTGCGGTATTCGGATACATTTCGCGCCGAGAGCTTCCATATGTATGGCTCTTTGTACGCTATTTCCTTTCGACATTGCAAGCGTGAGCGGGTGTCCTAAAACAGCACAAACAACTGCGAGTCCGCAACCCTGATTTCCCGACGTTACTTCTAAGATGGGTGCTCCTGGTTTCAGTTCACCGGATTCTAATGCTTTCTTTACCATGCACAACGATGAACGACATTTGATCGATGCTCCGGGGTTCATAAATTCGCATTTAGCCAGAATGCGACCCGGACCGGTATAGACACGATCCAATGCAACGATCGGTGTATTTCCTATTAGATCGAGTGCGGAAGCCTTGATTTCGTTCTGGACATCGTTGACGGAACTCATGGTTTTCGATTTCTCTTATTTGTTGTAATAAATTTTCCACTAACTATTTTAAGCGGTTTCGATATAAGATGTAGAACTAGCGCTCGACGACAATCGAATGTCTTTTCTGAGCACAACGGAGACGTAATAAATGAGTATCGAATACCGTGCCGGGCGCACAGCGAGAATTGACGTCGTAAAGATTGTGTGCCGTGTTCAACGCAAAACACACCTCAATCATTTGTATTCAGATGTAATAATTATAAAGTTATAAATTTACTTGTACAACTCATCAATTGTCATATAAATAAATAAAAATATAAGAAAAGAATGCTTTTGTTCATAATTATTATTTATAATAAAACTAGTAACAATTTACTTATAAATACGTTTAATGAATTTTTTATGGATAACTAGCTAAGTATATATATAATTGCCTTTTCTCAATCATGCATTTATAGGTATGTTAAAGTGGATGTCGTATGATTAGAACCAGATTGCGCAAGGTCGTAAGGAATATGGTACTAAAAACAAGTGAAGCGATCACGAAATATAATCTACAAAACGTTCAAGACAACAAATAACTAAACAGTAATGATAACCTAAGAGTTATCTTTCGCTTTAAAATTATTTAAAATTAATCTTCAAATTAGATATCTTATATAATACATAAAACAAAACGTTATTGTAGTAACTAGCTCATTTATAAAGTTGGTATTGTTTCGGATGTTCGTTTTTGTTTTTTTTATAATGATTCAAGGACACATATGTTTTTAATCTCCATTGAAAGCGACATTAACCATACTAAATTACAATGGAATTAACGAAAGACAATGTATGAAATAAATGAAAAAAAATCATGGCGATATATGAATCCACTCCAAATTTTTCTTGTCAGTTTGCGGTGTTATGGAAGGAACAAAGTTCACGGCATTGCTGTAATATGTCAGACGTTATAATTCGCGAGTGCACAATTTTAGTGGACATATTACTTTTTAATAAGTGCTTTAACATTGTCAATAGGAAGATCACGACATATGTATTCTCTCACTAGTCCTAAGTCTATGTCTAGTGAACTCTCTATAAATCTATCGAGGAAAAAGACTTATAAAGACGTGTTTATACCGATATATACTACAAAACATGTCAACAAGCACATTATGGTCATCTTGCTATAGAAATAGTATAAACAGTAACCACCCCCGGTTATTGAGCGATTATAATACAAGTGGCAATTGTACGGCATTTGACAATCTGCAATATCCAACTATGACTTACTATTGTAAACTACGACCTTAATTCCATGTCATTAAAGAACATTTTATTTTACCTCTATTGTCTCCTATTTCGACTTTCAATAGAAAATATACTTTGACCCGTCGTATTAAGTATCTTTTTTAAATGGCTTTATAACAACAACCAAAAGACAGGCAGATGTCAATGTGAATTCAGTCCATTGTTAACAAATATGGGCACAATTGTGCACAACGTGTTACATTATTTTATTTGTTAAGGCAATTGGGACGCATGAGCCAAATGTCAGCTATTTTATAATTGACGTATCCATTCGGGAATATGACACAATATAGGAGTAAAAACATAATAGTACTAGTCGAAATCCGCTTACTTATTACGTATCTAGCAAGAGCAAAGCCATAGAAGAAATCGCTAAAAATGTGACAAATTCATAATATGGTATTTGTAATGTATTCTATAATATTTATTTTTGTCTATAGACTTACTTGTGGGAAAACTTGTAATATTAATATTATACCAATAATATATTAACCAATATTATAAATGTGAGTTTGTTAGTTTATTTGTTGCGCTTTCACTTCTTAACTATTGAACTGATTGATCATCATAAAATTTTCCATGCACGTTGTGAGGGATAAAGAAAAAGATATAGTGTATTTTTTATCCAAAAAATAAATACTGCTTCCGAGAGATAGGTTACATCTACCAGGTGAATATTTAGACAGTAGCAATATTCACGGAGGCTACTCTGCATTCGATTCTCGTTCTAAATCAATTAAAAAATAGGTGCTTAATATTTGACTTAATTAATAAAAAACATACAAAAATTATACTCAATCCTCTAAGCGTCTATGTAAAAGCATAATTTCAATGACCATCGGGTGAAGTGAAAGTGAATTCCAATCGAAACCAACCAACTAACAAAGGATAATTTTTCGAAGTTTGAACAAATTGAAGGTTTATTGTCCATTTTATTATCGAAAGTCATTGACTCCAGGTCCCCGCTCGCAGGTTTTACACCAGTAGTTCAACCCAGGTTTATTTAACTCTAAGTTATTATCCATTACTTTTGAAATTCTTAGAACAAACTTTACCTAAGATTCTCTTTGTTGTCTATTAGTATTTGTTTTGATATTATTATTTTTTGTGTTAAATGTGACCATGAAGTGTCGTAACCTAGAATACTACGAGTGTCTAACCTTTCACCTGGTACATTAAAGCGAGCGAAGCCGCGAGCATAATCTAAATAGATATAAAAAAACAGCACTATCGTTGCTTTACTTAAAGCTTGATAATGTTTGGTTCATAATATGCATTTACCATTCTTAAAAGTATATTTAAAGATTCTTGAAGTGAAACTCTTTGTGGGAAACGGTGGGAATCTGATTTTATGAAACAAAAATGTGTAACGAAAAAGATATAGCTATAAATGTATACATAGATTTTAGACTGTGAGAGACTGAGATAGCATATACTTAATGTACTCGTAATACATAAAAAGAGAGGGAGAAAGAGAGAGAAACATTGAAATCTACAGCAAATTTTTTTCTGTTGGATCGTAGTGACTATCGCGTACATTTAAAAATTATTATGTGTTGTGTATTATTAACATTGTTAATACGAATATATATTTGTAGGCGGTAGAGCCACGCTGAAGCTATTAATGGTATCAGCATGAATGGGCCGGTTCGCCCTGGGTAGTATCACCCTCTCACAGAAAATCGACGTGAAGTAACAGTGCTTGCATTGTTGCGTTTTGTTCGGTCAGTGAGAGCGCCGGAAGCCCATCTCCCCTCCCCTTCCCCCTTCCCTTACTTTCCCTCTCCCCCAAGACAGGTTGGCGATGCACTTGCGACTCCCCTGGTCTTGCAAGTGTCTATGGACGGTGGTGATCATTTGATATCAGGTGACCTACCTGCCCGTTTGCCTCCTATGATATAAAAAAAAAATCTTGATATTATGATACCGTTTCAAATTGTGATTTTCAACTTATATGACCATATAATACTTTAATGAGGCCGACGGCCTCCATTTCTCAATAATATTATTTATTAAAAATTCAATGTTATTGTTAAAAAGATATTAACCCGTGTACATGTTGTGTGAATTGGAGTATTTCTATAAATATACTTAGCTATCATGTTGACATTCATCCATAATTATACAAGGCTAGGTCAGTTAACTGTACAGAGCAAATTTAAAGTAATCTTTACCACAATCTCATGAAGTAACCTTAGATGCTGCATGGAAATACATATTTTCTATATATAATAAGAATGTATTGTGTGTAATGTATTGCGGGGTGGTAGGGTGTCTGTACCCGACTGGATCGCGACCACCGTACACCAGGTGGAACACCCGCCATAGTGGCACGTTTGGGCGTGTCGCGTTCCGGGATCAGCCGGTGTATATCCAGCAACTGGGGGGGGGGGGGGGCTGTCCCTGACTGGGCGCGGGGTGGTAGGGTGTCTGTACCCGACTGGATCGCGACCACCGTACACCAGGTGGAAAACCCGCCATAGTGGCACGTTTGGGCGTGTCGCGTTCCGGGATCAGCCGGTGTATATCCAGCAACTGGGGGGGGACTGTCCCTGACTGGGTCGCTTTCAGGCCGGCATGACAGCGGCGACCGGCGATGGATAGTATGTCTTTCGGTGGTCGCCATTGTTTTTGGATTGTACTGTGCTTACCATCAGGCACAGTACAGTCACTTTCCGAGCACAATAAAAAAAAAAATGTAAATCCAACGTGTCTGTAATTTTTACAGATGTTGCGGGTGTCTTGGAATCTATACTATAATAAAACTGTAGCAAGGTCAAATCTGTACATTAAATATTTTTTGAAAATTTTTATCGGGGTAGACTTTGTTATCGATATAGAAGCCAAAAATAATCTTTTTACAATTTTTGTCTGTCTGTCTGTCTGTCTGTCTGTCTGTCTGTCTGTCTGTCTGTCTGTCCCTGTGAACACGCATCACTCTGAAAGTACTGAACCGATTTTGACGAAACTTGGCACAGTGATAACTAATATTACGAGATTACATCTAGGACACTTTTTATCTCATAAACGCAAGGATTCTCCAGGATCTGCCTGTTTGTCTGTCCCTTTGAACACGTACCACTCTAAAGACTAACCAATTTTAACGAAATTTGGCACAGTGAAACTAATATTACAAGGTTACATCTAGAATACTTTTTATCTCATAAAACGCAAGGATTCTCCAGGATCTGCCTTTTGTCTGTTCCTTTGAACACGTACCACTCTAAAGTACTGAACCAATTTTACGAAATTTGGCACAGTGATAACTAATATTACAAGTACATCTAGAATACTTTTTATCTCATAAAACGCAAGGATTCTCCAGGATCTGCCTTTTGTCTGTCCCTTTGAACACGTACCACTCTAAAGTACTAACCAATTTTACGAAATTTGGCACAGTGATAACTAATATTACAAGGTTACATCTAGAATACTTTTTATCTCATAAAACGCAAGGGATTCTCCAGGATCTGCCTGTTTGTCTGTTCCTTTAACACGTACCACTCTAAAGTACTGAACCAATTTTACGAAATTTGGCACAGTGAAACTAATATTACAAGGTTACATCTAGAATACTTTTTATCTCATAAAACCAAGGATTCTCCAGATCTGCCTTTTGTCTGTCCCTTTAACACGTACCACTCTAAATTACTGAACCAATTTTACAAATTTGGCACAGTGAAACTAATATTACAAGGTTACATCTAGAATACTTTTTATCTCATAAAACCAAGGATTCTCCAGGGTCTGCCTGTTTGTCTGTTCCTTTGAACACGTACCACTCTAAAGTACTAACCAATTTTACGAAATTTGGCACAGTGAAACTAATATTACAAGGTTACATCTAGAATACTTTTTATCTCATAAAACGTAAGGAATTCTCCAGGATAACGGACGAAAGTCAAAAATTTGTAGTTAGTGAAATTTTTCACCGATTTTGGTAAATTTTTATTGTGCTATATATAGCAGACAGATTAGCTAAAAAGATAAGCTATATTTCCCTAAGTTACTTTAAAAAAAAACCAAAAAAAAAGATCACCAGGATTCGAACCGTCGGCTCCGGCGGACCATATAATGTCCAGTACGTTATAACTGAGCTACGGCTATATGACATTCGTATGCGTAATTATCAACCATATAAAATATGTGTAAACGAAACTGTCACTTATATATTTTACATTTATTTTATTTATAAAAAATGTTTGCTAAACAAAGGACAAATTTTTTCCTAAAACATAAACCTAGAAATAGTTACATTGCATTGTAGAAAGAACTCAACTAGAGTTCTATCAGTACGTGTGTTGTTTCGATATTTGATAAAATTAGTTTTCTAAATGTTGTTGAGTCTTGAAGTAGTTGGGTTCAGGTTTGTGAATCTAAGATTAAAATAAATCAGTTGAGGTGTATGCAGTTATTTTTTTTTTCTCGAACTGACCACGCTATTACCTAGCAAGGTCTTAACAGCTCACCGGACTACTTTTGCAGTTACTATGTTGTATTTATACTAATATTATAATTAGTGGTAAATTTTGTTTTCGAGGAATGCTTGGTACCTACTACTGATCCGATTTCAAAAATTTTTTCACTGTTAGAAAGTATATTATCCCAAGTTCAGTATCTCAGAAAAAAGGTGGTTTGTATGTCAAAAGTAAAATAAATGTGTCCAAATTAAAATTGAATGCAGATCACGTATACTTTAAAAATTCTTATAAAACAAACAACTAAAACAAAATGGAAATTTAATGTAGATAAAGTTCAACTTTTACAGTATGTTACGTGATGAAGTTACAAGGGGTACTGGGAAGACATTTATCGGCAATATATGTAAGTTAGTTTTGATCTTCACTTTAATGACACTACTTTAGGTAATGCTGCGAACAGATTCTAGGCTTATTTTAAAAGATTTCTCACATACCAACTGGGTATATGTTTGAGTGAGTCCCTGGATAGTTTGGATTCACGATTGGAAGTGCTGGATAACGCTGCAATAGGGGTTTAGGTTTTTTAAGATTATTTGCGTTTAAAAATACAATTGAAACCGGTAATAACCGATTTGGTGCAGACGAAGTTGCACGGGTCAGCTAGTACTATAATAAAACTGTAGCAAGGTCAAATCTGTACATTAAATATTTTTTGAAAATTTTTATCGGGGTAGACTTTGTTATCGATATAGAAGCCAAAAATAATATTTTTACAATTTTTGTCTGTCTGTCTGTCTGTCTGTCTGTCCCTGTGAACACGCATCACTCTAAAGTACTGAACCATTTTACGAAACTTGGCACAGTGAAACTAATATTACGAGATTACATCTAGAATACTTTTTATCTCATAAAACGCAAGGGATTCTCCAGGAAACGACGAAAGTCAAAAATTTGTAGTTAATGAAATTTTTACGGATTTTGTAAATTTTCATTGTGCTATATATAGCAGACAGATTAGCTAAAAAGATAAGCTATATTTCCCTAAGCTACTTTAAAAAAAATACCAAAAAAAAACATCGCCGGGATTCGAACCGTCGGCTCCGGCGGACCATATAAGGTCCAGTACGTTATAACTGAGCTACGGCTATATGACATTTCTACGCGTAATTATCAACCTCATATGAAAAAAATATGTGTAAACGAAACTGTCACTTATATGTTGTTACATTTATTTTATTGTATAAAAAATGTTTGTTAACAAAGGTGACAATATTTTTTCCTAAAACATAAACCTAGATAATAGTTACATCGCATTGTAGAAGATGAGTCTCAACTAGAGTTCTATCAGTACGTGTGTTGTTTCGATATTTGATAAAATTAGTTTTCTAAATGTTGTTGAGTCTTGAAGTAGTTGGGTTCAGGTTTGTGAATCTAAGATTAAAATAAATCAGTTGAGGTGTATGCAGTTTTTTTTTTTCTCGAACTGACCACGCTATTGACCTAGCAAGGTCTTAACAGCTTCACCGGACTACTGTCTGCAGTTACTATGTTGTATTTATACTAATATTATAATGAGTGGTAAAGTTTTGTTTTCGAGGAATGCTTGGTACCTACTACTGGTCCGATTTCAAAAATTCATTCACTGTTAGAAAGGTATATTATCCCAAGTTCAGTATCTCAGTAAAAAAGGTGGTTTGTATGTCAAAAGTAAAATAAATGTGACCAAATTAAAATTGAATGCAGATTTCACGTATACTTTACAAATTCTTATAAAATAAACAACTAAAACAAAATGGAAATTTAATGTAGATAAAGTTCAACTTTTACAGTATGTTACGTGATGAAGTTACAAGGGGTACTGGAAACATTTATCGGCAATATATGTAAGTTAGTTTTATGTTCACTTTATGACACTACTTTAGGTAATGCTGCAACAGATTCTAGGCTTATTTTAAAAGATTTCTCACATACCAACTGGGTATATGTTTGAGTGAGTCCCTGGATAGTTTGGATTCACGATTGGAAGTGCTGGATAACGCTGCAATAGGGTTTTAGGTTTTTTAAGATTATTTGCGTTTAAAAATACAATTGAAACCGGTAATAACCGATTTGGTGCAGACGAAGTTGCACAGGTCAGCTAGTAAGTAATAAAATACATTTGAAACATTTTTGGAAATGTCTGTCTGTCCGTAGGTTTGAACACGTATCACTGCTAAAGTACTACGTTCACGATAAACCTTACCAAGAAAATTATAAAACATATCCTCGAGTAATATTAGCTCTCGGTTTCATTAAAATCGGTTAACTCTATCAAAAGTTATTATAATTTTAATAACGACGCGACTTAAGTACGAGATAAAAGTAGATAAGTAAATGGACTTAATACATTTAGATGATTTTATTGGTCACTGTTTTTACATTAGATTCCATGCAGACGGAGTCGCGGGCACAGCTAATTCTTAATATTCCTTAAAATCATATTTCTCGAGCAAATTAAGACATCGCCCCACTGAACGTGTTTTATCGTCTGTATCATGGTGAATGTTTCGAAGAGTTGTTCAACCTCATCTCATCTTCTCCTTTCCACTACAGAACTACACGGGCGGATACGCGTTTCCACAGATTCATAGTAGCAACCATCTCCGCAAGAACGAAGAAGTTCGAAGATTCTTATGAATGATGTCGAATTGCCTCCCAGCCAGTGTGTGCCCTTCCTCTTATGACATGGGGTCCTTCAAACGAGGTCTGAAGAGGCACATGTGCAGGTCGGCATGATAGCGACGACTGCTATTGTTATTTATCACCGACAGTCGCCATTATTTATGCACTGTAATGTACTTTCCATCAGGTACCGTGCAATCATTTTGCCGAAACAGAATAAAAAAGAAACATTCATCTCGATTCGTTATCAAGGTTACCAAATATTCTATATCGCAATTGTAAAAGTGTATTCTAACTGGTTATGTATGATAACTGGGGAAGTCATCGCGGTCTAGTGGTTTGACTGGTGGAATATTATTCCAATGTCCGCAGGTTCGAGCCCGGTGCGTACCAACGAATTTTTGGAATTTGCGTACATTTAGTAATTTAAATTGTGAGGAAACCTGAACCTGAGAAATGTTCTTGTGGTATTACTGTATGTGGGAAACACAGAACTGACGATTTTTCAGTGTTTGAAGTCGCCTATACATCATGGGATTATGCCTATTATACCTTCGTTCGGGAAGAAGCTTATGGCCCTGCAATGGATACCTTATATGACAATGTGATGAAATTATAAATTTGTGAAAATGAACGATTATTAATATCATTTCTAGATAAGGAAATAATTATAAGGATTTTATCTCCCTCAAACTGAGAGGCACCCACACTCAATTCTGTTTTCATGTTTTGCATATAAAAAAAATGACTTAATCCTTATAGGATACTCTATTACTTTTACTTTTGCATTTCAGGTTCTAAACCATTTATCTCCTCTTATTTTTGTGACGAATTACTGGATTCAGTAATTGTTTTTTTAAATATATATAGAACTAGCGGGTCCGGCGACCGTTGTCCGGCCCTGAAAAATCCTTAGCAAGTAATATACCTAAACCTTCCTCATGAATCACCCTATACACTGGTGAAACCCGCATGAAACTCCGTTCAGTAGTTTTTGAGTTTATCGGGAACAGACAGACGGATGCGGCAGAGGACTTTGTTTGTATGTATAACAAATGATTAGAGAGATTATGAAAATGGATGAAGATTCACAAAAACCTTAAAATAATATAGTACTTATATAAAAATACGTATAAGACATAATTTATATAAATATTGTCTAAAATTTGACCAAAATATAACAACAAATGATATGTAAGTTGGAAAACATCCTGTTATCTGATTGACGTGCGCTCCATAAACCATTATACTTCCTCAAAGATAATACGCGTATGTTGTCATAATTTATAAAGATAAAAAGCCAGACAAAGTCGCGAGCGGCTGTATTACCGCTGTATAATTGTAAATTACATTAAGAGAGAAGGTTAGCTTATACTAAACGTTTAAATGTCAAATCCGTAATGGAAAATTCATATTATCATTCATAAATTCATCATTTATAAATTCATATCTTGTTACGCCAAAGAAGTATAACTTCTAACGCATGTACTTATGTACACGCACACTTTTTTTTTACATATTATTAAAGAAATATTTGATTTATGCGACATTATTTTAATCGATATAGTACTAACCTGACCAATTTAAATACTTTAGTTATTTTGGGAATTTCATATAGATCAATATACCACGCAACAAAAAAAAACAATTCGTTTGTGTGATACGTAGCTTGTATAAATCTGACGACTTGTTTAAATACTTATAACGCCACATTTGTAACTTCTACTTAAGCGAAGCCGGGACGGGTCACTAGTAGGAGACAGAGTACTGTAATTTCTTTGCTAAGGTTTAGTTATGTCTTGCAGGTAATCTGAGTTAGCCAATTCGAAACCAGTATAGTATAGTCGTTTCTAGTGCCGCATGATATACGTTATCAGTAGATGGTTGCAACGTGATTATATCGTGATATATTGATGAAATATTGTGCAATGATAAAAAATACAATAAACGGATAGCTATCAATGAAATTATTGTAAAATAATTACTCAGGAGTAATACTATTTAATTCCTTTTAAATAAAAGATTCCATTCAATTTTATGAAATGTCCGTTATTGTTATGGATCAATAATTTAATTGCCGTATTTTAATATAAAATTCATTGTTTTGACCACTGGGTTAAAATTTGATCGTGATTTATGTTTAAGTTAGAATGTTATTAGGGTTATTTAGTTAAAGAGTATGTATTTAGTCATCCTTACTAATATTATAAATGCGAAACGAAGATTTTTGTTACGTTTTCTAGGTCCGTTCCCTCGGCGTGGAGCCCTTGAGTGCGCTGCTCGCGCGATATTGTGACACAAAATCTTACATCACTGTGGCAACATTACACATATCACCTCCACACACGTGCACGCATACACGCTTACACATGAAAGTGGAAGGGTTTTATTTTTTTCCCTTATCAAACTGAAATAGTTTAAAAAATTATGCGATACGAAATATATGTAAGAGTTATTGAGGTATGTATGCTTGGTACACACATGTGTTTCAACAACTCATATATGTATGAATAGTTTGCTTAGCTTAGGGTAGCCCAGATAAGTGGCGAATTGCATGTATCAGGCAACAGCCCAAGCCGAGGTGTGCCGTACACCCAAGGGTGTAGCTCAAGAGCTAGTTGTCCAATAAAATCGGCTGAGTACCTTAAGCGCTCGTCTTAGTAGTCCGGTGAAGCTGTTAAGACCTTGTAAGGTCAATAGCGTATACAGTTGGAAAAAAAAATGTTACGTTTTTGTTTTTTTACAAATAGCTCGTTTTACCTGCGAATTCATTCCTGTTGTTAGTGAAAGAAAATTACTCGTTGTCGCTTTTTTTGAGTTGTTACAATAATTCATAAACTTTCAAGAGCGTAACAAGTTGCCAAAGTCTCATCTCAAACTAATAAATTGTGGGTAGAGGAACGTATAGAGAACAAACAAAGAAATAATCATTTATATTTATACACAAACAAATATTCGGAATCATCTTGCTCCGACGTTTCATATTTTCACAAAATACTGAAGATAAAAATAAAACCAAATACTTTTATTACAATGATGCTGGTCGTTAGGATACGACAATTTTGTCAAATTGAATCGCGTAACCATGCATCAAATTGAAGACCCGTTACACTCACTTCGTGCTGTCGCGTGATGTGGGTAATAACCCATCTTAGTGACTCTTTAGATATTGCAATTCGGAATCAGCCAGTTTATATCCGGTAGCAAAGAGTTTTACAAGCCAGTGTCACGTCGACAGTCGGCGCTGGCTTGCCGACCTCTGGCTGGTCGCTTTCGTCTGTAGAGTACACTATACTTACTATCACGCAATGTGATGTCATTATATCGTGCTACTATAAAAACATATTACTGATAAGTATCAGGGGAAGAGGAAAAATATACTTATTACAACGACGTATGAGATAAACAGATTGTTTTGCAGAGTTCGTGACTTATTGTTGCGACATATTTAAAATAGTTACTTTAAAAATATATTACATTGTGTAGGCGGGGGAATTGCACTTCTTAGTATTATTATTTACCCATTTAAAATACGATACGATAATTAGATTCTATTCTAATTACTAATGGTCACTTTAAAGATAAATTCAGTACGTAGGTACGAGTACATTCATTCGGTTCGATTAATGATGATATATATTCAGGATTCGACTTATAGTTTTGTTCTCTTCTTTATTTTATTATTAGCAACTAAATCTTCTAGTAGTTACATTATTACTGATATTCTCGAGTAGGTAATGATATTATAAATTTCCTACGATCATTTTAATGAACTAACAAGATGGTGGCCCTCTTGTTAGATCTTTCCGGGGAGTTATTGTCGCAAGTCAGAATCCATGCTCCGTGGTATTATGTCTCATCTACTTCATTTGTAGAGAATTACCAAATTATATAAAACACCACGATTATTACAAAATATAGTTTCAAATAACATAAGATGGAATAAAATATAAAATCTACTACTTGGCATTCCAAGATCCCACCAAAAACTCCTATAGTTTTGTTACTACATTACTAATAGTATCCTCATTCGTACGTATGAAAACTCTTTTCGGCTTTATTTTCATTTTAAATATAAAACCTCCTTTTGAATTAGTTGCGTGGCGCTGTTGGAAATAGATTTACGCATGCATAAATAATTATTTTACTATGTTTACTGCTATTTTCGTATTAATATATTTATTTATCCTATTCATAAGGTATAACAAGGAGTTATGGCGGGATCTTGGTCTGTCATGTAGTGGATTTTATTTTTTATTCATAATCTTGTGTTACTTGACTCTATATTGTGTAAAATTGGTGGTGTTTTATGTGATATAGTTTGTTTATTGTGCATAAGTGAAGTGAATGGAAAATAATGCCACGGACCATTGCCACAAAAATTCCATGGAAGGTTCTAACAAGATGGCCACCATCTTGTTAGTTCATTGAAATTATATCAAGAAACTTGTAATATTGATACTCACTTGACAATGGCAGTAATAATCTAAAAGATTGGTTGCCAAAAATAAAGAAAGAAACGTAAAAAGGAACCGTTCGAAAGTCAATTTGTACGTATTATGTTTATAAAACTGACGTGTATTTAGTGTATCAGGTTTCAGTCGAGTCCTTAAACTGACAGATGAGAAATTTTAATAACCATCTAATTTACACATAATTGATGCTTTCTGTAATAGATAAGCAACAATGATAAAATTCAACTCAAGTATAATTCAAGTAGCAATTTAAAATCAGTAAAAGTGTTATATCGTTCATTTGGTAATGACGAAATTAGAAAAATAAAAAAAACAGTCCACAATTAATTCAAATGAAACGAGCAATTTCCATAACACATCCATATTCACTCGACCGCGAGTCGCGGGCAGCAGTTAGTTCTTATCTTCTTGGTCTTATCTTTTATTATTTTATCATTTATAGGTTTTGACCACAACCTCAGCTAATTTTAAATGACGATATAAGTTAAGGTGGTAAACACGATAAATCTTTTTTTTTTTTTATAGATGGGGAGATCCCTTACAGATGCCCATCCCGTCGGTCAGCTGAGGATGGGTTATGTCCGATTTGCACGGACGAAAACCCCATGGTGCCTTCTTATACCTTTTTGGGTGGGGGAGCAGGGACTGCCGGCTGGCACTGCGTCTGCTCCCCCGATAGGTGTAAGCCCTTCAAGAGGCCCTGACTGCGGTCTGAGGGGTCAAAGATGGTAGACCCCTCAAAGGGGGAGTGAGTGTTAGAACACCCTGACGAACTGTGGGAGTCGCATCGGCACAATGCACCTCCACCACATGAGCCTGTGAAGTTTAAACTGCCAGGGCGACGGACATGCCCGTGTCCATCGCCCTCAGGCCCCATCTACGGCGGCCGGAGGTCATCACCTACCCATCGCCGCCGTGTGGTTCGTCGACCGCGGGAGGGGAGTCTAGTGGACCACTCCCTCTCCCTCTCCGCCGCCTCCTTTGCAAGCATGACTGTCTCGCAATAGCAGGCGACGGAGAGCCACCCGGCCTCGCTCTCGACAATCTTATCAAACACGATAAACCTAAAGGGGACTGGTTCTTAAGTGCAGCTGCCGGAATACACCAACAGGATTTTGACGACAGATTTACAGTCTGAGTGTGGTAGCTACCCAGGCGGCTTAAAATTAGCCCTACCACCAGGCTTTCGTGTGATCACGATGTTGTCCTTCATCGAAAAACTCCGAGCTACTTGCAAGAGTTCCTAATAGGTAAATATAGTCTAAATATAATTTCAAAAATTTAAAGTACAGTTTCTTACACTGATGGCTGGTTATTAAAGCCTTATAGAGTTAGGGACCTGCGAGCAGTCAAGCTATAACATTATTCTATTATTAAGTCTTTGTTCACTTAACATATAATATACCTGTGATGTAAATACACGAAACGAGTTTTTGGCAGGATTTTGGTCTGTTATGTAGTGGATTTTATTTTTTATTCATAATCTTGTGGCACTTAACTCTATATTGTGTAAAATTGGTGGTGTTTTATGTAATATAGTTTGTTTATTGTGCATAAGTGAAGTGGAGGGAAAATAATACCACGGACCATGAATTCTGAGTTGCCACAAAAACTCTATGGAAAGTTCTAACAAGATGGCCACCATCTTGTTAGTTCATTGAAATTATGTCAAGAAACTTGTAATATCGATACTCACTTAACAATGGCAGTAATAGTCTACTAAAAGACTGGTTGCCAAAAATGGAATGGAAGAAGAACTTGTAATACTATTAATTACTCGACAATGGCAGTAATAATCTCAAAGATTGCTTGCCAAAAACAAAGAAAAAAAAATACACGAAACATCCGTAGAAGTGTCGAGACTGAAGAGTTAGTGGCCGAACCTGACAAAGAAATGAAATTTTATACAATTTGCTGATACAGCGATCTACAGAGTATCAAAAATACTTAATTACTCAATATAGATCGTGGGAACGCGCTTTTGAACATGGAAACTCTGCCAACAATTCGGAAAACAACCAAGTATTCGAAAAGAACCGACAAGAACCTCGATCTAGTTTGTCTTTGTAACATATATTTTATAATAAGGCATTGTTATTATAATATATTTTGGTCAATATATCGTATTGTCTTTTACAGGCATAACTATTATTCACCTATAGACATCAAAACCTCTTTGATATAGTGCCTGAAGTAATTATCCTTCTTACGGGACTTTGTTGTAGAACCTATCCTAAAAAACTGTTACTAGTCTTGCTGAGCCTGAAACATATGATGAATCTTGGAACGTTTCTAATAGACTAATTCTAATAAAATCATGTCGGAAAATCTAGAATAGTGGCTTCTCTGGCGTGATACTGTGAAGTGTATTGGTGGGTCTACGTAAGCTTTAAGCAGTAAACTGACAAGAGACTATGAAATTTCGCGGTATGTGGCCAGCTCTCTTTACAGAGACCTTAAATATTTTTAAATTGTTGGGCCTATATATTTATTATGTTTGTTAATATATTTGCATTTATTTATGTTTTTCTTACTATAAATTCAGGCTAAAAACTGTTACGTTTAGATATTATAAACAGCACATTGTTTAATATTCAAGTAAGTACAAGGAATAATTTATTACCATCCGTACAACAATAACAGAAGAGTAACCTGAACGCTTGGGAATAAAAGAGATGAATATATGAAAAGTAGGGGAAATAAAAGAAATAGAGGATAGTTGGCTCACTCTGTGGGAATCGAATCACGAATCACGCGCAACGCTTTGAAAGGACCCGGGAACACTTCGTATACAGGTTGTTTAGTTTTAAAATTGACTAAACATCATTGTTTTATAATATATAATAAACAACAATAATATAATGTATGTATATATATATATATTCATTTTAAACTAAATCCATATACTCATAGTAAATTATATCTAACAAATAAATGTTTGGTAGATAAAAATGACACTGCGATAGTACCACCCGAGAATTACTTATTATAATTTTTATTTGAAAATCCTATTAAAGATCTCAATTCCTGTATAAATAATACCTATCATTTCTAAACTTATATAATTGTATATGTTATTGTATTCTTCGTAGATGTAGTGTTTTTGAAAGAATCTTTTAAAAATACATATAATACAGTAATGATCAAAGTTCCTAAGCTCTTTGTAACGTTTGTTGTTAAAGCCCAACGACAAAAACGCCTCTAGTTCGAGGTCCTTCAAATATTCGTAGCAACTAATAATATTCGCTTATTTTCTTTCGTATTCTTTTTAAATTTGTAAAAAAACTTGCAAAGATTTAAGTAAGCGTAAAAGGGGGGGCATAACAGTTTTGAGTATTTTTGATGGCAAATTATTAAAATTATGCTGACGCAATACTTAATAACACCCTTTGTTATGATTTTCTAGGTCATTAGTATTAATCAAATCATACCTGTAAATATAAGTTATATATCTTAATATATATATTTCTTGTGTGCGTGTGTATGTGACTGAACTCCTCCTAAACGACTGGACCGATTTTGATGAAATTTTGTGTGCGTGTTCCAGTGGATCCGAGAATGGTTTAGATTCACAATTGGACCCGGTAGGTGGCGCTGCGGTTGACATTTAGGATTTTTTTTATTATCAAGGCAGGACAACGTCCGCCGAGCCCGCTAGTATATATATATAAGTTCCATAAATCAAAGTGGGAATTTTATTAAGTTTTGATGCGTATGTAACAACTGTGTCCGATGTGTTTCACACGTGTTTGATATTATTTGTTGAAAATATGATAGGATTTAAACGTCATGATATGTAGCAGCGCCACTTTCTGGCGAATTACAATAAAATTAATAGTGTAGAATTAGTCTTTGCCCACGCAAAAAATCTTAGATATGCCAAATTTCGATCGACTTGATTGATCGAACCGATCGACCAAACGTTGTTACCAACATCTATTTATATTTCAATATGTAAATTTTAAGATTAGCGTATTTTAATTATTTACGTTGATAATTATTACAAACACGCTGTATAAAACCCGTGGGCAGGTTCGGATGCACCTGAGTATTTCACACCGCGACTCGCTGGCGCCGACGGCCAGTCTACTCTCTAGTCTCTGGCCTTAAACCATAGACTAAAAATCTGTAGAGTTGACTTATAATATTTAGCATGCTTTTAATACTATATACCTATATACTGCTTATAGTTTGTTGATACGAAATTGTATATGTGAGGATTGTTGTTATGAATTTTATGGTTGCACAAAAATGTGGTATGGTATACACTCAAAACTTTTTTTATGTAAACTTCGAATAATGATAGTTTTTTTTACTTATCACAAAAAATATTTCCGTAATTTAGTATACGACTCTTGAAAAAGAATATAATATTATCTATGACGTTTTATGTATAATGTATACTGTTTTGCTTGCTCTATTGTGATAATTTTGGCACCTCATTCTGAGTGTGGAACTAGTGTACTAAGTACTTTGTGGTGTACTAGTGTAAGGAGAGTAAGAAGTATTCTTTTGAAGGTGCTAGAGCCACGCTGAAGTTATTGTTGGTTTCAGCATGAATGGGTCGGCTCGCCCGGGGTACAACCCTCTCATAGAAAACCGACGTGAAGTAACAGTGCTTACATTGTTGCGTTTCGTTCGGTCAGTGAGAGCGCCAAAGGACCATCTCCCCTCCCCTCTCCTCTCCCCCTTCCTTCCTTACCCCAAACCTAGGCTGGCAACGCACTTTCGACTCTACTGGTGTTGTTAGTGTCTATGGACGGTGGTGATCACTTAACATCAGGTGACTCACTTGTTCGTTTGCCTGCTATGACATAAAAAAAATCTTTATTAAAATTAAGTTTCTGTTGACAACGTTGTTCTCTTAAATTAGCCATATAATTTGTTGAATATTAACATATATAAATAAATTAACATAATAATTTGTTCAAAATTAAGAAATGTACTTATAATATAATTAGGTGAACAAAGCTAGGAAAGCTTGTATTAAATTATAGCTGTATTAATATTACTACATAATTATTACAAATTCCATCATTTCTATGTATAATACAGGTGTAGTTTTTGTTCAAAGATTTTTTTAATAATTATTCAGAAAGAAGTAACTTCTCTGACAATAGCCACAGACTACATCTGGGTTGATAATATTTACAACTTTTAAATATGTATATTTGACAGAAATTAGACCTAAAATGTTAATTTCGAAATTTATATAGAACAAGAACAAAAACTGAATTACTAGTTAGTAGTACTACACTTATTACTAATTTGAGATAATTTACGACATTAAATGAAAATTATTATTAGTCTTTTGTATATATAATTTTATTTTATATATTTTTTTTCTTTATAGTAAAAATACAAAACATGGATAAAGTAGAAGAATAATTAATATAATAATAATAAACATATTTACAAAAATATTTTTTTAATTATAAGCGACATTTTATTTATTTTCTCGCAAGATATATCTATTTTTTTGTAGCTCTATGGCTAGTTCTAATCGTTACTAAGCCGTACCGTACCACCCACACATCCAGTGTCGTGGTCCGTAGTAATGGTATTAGCGCATTCCAATACGGCCTTCTCAAACCGTACAACCCACTGACAAATGCCACAAGTAATATCCCACATCCGATCTGTCATTTTTATACAATGAAAATGTAATTGAGATAAGCCGGCCTGATAATAAACTATTTAAATGCGTTTAAATTTTGTACTTATGTTTAAAAATGAATACGCAATAACGGTTATTTGTGCGCTCGTGCTAATGCCTTACAGTGAAAAAAGTTATTCGCATGCCAATACAATATTAGACTGTTCTCAGTTGTTCCTCTGTTATAGTAGTTCTCCCGTAAAAATATACTTCTCGTTATTCGGCTGAGGGCCTTAAGCGCTCGTCTTAGTAGTCCGATGAAGCTGTAAAGCTATTGGCCAATAGCGTAATCGGATCGAAAAAAAACTTTTGGTTGCCTCTTCTAATGTTGGCTTTGATGTCCAAGACGATACCCTGACTCGCTTATATATTCAACTAGCTTCGGCCTGCGGCTTCGTCTACGTGGAATAGTTACTTTGGAATAGTAACACTCAACGAAAACTCTCAAAAGGAAAAAGAATCCCGATTTTGAATCATTCTTCATCGGTGCTCCGGTTCTGTTATCCTTAGCGTATATATTGATATATAGCCTATCCTCGATAAATGAGCTATCTAACATTGAAAGAATTTTTTAAATCGGACCAGCAAATTCAGGTATTACCTCCTCAACCTCAGAAACTCACAAACTTTACCTTTTTATAATATTAGTATAGATAAAGACGAGAGATCGAAATTTCTAGATATTTTGAGGTATGCGATTTGTATAACTTTTTATATGTAAGGGCTAAACCTGATTAGCAAATTGAACTAGATCTTAATCGAAGTGTCTTATAAACGTGTAAGAAACAATTAAATCGGTGATTGTGATTAATTAGATCAGAATAAGGCAGAAGCTCTCTGTTTTAAGATGTTCCAGAAAAACACAGTTTTAAAAAGATATATAATTTGTAGATCTTGTTGCTTTGTGTTTGCCGTTAGTTATTCTTAGAAGTTGAAATATAGGACAGGTTGTTCACGCCTTTGGGTTTTTTTCTACAAAGACTTTATTCTAGGAATTATTTGTTATCACTACTTAACTTATAAACTTCTAATCCGGCTAAAGTTTGACATTACCAGCGTACTATTGGTTATTTTTTTCACAAATGTACCTCTAATCCGCGTGAAAATAATCAAATATACACATTTATTTATCATATACTAGCTGACCAGGCCACGCGTTGCTGTTGCTCGGTTATTATATGCTGAATTTGATAAAATACGTGCATCATAAAATAAACTGGAGTTGAAAAAGAAATTCAAAATGAAAACGTAGCGCCATCTATGAGATATCCACAACATTCGATCCTACGGTTTTCTGTCAACGAACTAATTTAAAGCGACATCTGTTCGAGACTTATGAAATTAAAAATTAATCAACATTGACAATTCTTTCATTTGTAATTAAAAAATATTGAGGCCATTAATCGAAATATAAAATAACTAAAATTAAAAATGCCAACTTTCATGAAGATCAGTGGAGTCGTTTCGGAATTTATCGTGGACAAACATGACACTGGATATTTATATATTTAAATATGATATACATTTAATATCACATACATTATTTTTTAAATTCTATTGTTTCAAGCAATTAGTTCCTCATATATTTTAGATTAATAAACTACTATTAATTTAATAGAAATCTAGGCACCATTACACAACAAATTCATTATAGTTATTAACGCATTTTAAACATTTTCTTTTCGAAGTGACTATTCTCTGTTGTCCTCGTACATCTTCACAACATCACCTCAGTTTCAGAGCTGGTCCTTAAGGCACTCAGCTGTATGGCAAGAACTCAAGCTCAAAAGAACCAAAGTAACCAAACCTCGGCTTGGGCTGTAACTTTAGACGCAACAAACGCAAATTGTGCTGACTAACTAAGCTAGCTAAGCATGTGAACGTTAATGAAACTCATATGCCTACCTTCATATGTGCCTCACGAACGCATACACGCAACTTTAAACTGTAGTTTTAGAACATTTATCTAACACGGTTTTGGACCGTCTTTTTAATTGTTCCACGCTTCAACCTGTCACACAGCTCATAATGACGATTCGACTGACGTGTTACAATGTCTTCATTAGCGTCGTTTTTAATAATTACCGTCATCAGTCATGGCAGACAAAAGTTACGTTTAATAATAAGTAAGCATAGGGAGGCTAAAGGAGTATATTAGAAAATTTAAAAGGAGTAACTTGATTTGCAATTTCATGAAGGCTTTTTTTTGTTTTTCAATGTTAGAGCAGGCAAACGAACAGATGGGTCACCTGATGTTAAGTGATCACCACCGTTCATAGACACTAACAACACTAGAGGGGTCGAAAGTGCGTTGCCAGCCTGCGTTTGGAGGAAAGAGAGGGAGGGAAAGAGAGGAGAGGTGGGCCTCCGGCGCTCTCACTGACCGAACGAAATGCAACAATGCTAGCACTGTTAGTTACTTCACGTCGGTTTTCTATGAGAGGGTGGTACTACCCCGAGCGAGCCGACCCATTCATGCCGAAATCAGTAATAGCTTCAGCATGGCTCTACCACCTACTAATAGCGTGTTCTTAGCGTTCTAAGTGTGGGCTTAGTTGATAGCGTGTTCGGACACAGCGTCGATGAATGCAGGTTCGAATCTTTACAACTGAGACGGAGCTTCCGGTGAAGGAAAGCATCGTGATGGTGCCATAGCATGGTGGTAAGGTATTTTTTTAAACCTGCCTAGCTAACTACAACCCTTAAGTTGAAAATCTGTCGCCAAACGCCTGTTGTGTTTGTGTTGTATTCCGGCAGCTACACTTAAGATACTCTCTAGACTTAGCCGGTGTTATTACAAAAAAGTTAAATACTCGGTTTAAAAATGTTTCGAATTAAATGCACCGCACTCGCCCGAGGCAAGTTCGCGTTATCCTTTTTCGCAAGTCTAACTTAACATAACCAAAGCGAGACAAGAGAGCAAGATGGCGAACATTCAACGACCGCGGTGCATTTAACATCAGGTGAGAATGTGGTAAAACGCTAAAACCTATGAAATATAAAAAACGAATTATACCGACATATAAATAAGTCTATTTATGTTACATTATTCATAATGTTCTTGTGTAAATAAAAGAATAAGAGGTCTGCCGTTGTGCGCTCATCACTCAAATATCCATTACGATAGATTTCGATCATTTCTTTTTAGTTTTACTACTTAGACACAAGACCCTTATCTATATATATAAAAATAAATCGCAAAATATGTTGCTAAGCGCAAAACTCGAAGACGGCTGGTCCAATTCGAGTAATTTTGATTTGATTTATTCGTTGAACTCTGAGGAAGGTTTTTATGGAGAGAAAAATTGGAAAAATTTCACGGGAAAACCTAAAAATATCAGTTTTCCTTTTCTGTTGTTGCGAACGCAACTTCAAATTGCTATTAGCAACCTGAACGCATCCGTAATTACGATCCTTTTTTTCATTTTTGTGTTGACGTATGTAATTTTATAATTTTACTGCAGTTTGTTTTAAAAATTTCGCTTTCTCGGTTTGTATTCCGGAAATCTATATATATAAAAATAAATCGTAAAATATGTTGCTAAGCGCAAAACTCGAAGACGGCTGGTCCAATTCGAGTAATTTTGATTTGATTTATTCGTTGAACTCTGAGGAAGGTTTTTATGGAGAGAAAAATTGGAAAAATTTCACGGGAAAACCTAAAAATATCAGTTTTCCTTTTCTGTTGTTGCGAACGCAACTTCAAATTGCTATTAGCAACCTGAACGCATCCGTAATTACGATCCTTTTTTTCATTTTTGTGTTGACGTATGTAATTTTATAATTTTACTGCAGTTTGTTTTAAAAATTTCGCTTTCTCGGTTTGTATTCCGGAAATCTATATATATAAAAATAAATCGTAAAATATGTTGCTAAGCGCAAAACTCGAAGACGGCTGGTCCAATTCGAGTAATTTTGATTTGATTTATTCGTTGAACTCTGAGGAAGGTTTTTATGGAGAGAAAAATTGGAAAAATTTCACGGGAAAACCTAAAAATATCAGTTTTCCTTTTCTGTAGTTGCGAACGCAACTTCAAATTGCTATTAGCAACCTGAACGCATCCGTAATTACGATCCTTTTTTTCATTTTTGTGTTGACGTATGTAATTTTATAATTTTACTGCAGTTTGTTTTAAAAATTTCGCTTTCTCGGTTTGTATTCCGGAAAAGCGAACAGTCTCTATGGGGTAGCATAGCAAAATGTTCCATATGTTGTTATGTATCTACTAAAAAGGGAGCATAAGAAAAAAATCACATTAAGGCGAAACGAAGTTCGCGGGGGCGACTAGTTCAAAATAAATTCACCATAGTTTCATTTTTTTTTTGTTGTAGCACGGCAAAATGACTGCATTATGGCTGATGGTAAGCACAGTACAATCTAAAAACAATAGCGACCACCGAGTGACACACTATCCATCGCCGGTCGCCGCTGTCATGCCGGCCTGCGAAAAGCTGGATACGCACCGGCTAATCCCGAAACGCGATCCGCAGAAGCGAATCATTATGACGGGCTTTTTCGCCATATACATGGTGGTTGCGACCCAGTCAGGCTGTAAAACCCTACCACTCCGCTTTCGCCATTGCCTCGTTCGTTATTCAGCAGGGTGCACCACGTCAGGTGAGGTTGGCTTGGGTGTCTCAAGTCTTATGATGTTATTCGTCGCCCCTTACACCCCAAAAGCATTAAGTTATTACAGTTTAAAGAAACTATGAGATTAGGCACTACGCGTTCAACGATATGTCTTCTTACCGTGGAGAAACGGAGCATGCGGTGTGATGCTTGTATTTTTTATGTAGATAAAATGTATTGTTAAGGTAACGAAAGACGTAGTCACGGGTATCGAGCGGCAATAAATATAAACACTTTTAATACTGTACGTTTTTAATTAATAATAATTATAAAGAATGAATTATATTTATTTATTGTGTGATTTATATTGCCGTATTTCTTATTGTAGATATGTTCATATACACTTATCCTCTTGGGATAGGTTTCATTAATATTTTATATGTATAATTTTTGAAAAACTCTCAAGCCAGACGACTTTTTTGTTTTGTTATCCAATAAAACTTAACTAATGCTACATTCATAGCGATTTGTCTGTACCCTTACCCACCTGTATGGCTTTAAAGGGCCCAAAATGTAGAGAGAACCCCTTTTTATGAGAACATCGGTATTATAAAAATCAAGTAAAGGAAATTTATAGCTACGTGCATTACCTACATGTAAAATATGATATCAAAATTAATTGCGTTAGCTAATATAAAACTCTTTTTCTTGTAAATAAGATATAGTTTATTTTACTTATGAGCTATAGTGCTTTTTCTTTATAAAGCTTTGTAAAGATTTTTCATTCGATATTTGAACAGTACTTGGATATGCAGCTTATATACAGTAAACATAAAGATGCATATTCAGATCATTCTGCCGTATGCGGAATTAACGTATAAAATTTAATCAATTATACCAATCTACGAAAATTTCTTTTTGTTCACATGTTTTTAACAATAAAAAAGGATTGTGTGGTTTTATGAAACCACGGTAAAAGTGAAACTTTTTTTCACACTATAGACATTTAACTAATAATAGTCTATATACTACACGGTCAGCTGCTGCGAACTATAGGCGCCGCCATATTGGCCCTGGCTGCTCTGACGAGCGCCTTTCACTTTATCCCTACTCCGTGGCCGACCATCACGCGACATGCAACATACAGACGAAAAAGTTTGAGACGATGTAATAAAAGTTTCACTTTAAAACTGTATATATATAACTGTATATATATCTATAATACAGTATCTATAAACAGTATCTATATTACAAGTATCTATAAATCTGTTGTTTTGCCTATACAACTATTTTTACATTCTGTATCATCGTCGTCAACCTGTAAGAGACCCACTGTAAGGGGTCGAAAGTAATACACGACGACCCACGACATATTGGCGATTTCAAACTCAGAGATAGCCCTCTATATTTTCCCACATACAGTGGTACTACAAAAACATTTCTCATGTTCGGGCTTCCTCACAATGTTTTCATTCACCGTCAACCGATAGTGTTACCAATTTAAATTAATAAATGTACGCTAATTCCGAAAATTTCATTGGTATACGCCGGCGTTTGAACTTGCTGTCATCACATTGATATTCCACCGGTCAAACCGCTCGATCACCACGACTTCAATCAATACAATCTGTATAAATATAAATAAACTGCCGAATGTTACGAATCACTTAAGCATCTATTTGGCTAATTCTTTTTGTGTTGTGTTTGTTCAATTCTTGACGTGCTAGTTTGTTTCGCTATATGGTCGTATTATAAACACCTGGTCACACTTTTCAATTGCTGAAACAGTTTCTCTCTCTATGATCTACCTCAGTCTATTCCCCGTCCTATTAACATTATGTGTCTCCTAACTCTTGTTACGGATAATCACTTAATTGTAGAACGCTTGTCGAAATTTATTAAAACTAACAAAATTAAACTTTAGATTTTAGTGTTATTCTCTTGTGTATGTATGTACTATAACAATATTTTTTTGTGCAGTTTACGTGTGTTTTGTTTGTGGATAACCCGGTCAGGATATAAAAAAGAAATGTATTTAATAGTTTGGTGCAATTTTCATAATTTATGGTTCTATTCACTTAACATTGGCGAAATTGTGCGCGTACACGTGTTGACATTTTAAAAAAGAACGAGAGAAGATTAATACACTTTTTTGTTTGCACACCCGTGCGAAGTTGGCAAGTGAACAGCTAATTTATTCATATTTTTAAAGTAACTATACAGTTTTTTCAGGATTTATTGTATTGTGCTATTTTTACTACTATATTTCTTATCATAAATTTCTTCATATATCCTCATCCTCTCGGGATAGATATCATGGTCGTTCTTCATGTATAACTCTTTGTCTATAACAAAACAAACTGTGTTCGTCTGAGACATTGGCTGCCATTCAATGGAAATAACTTTATCAGTTTCCGGTGTTGGATTTCTGGAAAGTTAAAAATATTTAAATACACGTTATGATGCGAAACGATGATTGTTTAGCTGATAGCGTGTTCGGATAACGCGTTGGAGTGATGTAGGTTCGAATCCTTGCGGCTGGGTGGCAGCTTTCGCTGAAGGAAAATATAGTGATGTAGCCATACCTTGTTGGTTTTTTTAAGTCCGCGTGTCTAGCTACCACTCTCAAGTTGAAAAAATGTCACCAAGAACCTTTTTTCGTGCTCCGTGCGTCGGCAGCTGGTTACATTTAGCATGCTTACCATTATACATCATGTCATCATTTAATATCAGATTAAATAGTTTTTAAACGCTAAATCTTGTAGATTATCAAATAAAAAATATACAATGAATGAATTAACAAATATGTGGCGAAATAATTTATAATCTAACTAGCGGGCTCGGCGGACATTGGCCCGCCCTGATAGTAAAGAGAAAACCTTGACAAATTATATACCTAAACCTTCCTCATAAATCATTTTATCTACCGGTGAAAACGGCATAAAAATCCGTCTAGTAGTTTTTGAATTTATCGCGAACAGATAGACACAGACAGCCGTGGCAGAGAACTTTGTTTTGTACTATGTAGTGAAGATAGAAATAAGCGCCGATTGTCTGACTAGCAGGTTCTAACCCTCTTTGAGCTATTAAATCGAATTGAAATAGTTGTGCAACAGTAGCGAACTGTAATATTACATTCACTATATCATAGCATTCATTCAATTTTCAAAAGTTACTTTAAGTTTAAATTTTATTACTAACCCATATTTAGCAAAGTTGGTCCAAGTTGTTAACATGATATCCTGAACTAGAATATCGTCTTCAGTTACATCGTTGCCCAGTTTATCACATTTAAGTAGATATCCTCCATCATCTCCGTGAGCTGCACCTTGACGATCAATGTCGTGAGATTTCTTAACATAATTCAAAGTTCCGTCGTAAGAAAATTCATAAAAGTAAACTGGTGAATTATGTTTAGCTATAAGTTTAGCTGCAACATATATACCGCCTAAAAAGTCTACATCTGTAAAGAAATCAATAGCAAACGCATCAGCGTCTTTGCTTTTCTTTTGTCCTTCCAAGTATACGTTTTTCAATTTAGTTTCCATTTCTGTTATTTCAACTGAGTCTAAATTAAACGGAAAGTGCTTGACAAACGTTTTCTCTTCTTTTAATTTTTCCAATATCGGTGCTGCATGTGATATTGCCAAAAGACCTTCCCGTTCACAAAATCCAGTCATAAAAGGTACCTTATTAAATTCTCCTTTAGATAAAACTTCATATGTGCATTTATCTAAAAATGGTTCCCAACCATCTGGATTCTCTATAATAGGCACGAAACCAAAATGGATACCACCTCTAAAATCATCAACACTTAAAGCTTTCATAGATAACTCAATTAAATCTTTTGTTGATAAGCTTTTCAAATAATTCAGTAGCGCTACGTTGTCTTTTACGACAGTTCCACCATACTTCGCCATCGTCGATGCTAGGGTCTTAATTTTGTCTTTATCATTTTGTGCCCAGTGCAGTAGAGAGCTACCGGACTGTGCAATAGCTTTATGGAACAATCCCTGAGCCATAGGCGATATCATCAGGTACTCAACCGATGCACCACCAGCGCTGATTCCAAAAATAGTAACGTTTTTTGGATCTCCCCCAAATTTGTCTATATTTCCCTGAATCCATTTAAGAGCTTGCACTTGATCTTTCATTCCCATATTTCCTGGAGCGTCTTTAACGTCTAGTGAAAGGAAACCGAGAACGCCTAGTCGATAATTAATAATAACAAGGATTACATCTTTGGTAACAAGGTAATCTGGTCCGTGTATTGAGGGGTCAGTGCCATTTCCGAAGACAAAACCACCTCCATGCAGATAGACCATAACGGGCAGCGGAGTAGTAATAGATGAAGGTAATTTTGGACAATACACGTTTAAATACAAGCAGTCTTCATCACCAATTACCATTTGAGTTACTTTATCATACTGAGCACAAATGTTACATTCTTCGATGGCATATTTTATTCCTTCCCATGGTTCCGGGGGTTGGGGCGCCTATAATGAAAAATCATACACGGTGTTATTAAAACACGGATTTATATTAAATATATAATTAGTATAATTGTAAGTACACTCATGGAGAACGAAAGAAAAGGTAGAATAACAGAAAATATTTTCTTATTCCATACTGACCGTTATATATTATATTACGTAAAAGAAGATTTTGAACAGAATTCACTTACGACTTTCATTTTTATTTTTGGATGTCTGTTAATTTCTTTCATACGAAGTGTTCGAAATTCTGCTAGTCTTCGTTGTTTTTAACAAATTTATCCTTATACATATTTATTTGTTACAAAAAAAATTCTGGGTAAAGGGAACTTCACCTGATAAGCTTGAGTGATAATACCAGATTGCTTTTGCTCAGATGTCTAAAACTGTTACTTTAATAGAAAATGGTCACACTTACAATGAAGATTTTTTTCTAAATCTTAAACGATACCGACAGATTGGTGAGTATTAATACATTAGTATTAATACTGTGTTATTGTTACATACAGTAGTAATACAAGACGTACAGGACAAGGTCACCAAAAAGTAACAACAGCGAGGTACGACAAATTTATTGTAAGCAGTATACTCAGAAATTGTGCTTCGACTTCTTCCGAGACACAAAACAAGCTCAAGTTAATAATTAAGAATAAGACTTAGGGCGGCAAGTATAGGGGCGTACTTGCTCGCCAGAGGCCCTTTGATCAGCGCACATCATAGATTAGCACGGTCCAACTTTGACTGAGCGGAAGTTAGGATGTTGATGCTTGGGGATAAGTACTGTTTAATAATGAGTCCAGATTCCAGACGATGGAAGGGTCAAAGTTTGGCGATGACCCGAAGAAAGATACGCTGAATATAACATTGTTGAAAGAGAGCCTTATGGTAAAGGTCAGTAATGGTATGGGGCAGTATTTCTTTAGAAACACGTACAGAGGTGATTTTGTAGGTGGTAGAGCCACGCTGAGGCTATTACTGGTTTCAGTATGAATGGGTCGGCTCGCCCGGGGTAGTACCATCCTTTCACAGAAAACCGACGTGAAGTAACAGTGCTTGCATTGTTGCGTTTCGTTCGGTCAGTGAGATTGCCGGAGGGCCACTTCCCCTCCTCTCTCGTCTCCTCTCCCTCCTTCCCCCATCCCACTAACACAGGCTGGCAACGCACTTGCGACTCCCTTGCTGTTGCTAGTGTCTATGGACGGCGGTGACTATATTTAACATCAGGTGACCAGCCTGTTCGTTTGCCTCCTATGATATAAAAAAAAAACAGAGATACACTCGTAGAGAACAAGTCCCTGAATACGGCAAGATACGTAACAGATATTTTAGAGCAGATTGTAATACCCTTTACCCCATTCATGAACGATATTTTTTTGCGACGGTAGTATGGGAGAATCTTACTAAGTTCGGAATCCAAGTTTTGATGTGGTCAGCACACTCGACAGACCTACACCCGATAGAACATGTTTGGGATAAACAGGTAAAACAAATTAAACAAAGAAATCCAGCACCAACTATCCTAAGGGAACTCAAAATTACATTGGCGAAATAATGGAACCTAATGCCACAAAGTTTCCTTGATAATTTAATAAAAGGTATGTTCAGATGGATGCAGGCAGTTTTTACAGCGAGAGTAGGCAATAATAAATATTGATTGTGTCACTCATTATTGATAAAAAAACCAGTCTTTAGACAATATTCTATTTTCATTGTTAGGTCAAAATTTCTTAGAAATAAATGATTCTATTCAACGAATTTTTTAAATTGTACTAGTTGTACCTACGACTCCGTAACATAATGTAAGAAAACAGTGACTAATAAAATCATCTGAATGTATTAGTCCATTTACTTATCTACTTTTCTCTCGTACATAAGTCGCGTCGTTATTAAAATTACAATAACTTTTGATAGAGTGAACCGATTGTAATGAAACTAAAACTAAATGTTACTTGAGGATATGCTTTATGGTCTGGGTGAGGTTTTATCGTGAACGCAGTGCTTTAGCAGTGATGCGTGTAAAAAACAAACAGACAGACAGATAGATAGACAAACTGACATTTCTAAAAATGATTGAAATGTATTTTATTACTTATTCCCAGACACCTGCAACATTTTTTTTTCATTAAAATCTAAAAGTGCAGACACGTTCGATTTACATTCTTATTTAATAGATAGGTAGAAGAAGAAGGCAAGAAAATCTGTTCTCATATATATTTGCCCTCTTTTTGATTATCTTCCTCAAAATATATGCATGACTGAATAATTTTTTTTTTTTTTTTTTTTTTTTCTTTCTTCCCCCCTTTTTTTTTTTTTCCTTTTTTTTTTTTTTTTTTTTTTTTTTTTTTCCCCTTTTTTTTTTTTTTCCCTTTTTTTTTATTTCATAATTATGTTGAATAGATGCTCTTAATATATTCAAGAAAATATTAATTTAAAATTCCAATGTTCATACATTTTGCTTGAATTGTGGAAAATTACACGCATAGTGAACACAATAACTTGACAACATACACAATGATAATGTGACCATACATCTTAGCGCTACCAAAAATTCTACTGTCATGATAATACTTGTAAAAAATAAACATGAAATAGGTACACTCAACTCAAGCGAAATATTATTCAGTTACATGTTTATGTAACTGAATAATATTTCGATTATTCCTTATGCCAATGGATAATTATGCCAATTATTCAGTAAATACATTAATGATTCATTTTGTTTTCGATTATATGCTATTTATTGCAAATAAAATAACTTGTACCGACGATTTTATGAATTAAAAACAAATAAGAATGAACTTACGGTAAATCTTAGTTCTCCGGTTGGTGGTTTTGCAAAAGGAATCCCAATGAAACTATAATATTGAAAGTTGTTCACAGTTCTTGATATTTTCCCTTTCAATTTTCCTTCTGCAACTTCGACTATGGGTTCAGACATTATTCATAGAACAGAATTACGAACACACAACCTCAACAGAGCCAATTCGGAATTAGAAAGCTTCTTTTAAACGCAGATCGATACTTCTGTCTTACGTGTCATGTTTTAACTAGTTTTAGCACTAATGCAATGAACACAAAGCTTGAATTAGAAAATCAACACTGTCAAGTACGTTGTCAACCTACAAAAAAGAAACATATATCTTTATTTTCAATTACGAACCATCGACAATTGGACTAAGCCTGGTTTGCGAAGTAGTTTGGGTTATTAGTACTAGATGGCGCTTATTTCACATTTTCTCAACATGTATGAAAAATACTAATTGTGTACATTTTTTCTGTAATTCACTTCCAAGATATTTTTGATTTTATTAATATTTTACTAATGCCCATAATAAAAATATTATCGTCTTGTTGAGGGTCAACTATAATATAGATTATAAGATTACAATAATCCAGTAGAAATGTATGAAAAAGTATTAAATTTCAACTTTTTTCTTTTTTTCGAACTGACTACGCTATTGACCCGGCAAGATCTTAACAGCTTCACCGGACTGCAAAGGTGAGCGCTTAAGGCACTCAGCCGATTTTATTTTGACAACTAGCTCAAGGGTGCGCGGCATACCTCGGCTTGGGCTGTTGCCTGATTCATGCAATTCGCGACCTATCTGAGATTAAATTTCAGCTGTTTTTCATGTTCATAGGTGTAATATAATTAGTACTTGGAATGTGTCAATTAATAAAATTAATAAATAAGGAGCGAGTTATTTTTTTATCAATCGAACGCATTATTATTGTTTATTATCATTATATACATTTGAATGTCTGAGAATTGCATGATACATTATATATTATATTTACACATGATACATTATATATTATACATTATATAGTATATTATACATACCTATTTGGACGCTACGGGGCGCTGTCCGCATTAGCGTTGTATAAAAACTATGTCGTTCCATTAGAGATTATGTTCGTGGCATGGCGTTAGCGATTTATCTATCAAAGAATCAACCTATTAACTTTAACTTTTCGTTTCTGTGTTTATCTTTAGGATTTCGTCGTCGTTTAGTGGCGACATGCATTGGCTTCGTATAGTTGGAAAATACTTACTAATGTGGGGTTATACGTTTTCGAGCGATTTAGGCACATGTATCCGTTACATTATTTAGCCTCTTGAAAAGTGTACCTCAAAGCCAAAAAAGTTACACAGTTTCGCCACACAGATTATTTTTGTTTCTCATAATTTTAAAGCCGTGTTATAAAAGATACTCAATAAAAAGATAATTTTAAAAGGGTAATTTTTATCAAGATCAAATGACCAGTGTAACCAAGATATTGGATAATTGTGTTACTTGTAACAGCTTCTCAAATAAATTATCATTCTGAGTTATCGTTAAGAGATTGGCATATAACATAGCGGAATTTTCTTTAACGCCTTTTTTAAATATACAACCCTGTAGTAATGTAATATGTATATCTTTGTATAAATTCATAAGCTTTAGTTGGTGTTAGTAATGTAAACCCCCGATAAATTATTGTACGACTTGATTACACAACGTCTACTTTCCTATACTTTATATAAATATGATATACATGAGTTATACATATGTATAAGCCCTTCGATTATTTGCTCTTTAAAACGTCCGGAAGATATTCTCTAATTGTTACCTTCAACCATATCAAAATATGTTGGATCATTGGATAAATCTACATTAACGAATATACGGTTTTGTCAATATATTTATTTTTTGAATATTTTTTATATATTATTTTATATTAAGGGATGAATTTCCAAAAAACCTTTCTTAGTATTCAGCAATATTAGGGTTGACACACTAAAGTTATCAAAGTCGAGATTTAAAAACAAAAAACCAATACATTTCGTCTTAAAACATGACGCAGTGGAAGATCAGTATTTAATCTTATAGGTAATGAAAATACACTACATTGAAGTAATAGCAATCATAGCTTTAAAAATATCTTCTATCAGGTATCAGCCGGTAAAATGTAAGGTTGGAGGCAGTCCTTAAAAAGCAGGACCGTACCAAGATGATATTTAAAAACTATCCAGGACATCCAAGAACATCTCAAGAAGCAGAACAAGACCAAAGTTGCCAGCCATATCGTACGCTATACAAGGAACTCCAGTACACTTAATGCTTCTACTAGCCTAAGCAGTTCATTGTCTGTTAGTCGATCTCAATAATTTTATTAGGTAAAAGGTATATAATACATAGGTAATGGTAGATTGAATAATTATGAGAAAAGAAATGCAGAATCGACAGAGAAGATAATTATATAACTTTAATTTTAGGGCAAAAACTAAGTTCATTAAAAAAATCGCTAATCATGTTGAGTATGCGATAATATATCATACTATCTTATGATATCGATTTAATACTTCTTTGGACAAAATGATTAAGTCCTCATTTAACTGTAACCATTCGTTGAGGTTGTAATCTTTATTTATGGCTACAATAAATATAAACCAGGGATCGCTTAAAGGTGGAGAAATAACAACGGAAAATGGTTTTAAATATTATGAGTATCTTAAAATACCTTACGCTAAGCCACCAGTAGGAGATTTAAGATTTAAGGTGAGATACAGGCTGTTTTAAAACTATAACTATTTACATACATACCAATCAATCAATCAATAATGTATTGATGATAATATTTTTAATACAAAAATTAATTACACTATCGAATTTCAGAGCCCTCAAACGGCAGAACCATGGGACAACGAGAGAGATGCTACAGCTTCTGCATATGATGTCAAATATACCGCAATTCAAATAGGCTTTAATACTGGAGAAATAACAGGCAGCGAAGACTGTCTTTATTTAAATGTTTATACACCAAAGCTACCTAAGTCTACTTCGGAGATGATGCCCGTGATGGTTTACGTTCATGGAGGTGGATTTGTTATTGGTGCCGGTACTAACAAAGGAGAAGGCGGACCTGATTTTTTGATTGAAAATGATGTAGTCGTGGTTACAATTAATTACCGTCTAGGAGTGTTTGGTTTTCTATCATTAGACATCTCCGAAGTAGCCGGTAATATGGGATTAAAAGATCAAGTCAAGGCTCTCGAATGGATACAGAATAATATATCTCACTTTGGTGGTGATAAAAATAACGTAACAGTCTTTGGGATGAGCGCTGGATCTGCTTCTGTGGAATATCTCCTTTTATCCCCAATGGCAAAAGGACTTTTTCATAAAGTCATATTACAGTCAGGCTCGGCACTCAATGGCTGGGCGATAAATTACGAGCCAAAAAAATTGATCGCTAAGCTACTTAATGAATTAGGTTACAAAGGATCAACTGAAGATAATCATGCTATATATCAATATTTATTACATATTCCGGGACCTGTTTTAAGCGGCCTTTCTTTTAAAGTAGCAGAACAATATACGTCAGATAAATTATTTTTCGGTTTCGTCCCAACAATTGAAAAAGATTTTGGCAATGGGGACGCTTTACTTACTACATGTCCTTACAAAATATTAAGAGAAGGTAATTTTAATCGGGTACCTATATTAAAAGGATTTTGTGAGAAAGAAGGAAGCCTCATAACAGGAATGAAACCATTAGCCGTCAAAGGCCTGCTTAACAGTAAAAACTTTACAGATTATTGGGCTCATATACTTGATTCTGAGGATCTTTCTAATTATAATACAAAACTTAGATCTCTATATTTGGATGATATTAAGCAGGAAGGTGATGAATGGGCAGTTGACTTTTTCGGAGATTTATACTTTACGGCTGGAATTTGGATATCTGGAAAAATAATGTCAGACGCAGGTGTTCCAGTCCACATGTATAAGTTTACTTATGCCGGTAATATAAATCTTAGTACATTATTATATGGTATGATGAAATACGACGCAGGCCATGGAGACGATTTAACTTATGTCCTACAGCATGAAGCAATAGCATTATCCGGAAAGATTACTGAAACAGATAAATTTGTACGGAATAAGATTACAAAGATGTGGACGAATTTTTCTAAATTTGGGTATGTGTACTTTAATGATCACTATTGTAGTGAATCAAGGTGTAGGTACTTACCTTCTTTTCTAAGTCACGCATTATTTTTGTATCTCGTATTTAATTTAGATTCTTCTTTATCAGTCCGTTTATCTTTATTTAAAATTACGTGATTGATAAAGGGTGATTTGTGTATTAAATCACGCTTACCTGAATCTTATCAGAGTAATGACTTTGCTATTTTACCAAACTGACTACATATTTATCAATAATATATTTACGAACTTTAAGCAAGTTGACGATAATCATTTGAGGTTTAGGGGACAGCATGCTTGTTATATAATTATGTGCTACGCAGATATTATTATTACATTGTGACCGCTCATAAAATTTGTCAATTTCGTTTTGAACTAAAAAGCTATATTTAGTAGTAGTTGTTATGATCTCGTAAATTTCAAGATATAAACTACTAGCCTCTGCCCGCGACTTCGTTCGCGTGGAAAAGTTATTTTGGGCTAACGCTAACACGCAGCGGAAGCTCTCCAGAGGAAAAATAAGCCCGTTTTTGAAAAATTATTCATTGGTGTTCCGCTCCTATTGGTCTTAGCGTGATGATATATAGCCTATAACCTTCCTCGATAAATGAGCTATATAACACTGAAAGAATTTTTCAAATCGGACCAGTAGTTCCTGAGATTACCCCCTACAACGCCACAACGTCACAAACTTACAAACTTTGCGTCTTTATAATATTAGTATAGATTAGCTTTGCTCGGGTTACTGTAAATTTGACCTTGAGAACAACAGTACAGTTTTCTAGACGGAATGTACCCTTTTCTATACTCCTGACAATGTGTATACAAGATTTCATGTTGAATAAATGACTACTTAAGACGTGACATAGTATCAAACAAACTCAATTTCGCATTTCTAATATTAGTTAGGATGTTTTAAACAATGTCTACGGTGAAAAATAGAAATCTGATGTGATAATATTCATTTGTCTGAAGCAATTGTTAGTAAATTTTCATAAACTCAATATACGATGATTGTACATTAATATTACTATTTTAGAATAAATGCAGACTCTCGTGTAAAAAGGCAAGAAATAACTAGAGACACGCAATTTCATAAACTGAATTAAAATAATTTCGCCGACGGTTCTGTGCATGAAGTTTTAATCTACTTTTAGAATGTATTGTTTAATTTTGTGTTACAGAAATCCCACTCCAGATAATTGCCCAGAAGTACCAGTGAAATGGCCGCATTTCACAAGCAGTTCCCACGTGTATCTGAACATAGATAACGAATTCACAATCGAAACGGATTATGAACCGAAAAAAATGGCCGTGTTTGAAGAGATCTACAAAAAATATGCAAAATAATTTCTCCAACACTTAATTAAATCTGAATTAATTAAAAAATAACTATCACAATAAATAATTTAATTTATTACTTCGATTTCTTAATAGTTATATTTACGTTCCATACATCACTCTTTGCTACCTTACAGATACCATTGTTATCTATCTATCTAACACACAAACCTCCTACTTTTTATATTTGTCGGCTTACATATAAACTTTCACATTTTAATCTACTGTCTTCTTTTGTATAGACGCATCCTGCTAAGACTGGGTTCACAATAAAAGCAATAAAATCCCCTCGGCAGCAACCTAAGTCCGTTCCCTCGACGTGGAGCCCTTGAGTACGCTGCTCGTGCCATACAGTCCAAAATCTTCACCTCAACTACATACCCTCCACACAGTGCACGCACACATCACACATAAAGTGAAAGGGTTTATCTTTTCCCTTATCAATTATATTTTACAAAATACCCAACCAAACAAAAGTGTTGGATGTGTATCTTGACACATATATGTTTCAATAACTCATATAATATATATGTATACAGTAGCTCAATAGGTCATGGCCGCCTACGGGGCGCCGTTGTGGGTCGACGCCCTCAGCGCCACAAACATCCGTGCGCTGCGAGCTGCGCAGCGACTGTAGCGTTAGGGTGAACAGAACCGCACATGTCCTCGGCGGTGGCCATATGCTGCCGGCTCCCTTCCCTGGTGCTAAGCGAGGTGCTCCGCCGATATCAATATACGGCGATCAAGAAACAGATGGGGGAGCCTCTAGCTCCCAGATAAATAGAGGAAAGAAGAAGAGCCATAAGGGGCGAAGTGATGGAAAGGTGGAGGCGGGACCTGGCGAACGCACGGTACGGTCGATACACGATCGACGCCGTCCGCCAGGTCCTGCCGGATTGGTACGATAGAGGATGGGGCTCCCTGACGTTCCGTCTGGTGCAGGTCCTGACCGGGCACGGTTGCTTCGGTTGGTATCTGTACCGGATAGCACGCAGGGAGCCGACCATGCCATCAGTGCGGCGTTGACCCGGACACCGCGCAGCACACTCTGTCTGAGTGTGCTGCGTGGGAGGAGCAACGTCGCACTCTAGCTGCGGCGGTAGGGCAAGACCTCTCACTGCCGAGCGTGGTTGCGGCCATGCTCGGTAGTGAGGATAACTGGAACGCAATGGCTTCCTTCTGCGAGGAGGTCGTCTCGCAGAAGGAGGCGGCGGAGAGGGTCCGTGAACGGGACCCTCAAAGTGGCCGTCTCCGCCAACGGAGGACGGGCAGTAGGAGGCGTCAGTTTGACCGCCTACTTCCACTGTAACTGGGCCAGGGAAGATGGGTCGGGGGGCCCATCTTCCCATTGCACAGGTCCGGCGGACGGAAGAGACGGCCGGTGTGTACCCGTACGATTTCCCAACGTTAAAAAAAAAAAAAAAAGATAGGTCGCGAATCGCAACAGCCCAAGCCGAGGTGTGCCGTGCACCCTTGAGCTAGTTGTCAAATAAAATCGGTTGAGTGCCTTAGGCGCTCGCCTTAGTAGTCCGGTGAAGCTCTTAAGACCTTGCTAGGTCAATAGCGTAGTCAGTTCGAAGAAAAAAAACCATTTTATGAAAAGAATGATGTCAAAAAAATTAAATAGTGTCAAAACCAATAAAATCATAAAACATATCCTCGAGTAACATTTAGTCTTGGTTTCATTAAAATCGATTCACTCTATCAAAAGTTATTCTTATTTTAATGACGACACGACTTAAGTACGAGAGAAAAGTATATAACTAAACAGACTTAATACATTCAGATGACTTTATTAGTCACTGTTTCTTTATATTAAGTTTCACGCGGACGAAGTCATGGGCTCAATGGAATACAATTATTATTTATATACTAGCTGTACCCGCAGCTCCGCACGCGTTTTTTTATTCGTATTAAAGAATTATAAAATTGTGAGATTATGTATAATTATAGAAATGCTCTTTAAAAGCAATTGTAAGTACGACACGCACGCCACTTACAGTATCATATAACGTATACATTAGATATATAAATATTAACACCGTGCCAAATGAGGTTTGTCATCAGCAATATATTTGGAACCTTAACCCACAATATAACTACCTCAGTGCTCACTTACATTGTATAAGGAACTAATGAAATAATAACTTAAAATATTATTTTCAATATTTAAATTTACATTACATTTAATATACATTAATTAAGACTATGTGACTATACGAAAAATAAACGCTTGTCTGTCCCGCAAGAAATTATATTATGGATCTCTTTACGTAATACGTTTATAATCTAAGATCTTATTAGGAAGACCTCTATATCATTAAAGTTATTAATAATTATAATGTCGAATTGTAAACAAAAAGCTGATCATTATTTCTGTAATAAAAAATAAAGAATGAGTTGAAATCTTGCTAATTTCATGCAGACAAAATCGCGGGTAACGCTAGTCTAAAATAGAATAAATTCAATTACTTTTTTTAAGATTCGCTATCTACCAGTGAAAGTCCCGTGAAAATCGGTCTAACCGTTTTGGAGAAAGCATTGTGGGCAAAGCCACGTTTAACAGCTAGTATAAACCAAAATTGTCTAAATTACTTTTTGTAAAGTCAGCTATCTGTCAGTGAAAGTCTCGTGAAGGCTGGTCTAACGATTTTGGCGATAGCACTGTAGGCGAAGCCACGGTTAACAGCTAGTATAAACTAAAATTGCTTAAATTACTTTTTATAAGATCAGCTATCTGCCAGTGAAAGTCTTGTGAAGATCGGTCGAACCGTTTTGCAGATAGCACTGCGGGCGACGCCACGGTTAACAGTTAGCATAAATTAAAATTACTTGAATTACTTTCTATAAGGATTGAGATCTGTCAATGAAAGTTTCGTGAAGATCGGTACAACCGTTTTGAAGATATTACTGCTGGCGAAGCCAAGGTTAACAGCTAGTTTAAATTACAAAAGACTAAATTACTTGTTATTATGTTCGCTGTCTGCTGGTAAAAGTTCCGTGAAAATCGGTCCAACCGTTTTGGAGATAGCATTGCAGGCAAAGCCGCGGTTAACAGCTAGTCTAATTTAGAGTAGCCTAAGCAACCTGCTAAAATTTCAGCTATCTGCCTGTGAAATTCCTGTCAAAATCGGTCGAGCCGTTTCGGAGATTACCCAGAACAAACAGACAGACAGACAAAAATTTTAAAAATTGCGTCTTTGTTATCAGAAGCGTGTATACTTTTATACCCAATCAGTTAAAAAAAAAATTTTGATATTTCATATGGACACTTCATTTTTATTATATGTATAGATATATTTACGTCATTAATTACAATTTAAAACATTTTTAACAAAGTATATTTTCATTTATTGATATTTATAAACAAACCATACACATTGATTTGTATTTCTTTACTGGAATTAGGTATTTTTATTACCATATTTCTTATCATAAACATCTTCATATAGCTTCATCCTCTCGGGATAGACATCGTTCTTCAAGCATAATTCTTTATCTATAACGAAACACGCTGTACTCGTCTCAGATATTGGTTCCCACTTAATAGGAACGACTTCATTAGTTTCAGGTGTAGGATTTCTGAAAATTTAAAAATATTTACGTGATATAATTCTATATTAGATTGAAAAATATATAATAACAAATATAGTAAGCAAATCTTTACGTCTTTTTGATTATTTAATTAGTAACTAATAGTCGTGGCTATACTTGCTTTGTTTATTATCTTAATAATATATTTTACTAGTTTTTGCCCGTGACTTCGCTTGCGTTAATGCAGGTACGAGCTATCTATCGGGACCAGTATATTTTTTCAGGATGAAAAGTTTTCTGTACCCCTGACAACGTATATGCAAAATTTTCTGATAATTAATGGAGTAGTTAAGGCGTGAAAGCGTAACAAACAAAGAAACTCACATTTGCATTTATAGACAGAGGAAAAATAAATAAAAAATAAAGTAAAAATATAGATTGCTTTCATGCATGCTTTCAAAAAGCCATGACTCATAGTCACGTTCCGCCTGAGCCGAGCGTGCAAGCGAGAGCGCGGAACAAGCAATAGAGAGGCGTGATTGGCCTCAGCGTTCGGCTTGTGACACATCTATCTCTCTTCCACTTCATCGGCCAATGCGTCCGAGTCGTTATCACTTAAAATTATCGTCCGTAAACTGACTTTAAAGACAACCAATTATTTTTTGTAAGCATTTTTATCCGTTTACTTCCTCTCTTCTGCGCATGCGCACCACATCGCTGTGAGCATAGCACTTGTAAAAGTCGTAGTGTTTGAAAACTTTAATCGTAGTATTTAAAAATAACTTCAAGAAAATTAAATAAGTGTATGTTAAATGAAGATATAATGATATTTTTTTGGGATAAGTACTAAGTTTTTTTGTGAATGTCTTTGATCTAGTGCTATTCAGTAGTTTTTGTGTGATGTGCGTGCAGCGGCAGACTTCTATAATTTTATTTATACAGATATAAGTACACGATTACCAGGTAACGAAAATATATCTGGTATGTATGTACAGTTACAATAAATGAGTAAAGAAGCGCAACCGTACATGTCTCAAAATGAACCAACTTGATTAGAAAATCGCAGTTATCAGCCGTTTTGGTACCTCTTTTATTTCCCATTCCCTCTTTATAGACACTATGTCGTCCACCCTCACGCGTCTACCAATACGAACACAGTTGCCAATAAACATTTAAAAAAGAAGTCAAACCTGGGAATTTGGTGGTTTCTCAGTGCCCTGAATTTACACTCATCAGAACTGATAACTGAATGTGAGTTATGAGAGAGTTAACATTTTGCTGTAATAACATAAACTAAAGCTAACTGGAGATAGAGATAGGGTTAAGTGGCGATTTCCGGATATAATCTCTGACGGATAATAAAACCTATGATCCATAATAGTATAGCTTTAATAACTTCTATTACTAAGCCGTATTTAGCGAAGTTGGTCCATGTCGTTAACATAACATTCTGGACAAGCAAATCATCATCAGACAAAACATCGCCTAGTTTGTTTTGTTTAAGTAGATACCCTCCATCATCGGCATGAACTGCTCCTTGACGGTCAATACCGTAGGTTTTTTTAATGGAATTCAGAGTTCCGTCGTAGGAAAATTGATAAAAGTAAACCGGTGAATTATGTTTAGCTATGAGTTTAGCTGCAACATATATACCACCTAGAAAGTCTACATCTGTAAAAAAATCAATAGCAAACGCATCAGCGTCTTTACTTTTCTTTTCTGCTTCCAGTTCCAAGTACGCGTTTTTTAATTTAGTTTCCATATCCGTTATTTCAACTGGATCTAAATCAAATGGGAAATGTTTGACAAATATTCTTTCTTTTTCTAAATTTTCCAATTTTGTTGCCGCTAGTTCTACCGACAAAAGGCCTTCCCGTTCACAAAACCCAGTCATAAAAGGTACCTTATTAAACTCTCCTGTAGCTAAAACTTCATATGTTGATTTATCCAAAAACGGTTCCCAATCTCCTGATGCCTCTATGGTAGGTACGAAAGCGAAATGAATAACACCTTTGAAATCATCAGAAGCTAAAGCTTTCATTGATAATTCAATTAAGTCTTTTGTTGTTAAGCTTTTCAAATAATTGAGCAGTGTTTCGTTATCTGTTATGACTGTTCCACTAAACGCCGACATCTTAGATGTTAGAGCTTTAATTTTGTCTTTATTATTTTGTGCCCAGTGTAATAAAGAACTGCCAGATTGTGCAATAGCCTTATGGAATAATCCCTTAGCCATAGGTGACAACATAAGATACTCAACTGACGCACCACCCGCGCTTATTCCAAAAATGGTTACGTTGTTCGGATTTCCACCAAATTTGTCTATATTGTTCTGAACCCACTTCAGAGCTTGGACCTGATCTCTCATTCCCATATTTCCAGGAGCATCTTTAAGGTCTAGTGAAAGAAATCCTAGAACACCAAGACGATAATTAATAGTAACAAGAATTACTTCTTTGGTTACAAGATAATCGGGTCCACACGTTGTGGGATCAGTGCCATTTCCGAATACGAAGCCACCTCCATGAAAGAAGACCATCACAGGCAGCGGAGTAGTACTAGATGAAGGTAATTTTGGACAATATACATTTAAATACAAACAGTTTTCATCACCAATTACCGTCTGAGTTACTTTATCGTATTGAGCGCATATAGTACATTCTTTAGTGGCATCTTTTATTCCTTCCCATGGTTCTGGGGGCTGAGGCACCTGTAATAAAAGACCATATACATATGTCACCCAAAATAATTACTTTTTATTATATCCTAGTAACATTTTTTGTCCGTGTGTATGTGACTGAACTCCTCCTAAACGGCTGGACAGATTTTGATATTTTTTGTGTATTTTCTTGTATGGATTCAAGAATGGTTTAGATTCACAATTGGACCCGGTAGGTGGCGCTGCGGTTGACTTTTAGGATTTTCTTTATTATCAAGGCAAGACAACGTTTGCCGGGATAATTAGTATACCAATATAAATAAAATGATAGAGTTCTACCGTTATGCGCACATCACCGAACAAACTACTGGGTAGATATCGAACAAATTATTTTAGTTTTACTTCTTAGATACGTCGTTCTTATCTAAAAAAATATCATGATGTCTTTGTTTAATAAATAGGCTATTAAAGTAACGATTATTTTTAAAAGCAATACGCGTTTACCGATGAATGAAGCGGGGCAAGCGATGTTGTGTGCTTGCACAGGAGAATGGAACCACACTGATAACATTGTATACAAAGAAATTTTGTAAGCAACGTATGTGGTACATAATAAAAGACGTAAATGGAGTTGCGGTTATAAGCTTTTTAGGAATACATTGACTACATTCTACATTTTTAGTAAATCATAAGGATTACCGAAATTGTGTAAATTCACTGTCCTAATAAGCAATGTCATGATAATATCACATTATACACAGATAATGTATCTCATATAAATGGATGATAACAGCTATTTTACTGTTTTTATATTATTAATGAGAATTGTATGAAATATGTTAGAATTTATACAAACGTAATATGGATATTTTATACACTAATATAATAATAATAGAGTATTAAACGCTACTGTTTATATGTAATAGCATGTACTTACAGAAAACCTTAGGCCTCCGATTGATGGTTTTGCATAAGGGATTCCAATAAAACTATAATATTCAAAGTTGTTCAAAGTTTTAGATACTTTCCCTCTCAATTTTCCTTCCACGACTTCCACAATGGGTTCAGACATAATTAAAAAAAAAAAAATTATGAACACACATATACACCAACCTTTAGCTAGTATTAGCACTAAAGTGAACACCAAAAAGTTTGGATTTGGATATCAATATTATTTTATTTTTGTTAACCATCGACAATAGCTCTACACTCAGTTTCTAATTTACTAGGTAAAGTACTAGATGGCGCTTATTTAATATTTTTCTATACGTATTTTTTCGTCAGTATTTTTGCATATTTTGGATCTATTCTGTTTTTATTTATGAACAGAAGATAGTTTGTCTTTTTGGGTAAGTAAACGCGTTGTATAAATTTGCCAAATTGTAGAACTTTTTAGTCTTATAATTTTTTTAGACGTATTTTACGATTTTAGGAAGAATTATTTATATTTTATAGCTTCCCTATTACGCAAAATATCCTAATAAAGGATAAAATATACATATAGGTATATGGTATATGCAATATATTTTGGAAAAAAAACTGTTAACTGAATTACCCATCGGTATCATGTTATATTCACTTGGTTACATAAGAAATTAATATGCAAATTTGTATGCTTCTCCTAGACTCAAACTATGTGTTGTCTGTCAGTCAATCTTAGATATTTTATTGCCTAGATGAATATTTTACAAGATAGGAAGAGATGCAGAAAATGAAATGTAAAATCTCAAAAAAGCATATTATCTTTTCATATCACTTTAATACTACTTTGTACAAAATCATCAAATCTGTATGATTGTAAACATTTACTGTAATACTACGTCAACGAACAATTACTTAATTGCCCCAATAAATACATTCCAGGGCTTACTTAAAGATGAAGAAGTGACAACGGAAAATAGTTTTATATATCATAAGTACCTTAAATTACGTTATGCTAAACAAGTCGTAGGAGATCTAAGATTTATAATAAGTTTCAGACATTATTTTGAACAAACAAAATTACTAATATACAGAAAAACTAGCTGCTAAAGCTTTTAAATATTATAGAACTTCCTACAATTATTAATTATCGCTTAAACCATCTAAGCTGCACAGCATGCTAAATGAGATGTAATTACATGCATACTTATAAATAAACTCGATAAACGCGTCAGGTGCCCTGTATTCGTAGTTAGGTAAAAACAACGTTGGTATGACGTCTATTAATTTAAAAAACAGATATCTTATGGAAAGTAGTTTAAAAACATGAACATGATGAATGCTCGGTTACCTTTTTAGGAATTTAGATTCCACAGCTAAAATTTAGGTGTATCGAAAAATAATATAGAATGCAAGTGTTCCAATTCGGATGAATACATTTTTATATACGGGTAACATAAATCTTAGTCTAGTCTAGTGTATGGTATGCTGAAATATGATACGGGATATCTAGACAAGTTATGGTCTTTGGAAATTTTTTTCTAAATATTTTAATTAACTTGTTCAATTCATGTATCTATAACAACGATTACTAAATTCTAATATATAATATACTTTTATTGATCCCCAGCTTTTGTTCTAGCATATTTTCTCTAGATGAAAATATGCTAGAACATATATATATATTCGGTTTCTGTATCCCGACGTATTTAAAGTTTCAAGTCATTGACAACATAATTAATTAAATATCTATAAATATGTTTATGATTCTTTGTTATGCCGGAAGCCCACCTCCCCTTCCCTCTCCTCATCCCTCCATCCCTTTCTCCCAAACACAGGCTGGCAACGCTCTTTCGACTCCCCTGATGTTGTTAGTGTCTATGGGCAGTGGTGATCACTTAACAGCAGATGACTCACGTGCTCGTTTGCTTGCTATGACATTAAAAAAAATGTCGATGATATAATTATGACTCAAGACATAAAGTTATAATTTACTTAAAGTCGACAAAACTGAGTTTAATGAACAGAAATGGACACGAACTCTGCCAAATGTGAACACAGCATGTATGAAATAAAAAGACAAAGACATATTATTAAAACAAACAAAAATTAAATTAAGCATTTAAATAAAATAAAAAAATCTAGTTGAGGCCAAAGAAACACAAAAAAAAATCGAATTTGTAACGTAAACTATTACAAAAAGAAAGCATGTGATACAAAGGGCAACGTTGGCCTACATTAGTTCTTGCTAATGGCATATGAAATGTTTGCCGGTTAAATAAACGACTGCATAGACGTGGGACACTCGAGGGTATTTTTTTGAAGAAAATCTGAATATTCTAGGAAACCGTGTATCAATTTGTATATAAACATTGCATCGGCCACTTTTCTACGATTCTGTAACGGTTTCATTTTATAATGCTCTAAACGTTTGGAGTATGAGTTTAAGCTACTGTTATGGTACTTGTTGTCGCAATAGGAAAGGTAATAATATAAGAAACGTTTCTGTACTCTTTTTATTCTATTTATATGAACCTGATAACAAGGGTTCCATACTGGACTACAATATTCCAGAATACTACGAACTATTGAATTAAAAATGATAATGGTTAGCATTGGCTGTTGAAATATTTTTAATTGTCTGAAGATACAACCTGAGAGATGGGATGACTTATGAATAATCTATAGTAATATTATAAAGAGGTAAAGTTTGTGAGTTTGTGACGTTGTCGGGGGTAATCTCAGAAACTACTGGTGTGATTTGAAAAATTCTTTCGGTGATATGTAGCTCATTTATCGAGGAAGGTTATAGGCTATATATCATCACACTAATACCAATATGAGCTAAGCACCAATGAAGAATGTTTCAAAATCTTTTTTTCATCTTGAGAGCTTCCGCTGCGTGCTAGCGTTAGCCCAAAGTAGCTATTCCATGCGAACGAAGTCGCGGGCAGTTCCTCGTTCGTGGGGGGATTTTGAACAATTCATCCGTTGGAGATCCAATATTTTTTTTTTTTTTTATTGTAAAATATTTTTTTGGGTTTTTTTTTTTTATTATTTTCGATATATAATTTTTTTTTTTTTTTTATTTCCTTTTTGTTATTAAACACCATTCGAAAATCTTATCTATATCAGATTGTAAAATACGTATATCGGATGAATTATCTATTACACGATAAATCTTCATCTGGATATAATTTAAAATCAATAATAAAAAACAATTTAAACAGAAAATACCTTCAGACCAACATACATTCGTATTTCTTTACTGCAGTTACTTATTTTTATTAATATATTTCTTTTCTTACATATTTTCGAATATCCTCATCCTCTCGGGATAGATCTCTGTCTTCATGTATGGCTCTTTGTCTATAACAAAGCAGACTGTGTTCGTCTCTGAAAATGGCTGCCATACAATAGAAACAACTGTATCAGATTCTGGCGTAGGATTTCTGAAAATTAAAAAATGTATACATGGTATGTTTATGTCTGAAAATATATAAAATCATAAGTGTCGTGTACAAAATTTCATCCTTCTCTGTTTTTCTTCTATTTATTTAATTTAATAGACATAGTGATAGTAACAAAAATCTATCAGGTTCAAACGACTGCTTTACACAAATTTGGTTGAACAAAATCTTTTTTTTATTACTAACTAGCGGGCTTAATTATAAAAAAATCCTTGACAAATGATATACCAAAACCTTCCTCGTGAATCACTTTATCCATTGGTGAAAACTGCAAGAAAATCCGTTCAGTAGTTTTTGAGTTTATCGCGAACAGACAGACAGACAGACGCGGTAGGGGACTTTGTTTTATACTATGTAATGATATAACCTTCATTCTAACAACTAGAAATATGTATCAACACCTTTAATAAATCTAAGCAGCGATATTCCAATTACCAGATTCTAATAGCGATCAGTATTATTATACTGTATATAAATTCTCACAAGTTACGTTGAGTTTGAATTTTATTACTAACCCGTATTTAGCGAAGTTAGTGCACGTTGTTAACATAATGACCTCAACTAGCATATCGTCTTTATTTAAAACATCTTTTAATGTATCATATTTAAGTAGGTATCCCCCATCGTCAGCATGCATTGCACCTGCACGTTCAATCCTGAACTTTTTTTCACATAATTCAAAGTTCCCTCGTAGGAAAACTGATACAAGTAAACAGGTATATCATGTTTAGATATAAGTTTAGCTGTAACATATATACCACCTAGAAACGTATCAGCGTGTTTACTTTTTTTTTCGCCTTCCAAGTATACGTTTTTCAACTTAGCCTCAATTTCCATTATTTCAACCGAATCTAAATCAAATGGGAAACGTTTAACAAATATTTTCTCTTCTCTTAATTTTTCCAATATTGGTGCTGCCTATGCTAACGTTATAAGACCTTCCCGTTCACAAAATCCTATCATAAAGGGTATCTTGTTAAAATCTCCATTAACCAATGCTTCATAGGTGGATTTATCCAAAAAGGGTTCCCAATCACCTGATTTCTCTAGGATAGGCACGAAGCCGAAATGAATACCACCTCTAAAACTATCCACATCTAAAACTTTCTTTGACAATTCAATTAAATCTTTTGTTGATAAACTTTTCAAATAATTCAGTAGGGTTACGTTGTCTGTTATGCCCGTTCCACTAAACTCCACCATCGCTGACGCTAGTGCCTTAATTTTGTCTTTATCATTTTATGTCCAGTGTAGTAGAGAACTACCAGACTGTGCGATAACTTTATGAAACAAACCCTTAGCCATAGGCGATATCATGAGGTACTCAGCCGATATCAAAAACCGTTACGTTTTTCTGATCTCCACCGAATTTGTCTATATTTCTCTGAACCCATTTAAGAGCTTGGACTTGATCCCTCAATCCCATATTTCCAGGAGCATCTTTAAGATCTAGTGACCAAGTCGATAATTAATAGAAACAAGGATTACATCTTTGGTTACAAGGTAATCGGGTCCATGTAGTCAGGGATCTGTACCATTTCTAAAGGTAAAAGCACCTCCGTGCAAAAATACCATAACAGGCAGAAGAGTAGTATTAGATGAAGATAATTTTGGAGTATATACGTTTAAATACAATGAGTCTTCATCACCTATTACCGTTTGAGTTGCTTTATCATATTGAGGGCATATGTTACATTCTTTAGTCGCGTCTTTTATTCCTTCCTATGCTTCTGGGCGTTGGGATACCTACAACGAAAGAGTATCAATATATGGTATATCAAAATGCGCAATGTATTCTTTAATACTTTTAACTCTTTAATAATTTTGATTTAAAAAAACTTAATAAAAGACGGAGCCTATTAAAATATATTATTCTATAATCTATAGTAGTCCCTATTACATATAATATCAACATTTTAAAAATATGTAACGCACTTCCGCTTTATGAATTACAAACAAAAACAATGAAGTTACCGTAAATCTCAATTCTTCAGTTGGCGGTTTAGCATAAGATAAAAAATTTTTTAATTTTTTATTTTTTTACCCCCATTTTTAAAATAACACCCACTAAATTATTTCCCTCTTCTCTCTATTCACAATATCCCCCCTTCTATATTTTTCCTCCTCTCTTTTCTTCTTTTCTCTCTTTTTTTTTTTTTTTTTTTTTTTCTTTTTTTTTTTTTTTTTTCCTCTTTTAGAAACAATATTTTTTTTTTTTAAAATATCAATTTTTTCAATATATATTATTTTAAATCCCCAATCATTATATAAAAAATTATTTCAATTCATTCCCTTTTTTCTCTCCCCCCTCCCCTTTCTTTTAATTTTTTTTTTTTTTTTTAAAAATTTTTAAATTTTATTTTTTTAAAAAAACACCAATATAAATAAAATAAAAATTTTTTTATTTTTTTTTTCCCCTTTTTTTTTTTTTAAAAAAAAAAATATTTTTTTTTTTATTTATTTTTTTTTTTTTATAAAATATTTTTAAAATATTTTTTATTTTTCCCCCTGTTAAAATTTTAACCCCCCTTTTTAAGTTTTTTTTTTTTAAAAAAAAATTTTATATATTAAATATTTTTTTAATTTATTTTTTTTTATTATTTTCTCCCCTCTCTTTCCCCAAAAAAAATATTTTTTATTTTTTTTGAAATTTATTTTAAAAAAATTTACCCATTCTATTTTCTTCCCGTTCTTCTCATAACTGGGTTGCTTTCCAACAGGTGGTAGTCTTTGACGTTCATAAGTGCCTTATTAGGGCCTAAACTGAATAAAGTATTTTTGATTTTGATATAGGATTCCTATGAAACTGTAGTACTGAAAGTTGTTTACAGTTTTTGATGTTTTCCCTTTCAATTTTCCTTCTGCAACTTCGACAATGTTGCCGTCATTATATACAGACAAGAATCACGAGCACAGATATTAGCACCGTCAATTATAAAACTCTCAGACCAGAGATTGGTAACTGTATCTCAGGCGACGTATAGTAGCTCAAGTTTCAAAAACAAAATTGTTAATCGTTACCTATCTTTGTTTTTTAAATTATAATAGTTATCATATCAGCGTAGGCCCAGTTATAAAATAGTTTGAGTAAGTAATATTAGATGGCACTTATTTTATATTTTTTCCAATTACAATGGAATATCTTTTTTTTTCTCGAACTGACTACGCCATTGACCTAGCAAGGCCTTAACAGCTTCACCGGACTACCGAATATCTCATATTTGTTTAAAGTGTTCCATGGGAGTTGTGACATTGAATTTCTTATAGTTTCTTAAAAAAACGCTATCATCTTGAATACTCGTACATATTAATTCAATTCAAGATATTTTTTTTCAATTCTTGACCTAGTCTAATAGTCCAAACGATTTTTCTAAAATCTTCTTTCATGCAAAAGCAAAATTGTAACTGCAGCCGCTTTGAAGTAATACACTTACATAATTTAGAAATTCATTTTTATTTATATTAATTAAGGAATTAATATTGATTTTATTTACGACTAGCTTCTGCCCGCAACTTCGTCCGCATGGAATAGATACTTTGGGCTAACGCTAACACGCAGCGGAAGCTCTCAAAAGGAAAATAAACGATTTTGCAACATTTTCCATTGGTGCTCCGCTCCTATTGGTATTAGCATGATGATATAGCCTATAACCTTCCTCAATAAATGAGCTACATAACACTGAAAGAATTTTTCAAATCGGACCAGTAGTTTCCGAGATTACCCCCTACGTCACAAACTCTACCGATTTATAATAGATTTTTATATAAATTTATAGATGAAACACTATTTGATTAGCTATTACCTGTATAAATGTGTATAAATGTGAGACATTTTATGAAACCTCACGGTTCGTTCTCCAGAGCCACCGTGCCGTTGCTGCGTCTGTCCCGTCACATTGTTTCGGCATCATAATTAGAACGCATCACTAGGCGGATTCAAATCTCGCTCAGAGCGAACCGAGATAGCGGATGCGCACCTGTGTTCAGTCGTGAGAACCGACCACGAATTCTTAAACAAGCTTTGTATTTACTGTTAATATAATCCAATTTCAACTCTATTCCGACGTATATAGAGCACTTTCATAAAGTTCAATTGTAACTCAGTATTTTGTGAAATTTATATACCGCCATACAGAGTTCAGTGTTTTGTGTTTGTTGTGTTATTTTGTACGCTTTGAACATCCGTGTATGGCTATTATCGCTACTTTTTACTGTAGTGTATCCATGGTTCCTAGTAATATTTATGGATTACCTTTTTAATTAATATTTATTTTATTATATCTGCGATCATAGAACCGGTTGTATCTAGTACGTATTTTGTATAAGTAACATTTTTTCTAATGTTATAATTTCATTATTTTTATACCAAAAAAATATTTTGTATAATATATAGAGTTGCCCTTTTATGTATTGATTTATAATAGTATTGGTCAAACTATATATTATAGACATAGTATTGATTTGACGGTCTGTCCCAATTATCAAAATATCTAAAACTAGCGGGCCCGTTGGACGTTGTCCCGCCCTGATAATAAAAAAATAACCTTGACGACTTATATACCTAAACCTTCCTCATGAATCAAATTATTTACTAGTGAAAACCGAATGGAAATCCTTTTAGTACTTTATAAGTTTATCGTGAACAGACAGACAGGCAGACAGACGTGGCAGAGGACTTTGTTTTATAATGGCAAACTAATGTTTTACTTAATTCAAGTTGTATTAATAGATATAAGAACGCGTTTATTGCTAAAGTTATAGGCCCATATTGTGTTTTCTTCATTTCTCACACAGTATTTGTTGTTTTCAAATATTTTTTCTAATAGGATGAGAAGTAAGTAGAAGTATACAAAATCGGATAATAGGAAAATAGGATATCAAGGGCACGAAATCAAAATTGTAAAAATAATATTTTATAAAAAAAAACCACCAATTTAGTTCATAACTAGCTCACAACCGCGACTTCCTCTGCGTTGTTACTTATATTATCAGTATGTTTTATCTACAAAAGAAAAAAATATTAAAAAAATTAAAAGCAAAAATACTTTGCTTACAAAATTTCTTTAGTTTTTTGTAGTGCTTACGAAAATCGAAATTTCTTAAAACTGTAATACTTTTAATTAATGAAGATATAGTGAGAAATTTTTAGATAAAGACAAAGTGTCTAAGAAGTAATACTAAAAAAAATTATCGGAATAAAACCAGTAGTTTCTGCGAGGTCCACGCACAACTGCAAATGTTATTTATATATAGAACAAAATAATTAAATGCATTTCACATGATAAATACATATTTCTCAATATAGTAAACAACGTTTCAAGAAAAGTCCCTAAACTTCATAAAATATGCTCAACAAACGAATGAACACGTGAGTATTTTGCGAAATAAGGCTGTATGGTTTGGCGTGTGAACCCGATCACGGCTTTATTATAGTTTTCCAGACACACAAAAACGTTTTAAGATAACCTTTTCCATTCAGAAATTCGCTTTAAATTCCTTTGAAATAATTGCCTGTAAGATATTTTATTGTGATCGTCGAAGAATACTTTCAATAAAATGGTTGATTCTAAAATATTATTTACTTGCTTATTTAAAATAACAGGTTATAAAAAACATAAATATAAACTAAATTCTAGTTTTTAAATAAAGTTTTTATAAGATAATAATTTAATTTAGTGAACTAATCATTATAATAATCTAATCGATTTCAATACTGATCGGTATTTTATCCTAATATATATTTAGAACAGAATAACAATTTTGCACCATTGTTTAATCTGTGTATTTTACTATTTAGTATAGTGACGACTCTCTTACAATTTTTTTAAATACATTTTTAGCGATTGACCACAATCTTACCTTATATTCCATAACGATGTGGCCCAAGATAGTAAACATGCAAAACCTCTAGGGACTAGCTCTCAATTGCAGCTGTCAAAACAAATGCATAGCTGCGTCCCCACACTGCAGCGCGGCTTAGTAGTCCGGTGAAGCTGTTAGGCCTTGCTAGGCCAATAGCGTACTCAATTCGAGAAAAATAAAAATAAAACTGCGGCGTTGCGGGAGTATCAGAGTAACTTACTGAGTTCGGAATCCAAGTTTTGGTGTGACCAGCACGCTCGCTATATCTAAACCTGACAGAACATTAATTATTGGGATATACTAAGAAAACAAATCAAATAAAGTAATCCAGCACCAGCTAATTTAAGTGACTTCAAAACTGAACTAGTTGAAAAATGAGACCCAATGCCATAGAGTTTCATTGAGAATTTAATAAAAAGTATTCCCAGACGGATGAGGGAGCGGGAGGAGACAATATAGAACTAATTGTGTCGCACATTACAAAAAAAAATCAGTATTTAGAGCAATACTTCCAACTTTAGGGTGGTAGATAGCCAGATGGGCTTAAAAAATGTCCTACTGCCATGCTATGGTTTTATCAAAGCAGCGGCTCATTCGCAAGAATTCGTACTTATGTCGATCGCGACCGAATGTCACTAAATCTCACGTGGGGGACAGAGGAGATTTTGGCAAATATCACAAAATTTTATTCGGACAAAAAACGGTCTAAAAATCAGATTAATTTAAAGTCCAACAAGTTTCAAGAGTAAAGCAAGCCGTAATATGACACAATTCTTCAATGCGTATGATAATATTCATGAATAGATGTAAAGTTATTTAGTATTGATATATCGGAGTGTAATGTAATAATAGTAAAAGTAATAATAATAAGGCAATTTGTATTTGTTTTTAATAAACACAAAGCAATAGATTACCTACAAAATTTTGAAAAATCTCACGTAAGATTAGGGGGGAGGGATCTCGAGACAAATATCACGACATCCCACCAGGTGGGAAGGGGTGGTCAAAAAATACTCAAAAATGCCTCACGTAATTAATGGACGACCTCTAAGGAGACTAATGTCACGAAAAGTAAAGGAATGTGACAATAGAAGCTAGAGCAGTCCAGGGTCTAAACTCAGTCAGCTATCGAACAAGTAACTGATATATCCACTCTCTGATCATGTACATAATAAATGCTTTAATATCAGATAGTGCAATTATTTTTTTAAGAGATACATTTGGATTTTATGAAATACCAAACTAACAAAAATTGCAATTGCTCTATTATATAACATTGATTTTAATTCGTACTATAAATCTAACGTAATATTACGGTTTCTATCATATAATTATTTTTTCTTTTTTTATGTCAAAGGAGGCAAACGAACAGGTGGTTCACCTGATGTTAAGTGATCACCACCGTCCATAGACACTAGCAACACCAGGGGAGTTGCAAGTGCGTTGCCAGCTTGTGTATAAGCGAGGGGGGAGGGGAAGGGAAAGGGGTAATGTAGATGGGTCTCCGGCGCTCTCACTGATCGAACGAAAAGCAACAATGCAAGCACTGTTACTTCACGTCGGTATTCTGTGAGAGGGTGGTCCAACCCCGGGCGAGTCGACCCATTCATGTTGAAACCAGTAATAGATTCAGCGTGGCTCTACCACCTACGATTCAGCGTGGCTCTACCGTCTACGATTCAGCGTGGCTCTACCACTAAATTAAAAAAAAAAACAAGTTACTTGTTTGTAAGTAGCCATTAAAATATCTTGTGATGATCAATCACGTACATCATAAATTATTCAATATGATTGAATTTTATTAATAACCCATAATAATATGGCAAGAATGTGATTGAGTATTAGTTTTGTATTCAAGAGTTGTCGAATTCACTGGACAATAGCAACGACTCGGCGTCGGGCCTCTTTTATGTTGCCGTCAAACACCGCATTGGCCATAATAAATCGCGATAGGCGCACAACTTCTTTTGTGTGAGTGGATTTTTAATAGAACATATAATACAAGATGTGGCACATTGCGTTTCAAGATACAAGCACGTGGTGTAGGGTCGCCACGTGTAATGTACATCATACGTTTTATAAACATATTCTGGTTTAATAATTGTTCGGTATTTTTAATTCGTTTTCCCTACATACACTTTACAATATATGATATCATAATCGAGTTCGATCGAGTTTCTTTTCGGTAGTTTAGTAGAGACTCTTGCCGGTTCTTCTCGATGACTGGGTTGTTTTCCGAACCGGTGGTAGTTATTGACGTTCATAAGTGCCTTATTAGGGCCTAAACTGAATAAAGTATTTTTGATTCGATTTGATTTGATTTGATAATAATCAACACCAGTGCTTTAAAAAATTGTTGTTAAGCTTTGAAAAAAAATACCCTAACTAATATTATAAATGCGGAATTGAGTTTGTTTTTTAAGTTTTCTCGCCCTAACTACTTAACTGATCGTCACGAAATTTTACTGTTACTGAATGTGTCGTAAAGACAGATAGATAGAAGAGAAAGATAGAAGTGAAACTTTTATATTACAGGGAAACAATTTAATTGACAAAATAAGCCAAAAAACCAACGGCACGCGGTTTTCCCAGGCGATCACCCAATCAAGTACTGACCGCACTCGACGTTATTTAACTTCGGTGATCGGACGAGAACCGATGTTTTTAACACTACTCGACGAAGTGTATACGATATCTTTATCTATACTATCTATACTAATAATAATATTATAAAGAGGTAAAGTTTGTGACGTTGTGTCGTTGTAAGGGGTAATCTCAAGAACTACTGGTCCGATTTGAATAATTCTTTCAGTGTTATATAGCTCATTCATCGAGATGGGGTTCCCCGGGGTGTTTTTTTTTGCGGTTTTTATAGTTATATATTTTCTCTCTCTTTCCCCTCTAGCGGAGGAGGGACGAAAAAATATTATATTATATTTTTTTTTTTTTTTTTTTTTTTCTTCTTCTTTTTCTCCTCTTAGTATTTTTTTTTCTCCCGCGGAACTCCCGGGGGGGGGTTATATTTTTATTTTATATTTTAAAAATTTATTTTTTTTTTTTTTTTGGGGGTTTTTCCAAGAATTTTTATCCCTTTTTAATTTTTTTTTCCCAATATAACCCCCCTTTTTTTTTTTCTTACCTATATTTCCTCCCCTAAACCCTCGGGTTTTTTCTTCTTTTAGCTCCCCCCCCCCTTTTCCCCCAAATTTTTTTCCCCCCCCGATCGGGGCAAAAACTTTTTACTTATTTTATTTTTTATATTATATACTATTATTATAAAAAGATATTTTTTTTGTTTTTGGGGGTTATTTTTGGGGAGTGGAAAAATATTCGTCAAAAACTTTTTTTCCCCCCCCCCCCTTTTTTTTGAGATATATTTTTTGTTTTTTAAAAAAAGTTTTTCTTTATTATTCCTATTTCCCCCCAACCAAGTTTTTTTTAAAGTTTTTAAGAAACTAAGATTTGTATAAGCACTAGGCGTTCAGCAATATGTTTGTGTTCTTGCCCTGGAGAATTGGAAGGAAGCGGTGTGGTTTGCATGCGTGGGTGAGGGAAAATGAACGGATAACATAATTTTCTTAGCTTAGATTGTTTTGATTATTTTTTCTCTACATGGAATATATTGTCAAGTAATAAACAACACAGATGAAATCGCGGGTATCAGCTAGTTCATAATATTGAAAAGTATTTAAAGAAGAAATAATCTCACTCGACGCCTACATCTATCACAGTACTCAGTAAAACATTGGTAGACATTGATAATACGTATTAAGAATTATTATGTAGAAATAATATGATACATAATTATTCATGAGTATAACAAGAGTTTATATAGATTGTCATCTCTGCATATTCATTGCTCATACATTATTACTAATGTGTAGGCGGCTCGGCGTGATTGTGTGGAGTTGGTGCGCGCGCAGGTGTGTCCGAGACTAGCCGGCGCCGGCGCACATTCCATACGAGGTAAGGCAACAGTGGCGACAAAGAGACGAACAACGCACTACGCTAGGGCTGCTACCCACGCTGTTTCAATTGTGTAACAATTTTAAACAACCATTACATCTTCGCCGAATTATATGTATTTATATTTATAACTACTATTGCTCGTCCAGGGGTTGAAATTCGACACTAATTAATCATTTTTTCAAGATTCAGTATTAAGGAAAACAAAAGAACTTTTTCCATTTTTTCCCATTATCTTCAATATCTTCAAAACAAAAGAAAGATTAAGAAATTCAGTTGAGAAATAAAGAGGAAGATGTACTTAATCGTTTTGTCTCTGCCTATTTATATATAGAAGATTGTCTATTACTTTCATTATGCGTCAGCTGGAACGTCAAATATAAAAATTACTGTATGCAAACTCATCAGCTCCAACTTGTAGTACTTAAATTGTTAATCTTTAAAACTGTAACACTTTCTCGATCAGATGAAAGTGTTTAATGTTTTATTAGAATTGCGTGTTTTATATTAATTAGAAATACAATAATAGGCTGCATTTTATTTATTGGTTTAAATTATAATTTCATTGTCACTTATGCTTACGGAAGTACGTAATGACATGCAATAACCCGAAAAACTTCAATTTGGTTCAGTAATATTTCAAGTATCTAATGTGTCTTAGAATACATTAATTTACATCTTCGTTACTTAACAAAATGTTAGTGCCTACTAACCATTGCCGCCCGTTTAGTTGAGCGAAAAAAGAAAAGTATCCTTTGTTCTGTTCCACAATATAAGGCTTCAAGTATATCACGTTTAATTAGAAACCTTCGTGTTAATTTAGTTTTATTCGTAGATAAATATTCAAGTAAATGTATTTTTTCGTTTAAAACTGTATATTAGATGTGTAATAACTAATTATACCCGCGACTTCGTCTACGTTGTTTTTATATGAATAATATATTTTATGTACAAAGAAAAAAAAAGAAAAATATATTGTGCTTACAAAATTTATTTAGTCTTTTGTTATGATTACATAAATCGTATTTTTTTTACTTGATAACTGTATATTGAAGATATCATGGATAATTTTAGATAAGGGCGAAGTGTCCGAGATGTAAAAACAAAAAAAAATTGATAGCAAAATATTTTATACTTTTTCCGTGATGCGAGCACAGCAGCAAGTTTCTATCATTTTATTTATATAGATGAGCTATCAAAAAAAAACAAAGTCAAACAGTAATGCATCAAATAATTATAACACAAGAAAAGTGGTGGACCACGCCCCCATAATATTAGTGCAGTAAATTTAACTTTGAGATACTAATATATCGATTTTCAAGGTTTTAGTTGCTGCTAAAAATCTTATTAGGTACCACATCTTTACTAAGTTTTTATTAATTCACTGTGTTTGTTAGGAAGTAATTTGGTAATGTATTTCCGATTTCCTATTTTTTCATTTTTTAAATTCGTAATAAGTTAAAACGAAAAATTGGACGACGAAAATTGAAAAAAAGCTGAAAATTTGTCACGAAACTTCATACATTGTAAACCATAAATTAATTGTTCACAGTTTTATTTAAAATTATCATGATTTCATATCGAACCAAATAATTGTAAAAAAAAGTAAACTAAATCTAAACAATATTTAAATCCCTCATACAAATTTTTAAACGCTTACTTACGGATTGATTGGTGATTGTGAATTATAATACATAGGTTATGAAAGTACTTGTAAAATTGAAAAACAGAAATATGGGGTATTAAAATATATGAATTGATAAAAATATTTCACACAATAATTTTCAAATCAATATAAATAAAAATATACACAGATAGGTATGATTAATTATTATCAAAATTAAATTTTCTGATCAGACATCTAATGCCACCTATTAACAGTTTGGGTAGTAAAGTTGAAATGAATCTATAATTTAAATATTGAAAACGTTACCTTATTGTACGTAAACAAAAAGACTTTGTGGAATATTTTTAGTTCTGCTATTTGACAGTAGATGTCTCTTAAAAACTATACTCTTTTTTGTTTCAAATATGTATTTGATATGTATTATAATTATTTGATTATAAAGAAGTTTGTTTTATAGTAATACTTTTTTCCGTAAAAAATAAAAATGAACAAATTATAAATAATGCAATATTATAAATATTTTTGAATTAAATAAATGGCAACACTATAAACGCATGGATTCGGTCCGCTTTTGACCACAGAGCTTTTGACAATCTCGAAAAAAGGGTCGCTTGATTGTCGCTGGTCTTCGAATATTCTAGACTGAGAAAAAGGAACGAGCATCTCATTTTTTTCACGTCGTACCTGAAATAAAAATTTAATAAAATGTCTAACGCTATGAAACGACTGATTCCTTTGTTGGACCGTGTGCTCATCAAGAGAGCCGAAGCCATTACGAAAACAGCGGGCGGCATCGTGATTCCCGAGAAGGCGCAATCAAAGGTGCTCCATGGTGAAGTTGTAGCTGTCGGACCGGGTTCCAGGAAAGAAAACGGTGAATTTATTCCTGTCCTAGTCAAGGTTGGCGACAGAGTCTTACTTCCAGAATACGGCGGCACCAAGGTTTCCTTAGAAAATGATGAAAAGGAATACCATCTTTTCCGAGAATCTGACATACTGGCGAAAATTGAAAACTAAATTTAGTGGTAGCTTTAAATTTGAGTGATTCCGTTTATTAGTTATAATTTAGTAGTCGTAGTGTATGAACAAGTTGTGATTGTGTAATACATTGGGTGATGTATTGATGTTATATCCGTTGCATTTCTTATTATAATATTGTTACAGCATTTACTCTTTTATTTCATATATAAAACGCTTAACAACTCTACTGAATTATTGCATCATTTGCTTCATTTTGTAATCTAACCTAAAAATTCCATGTGGAGTAGTCAGTTATCATTGAATATGTAAGAATTTAATCCTCTGAACTCATTGTCTTATCTAAATAGAAAGATGTTTACTGAATAAATATATGATATGAATTCTGGTCTATCAGAGATGTTCACTTGTATATGGGTAACATTAGAGAAAAACAGATTTTATAACAAGCTAAAAAGAGTTTTTGACAGCCCTACCTGTGTGACCACTATTGACTTTGTAACTTTTAGAACAAATAGTTTTCCTTTCTAAAATTCATCAGAAGGATAGAAGTATTGAAAGCATATTATAGAATTGTTTTTATGTATATTAATTAGTCTAATTTAAACAACCAACAAGTTTTATTAATCTAAATTATTTTTCAACATATCATCAAAGTCTAGCACGGTGTTTAGCCTGTGTCCATCGAGAGGGCTACCAAGGCAAATATTATTTTATATCTCTTTAAAATTATAATTCATTCTGCTATTTACAACAGATCTTTTACCACATCCTGCAGTGCACAACCATAAACTTTAACCTCTTTCCTAAGGAATGTATGGAAATAATGACCACACCAGCCCCAGACATTGGATTTCAAACTCTGAGAACTCTACAGTTATATATTTTTTCCACACATGGTGATACTATAAGAACGTTTCTAAGTTCAGGGTTTCTCAATGTTTTCCTTCATTGTCATCTTATATTGTTACTAATTTAAGTTAATATTAGTAAGTTAATTCTAAAAGAAGTAATTTTCACTGGGGTTTGAACATTCAATTGACATTCCACTGGTCAGACCAGTTGACCATCATGACATTTTGTAATGCACAGTAAATAACGATTAATGTATTTTACATATTGTGTATGTAAATATTTATCTTGCAGTATTCCGGTGAAGCTGTTAAGGCCTTGCTAGGTCAATAGCGTAGTCAGATTGAGAAAAAAAAATTCTCTTGCAATTTCATTTTTAAAATCCTATATTTGAACATTTATTTTATTTGAACGTAACTTATTTTGCAAAATTAATAATTACCAAAGGCAGTTTATTGCATTCCATTTATTATTTCTCAAAGGACCTACAATGTTTAGTAGTATACCTATAGGTAGTTATTTACAATAGAGTTAACTACAGATTTTTTGTTCCACATATTATAAGGTACACGTGAATGAATGTGAATTTACTGAAGCAGTTAATTATGCTATCAATGAATACTAAGTTCACAATATTATCTTTAAAAAAGTATCAATATATAATAAATAAATTAAGATGCACATTTGACTTGAATATAGACATTAAAGCTTCATAGAATTACCATAGACAAAACATTTTATGAATTATCCTGTTCAAATCACATCCGAGTTATTTGAAAGTTTTTGCTCACATTCTCAGAGTGTATGTACATATAAGCAATTACAAGCAGTTTACCTTGTTTTATTGTATGTGAAAGTGAATATAAGAGTTCTACAAAGTTATTTTTATAGTCTTTTTATCACTTACATATTATAATTTGAACCAGCTTAAGAATAATAGTAAGAATACAATAATTGTTGACACCTATTTGATTGTACTATTTAAACTATCAGATAATAGGTTCATAAATTAGTAGCACTTACTAATTTTACATATAAATAATGGCACTATAAATGGTTAACTGTCAATTTGAAAAAAATAAAAAGGTAAAAATAGGTGTCTTAACAAACTTGCGGATACATTGTATTATTTAAAAAGCAAAGAACATGTAACTAAAGGTAAGTAATACTTTATAAGTCATGGAAGTTTGATCAGGACATACAATCACAGATTTTACAATTCTCAATACTCAAAAATTACCTAACAGTCACACAGTTATATGAAAACATTTAGGAAGTCTGAATTGTAGCCATGTGAGATTCCCACCAACAAGCCTAAAACAATAAACATGGTGACCTTATATCTAAATTTGTACAGAAAACATTCTATAACATACATAAGTAAGCATCAGAAGATTGTAAACTTAGAGATAATATATACAAATAATGTTTATGATTCTTTTAAACTTAAAAATGTAAGTATAAACACATTCTTACAATTTCATATCATCCTTATAAATAAAATTTGATAACCATTTAACAAAATTTTATGACTGTCAAATACTGTTTATCAGCAGGTACTCAACTTTCAGTAAAAATACCCACTCTAAAACTTTTTTCCGAACTTATTACAAAATGTGCTTTGAACATTTATCTTAATGTTTATTGTTATTAAAATAAAATGAAATAAGTTTTAAAAATAGCTTAATATCAGAACACAATACAGGTCTGTTTAATATTCTATAATATGCAGATAAGCTAACATAAAACAAAGGTACATAATAATGGCATATTAACATAATTAAATATATTATATAACTATTGTAGAGATATGGCAGTACGTCTCACTGCAGCAGATAGTGCTGGATTTGGGTCTGGGGGCTCTGTTAACAACTGAACAGTAATCCAGCAGCCATCTTCATTGGACTGACGCAGCGCCTCCATTGTTGCTTGTACTCTTTGTCCATCTTCAAATGTGGCTGCTGCCTTCACAGGCTCTTTAAACCAGTCCATTTGTTCTCGAACTGGTAAAAAAGCCTCTTTCAATGCACTTATCATTTTACACAGTCCCTTTATGTATGGTTTAGGAACAACACTTGACGCACAACTTAAATCCTCTATGTCGACATAAATTACATCTTCCTTATCATGTCTTTTTCCTTCATCTTCTTGAAAGTTCTTTGTGGAGTTATTCTTGTGTAATTTGCCATGTAAATCACCACCTCTCACAACTAAATAGCCTTTTTTACTGCAAACATAAATCTCTTGGTTGAAACAAGGACCAGGTAAATGATTATTAAGTGTAGCGGTTACGAGTAAACCTTTGTCCATCTGTAATTGGAAAGTACAGAAATCCGGTGCTGTAATTCTCCTAATCCCATTTACTTTAGGTGTTTCTTCCACAAATGTTCTTAATACACCATGAACTTTAACAACTCTTTGTCCAGTGAGAAATGACACCAGATCTATCACATGGCTACCGACTAATGTAAGAGTTCCTCCACCCATTGTGTCATCACACAACCAGTTATATGTATCGCCTAATAATGGTCCCATTTGTACTCTCACGTCTATTAAGGTCAGTTCATCTGCATTGCCAAGATAACCTTCTTGAATACATTTTCTCATGTGACTAAAAGCAGGCAAGAATCTTAATGAATGGTTAACAATGGAAATTAGAGTCGGATAATATTGAGCAGCACGCACCATTTTTAAAGCTTCTGCCTGGCACAATCCAGCTGGCTTATCACATACTACATGCTTTCCTATTCCGAGCGCTTTTACAGATATTTGTGCATGCAGATTTGGTGCACATACGATAAAAACTAAGCTCACATTTTTTTTCAGTAACACATCGTCAATTTTATTCGTGAAGAACGGTATTTTAAGCTCTTTCGCAGCGGCTTCGGCTTCCTGAAGATTTATTCCCCATATAGCTTCCACTGGGAACCCCTTCTCTCTCAGAAATGGCACTAAAACTTTAGCAATTGCGCCAGTCCCAAAAACCCCAATGCCCGGCAGCATTATTGTTTCTTGAACAATTTTTTTCTATTGTGAATCCTTGTGCAATTTACGTATAATGTAATGATAATTACGTATACAACTTATTTTAGTTGTAAATTTTGCTGACTTAGATTATACATTTTTAAACACATTTACCAGGAAATAATTTATATTACAAATTATTACATTATCAAACTCAAAGATAAACATTGTAGCCACAGAATAGTAATACTTCTAGCAGAGATTTCAGAACAGTAATGTTACCAGATGCTTGATTTTAAATTACCTTATGTTATGCATGGTTCCAATCTGTCCTGGTGTTTTAATTTTTTCATAAAATAATCTGAATTGTTATCGGTCTAAATAACTTAATACGTAGTGTATTAAACACTTAATTATTACTAATAATGGACCACTTATTTATTGTAGTCGTTAACATATGATGTACTAATAAAGGGTGGTATCTCAAAGGCAGGTAATTTTTTCCACTTATTGTCGATATTCTGATAATCATTTTCAATAACTAATCTGGATAAAGATTGAATTAATGGTCGTAAATTCAGCATAATTCTCCTGAAGTCTCCGTTCATTTAATTCAATATGTTTATCTTAGACATTTGTTGCAGTATCATGTCACTAAACTAAAATAAACAAATGGAATGCTATTGTACGGTATTGGAACGCCTTTCAAAAGTGACCTGGAGTTATTTAAAAATATATAAATATCTAACGTTGTCGTGGTTTCTTTTTAATATGAATTATTAAGACCCGATGTCCAAACTCTTAATATAATATAATAAGAATGTGGGTGAAATATATGGATTCCAAAAAAAAGTGGGTGTGTACTTATGTACACGCGTTAGAAGTTATACTTCTTTGGCGTAACAAGATAAAAATCTTTTCAAAAACTTTATCTTTCGCCTTCTTCTACGTTTGTAGAAAAAACGACACTAACAATAGAAAAAAAGGTATTTAATACATTGAAAGTTTTAATTAATACAAAGAAATACAAACAACAAATACAAAGAAACTAAATGTTGACTATAGCTAACTTCAGGGTGTCGGTTTTTAGTGACGGTGTGCGCGCGCATCGTAAAAATTTACTCGCATCATTTTTCCCTAACGTGCCATAGGAAGTATAACTTCAATAAAGGCACACGATAAAAATGCAACTTACATATTATAATAAAAAAAACAACAAAAAGCTAGCGTCACGTGATGTTCCCAAGTGATCACCCATTCATGTACTGACCGTGCTCGATCCTGCCTAACTTCGGTGATCGGACGAGAACCGGTGTTTTTAACATTTGACATATACATCACTGGCCCATAAAAAGTGTCACTTTAATAATATAGTTGAAGTCCTTATAGGTATTGTAAAAAAATGGACATTTAAAATTATTGTACGTATGCAATAATTAGATAATTCTGATGAGTTTATGACTGGTGTACGAAATTTTAAAATACCTAAAAGATTTTTCTCACATTTTCCTTCCTTTTATGTTTTTTTTTTCGTTTCTTTTAATTTTACATCAAAGATACCATTTAAAATAATGACTCTTAAATGATCGTAATTTATTTTGAGCTCTAAAAAGGTCCGTGCTCGCGCGGTTTTACTATGAATTTGGGGTGAAATACCTTAAGATGGCACCACTGTAGCAAAGTCATTTGCCCAAATTAGTGCGTGATGGTAACTGTTTTTGATATATAACGGTTTTCAATAAAACATCGACGTTTGCTTCGACATATCAACTTCATTTAATATATTGAACACTTCTATATCAACGTATTTACTGAAGTGTATTGAATATTGACTTTGTTATTTTTTTTTTTTTTTTTTTTTTTTTTTTTTTTTTTTTTTTTGTTTTTTTTTTTTTTTTTTTTTTTTTTTTCTTTTTTTTTTTTGTATTTTTTTTTTTTTTTTTTTGTTTGTTTGTTGTTTGTTGGTTTTTGTTTTTTTTTTTGAATGAAATTAATCCTTTTATCCCCCCTTTTTCTTTTTTCCTTCCGTCCTTCTCCTACCTTCCCCTTTTCCTTTTCCTTTTTTTTAATTTTTATCTTCTTTTTTTTTTTTTTTTTTTTTTTTTTTTTTTTTCTTTTTTTTTTTTTTTTTTTTTTTTTGTTTTTGGTGTGGGTTGGGGTTGTTGTTTTTTGTTATTATTTTGTTTGCCTATTTTTTTTATTTAAAAACTATACCACCCACCCATATAATACCCAAATCTATTTTTTTTTTTTTTATGAGGGTTGGGGCTCTATAAATTTATTTTTTTTAAAATAGAAAAAAAAAATAAATTTTTTTAAAAAAATAATTAACCCTATAATAAAAACCAGAAAAAAGAAAAAAAATTATTTTTTAATTTACCAACTAAAATTTTTTTGAATTTGTTCAAATAAAAATATTTTCTTCTACTTAGTTAAAATTTTTATTTCCCCCCCCCCTTCTCTTTATTATTTTCTTCCCTGAAAATTTTAAATTTTTTTTTACCCCACCCCATTCCTTTCTTAATTGCCCCCATTTTTTTTTTTTTTTTTTTATTTTGTTATTTTTTTTAATTTTTTTTTTTTCCCTTTTTTTTTCCTTTTTGGTTTTTTTTTTTTTTTGAAGTCGGTTAATACTTTTTTTTGAAAAATTACTTTTAGAACTTAGTAGTCGTTTAGTATTGATAAAATTTTTATCACTGGTTATAATTTTAATTTATTCAAATTGATTATGCGTTCTTCTTCTTTATATCATTTTTGCTCCATATTCGTTCGTATATTGGTTATATTACTTTCAAACGATATTGAAATTGTTTTATTAAACTAAAATTGATAATAAAAGTAATTTACGAATGTACTAAAAAATTATTACTTGCTCTTCAAATAAATAAATTCAACATACTACGAGAAGAGGAAATTACTACTTTTGAGATAACACTTGAATTTGATATTTTATTATATATTTTTCGGATTTAAAAAATATTTGGTGAATTGATATGATTCTCTCTAAACCATAAGTAATTCCGTAATTATACAAAAATAGTTTACAAATGATATGTTATTAGGTATTTGTATCGTTAAAAGCTATTTGAAATTGTTTCTTTGGCTTTGGTATTTAATTTTAGAGCGAATGTTTTGTGCCGGAGGGTTGAATATGGTTTAGAAAAATAAAACCATTGATAATTTTAATATTAAATAATTATATTGAACAATCAATTTTATGATGGGTTTTTTACAAACACTGAAATTCTATAAATATATTAAAGACTTACATACACAAGAGAGAAAACTTTGATTTAAATTGTCAAATATCAATATGTCAAATTATTTTATTTTATTTCGATTTATCAAATTGAAAAAAATATCGATATTTTTTATATTGGCATCCTTAAGTTACGCATTAAGTCCATACATTATATATTGGAGGTCTTCTATTTTATTTTTGGCAACCAGTCTTCTAGTAGACTCTTACTGCTATTGTCAAGTGAGTAACGATATTACAACTTTCTTGATATAATTTCAATTAACTAACAAGATGGTTGCCATCTTGTTAGAACTTTCCTGGGACTTTTTGTGGCAAGTCAGAATTCTTGCTCCGTGGTATTACTTCCGATCCACTTCACTCGTGCCCAATAACCAAACTATAATACGTAAAGCACCACCAACATTACGCAATATAGAGCCAAATAACACAAGATTATGGATAAAATATAAAGACCACTACATAGCATTCCAAGATCCCGCCAAAAACTCCTATGTTGGAGTTATCATACAATTATATAGTTTTAGTATGCCTAGTGTATGGCCTTAAATCTATGCCTAGAACAATATGGTTATTATTTTTGCGCGGAATAGTTTACTTTTCATAAACAAATCCATACCTCAGATAATTTTAACGCGTTAATTACTATTCTTCTTAGCCCTACTTTGCTACCAATACTAAAGAGGATCACTATTTATTGAAGACCACTACTATCATGATCAAATGGGTAATAATATTATTCCAAAGTGTCTATAGTATTACAAATTATGTAAGATGCGACCAATATTATAAAATACTAGCGGACCGGGCGGACGTTGTCCTGCCTTGAAAACAAAAAAAATCCTAAAAGTCGATCGCAGCGCCACCTACCGGTTCCAATTGTGAATCTAAACCATTCTCGGATCCACTCGAACACGCACAAAAAATTTCATCAAAATCGGTCCAGTCGTTTAGGAGGAGTTCAGTCACATACACACGCACACAAGAAATATATATATTAAGATAGAGTCACATGAGGCAAGATTATAAATAAAAAATATAAGTCACTAACAACAGTCTATTAAGATTCCGCCAAAAACTGGTGGGCTCTTTTTGCTATTTTGTACCGATGTGAGTTAATGCTAAATAAAATGTCATTCTTTTAATTTTATTATTAGTTTAGCGTACCATTGTAATAAACAGTTAAATATTTATACTAATCAATATGTTTGTATAGAAGAAAAAAACGATATCAATTTATAGTTTGGATATACGTGTAAGTGGAGCAAAGAATAATATTTGTTAAGAAAACAGTAGGCACCGCATCGCAGTAAGTCTCGTTGGATGGCGCTTAAAACGAATCGTTTTTCGTCGGAGCGGTAAATTCAATGCTTTGATATCTGCCACCTGGACAATGTAGGGTTGATACTTTAAGCAAAATCATGATTGAATGCGCAATTAACAGGCTTTTCATTATATTTCAACTGATTCCGAATATAATATGGGTTTCTGTTTCGCTAGTATATTTATGTTGTTTGTGCGATTTTATTTTGAAACTACAAGGCCAAGTTTTATGATTCTTTTACTATGGTAAAGTAGTCTGTATTCTTTTGGTAAGATTTTATAGCATATAAGATAATAAGGTACCATTGGTATATACAAATTTATATGTATAATAATCATGTTTACTATTGATTATTAATGAAATCGGTTTGTTTCTTTAATTCTCTTTTCACGTTTTTTTTTATTAAGTTTGCGAACTGTGGTAAAATATACCAGACATACAAAAAAAAATAATCGAAATATACAGATTAATATTATAGGCAAACAGAATATGCCTCAAGTCTATATGCTACTCGATGCACAAATTAAAGTTAGTTAAAAACAATCATTATTCTTTTACTAGAGAAGTAATGATACGTTATCTGCTATTTCTATTTTTTTTCTCGTTTGTCCGCACATTTGGATATACCTCAAAGGCAGCTTCACCGATTTAAAGAAATATTATTATACAAGAAATGTATGTAAATCCTGAATAAATTGATAATTTATAAAAATGTTAATAATAATTTTACCTGTTATAAATTTACTGTGTGATAAACGTGAGCTAGACTGAGGGCACAGCTATTTTCTACAGTAAGAAAATATTAGAGAAACGATGACTTAAGATATCTATAATAGATAGACAGAGAGAAAACAAGAACATCTTCTTCTTCTGTTTCTCAACCAATATTTTTTTTGTTTTGTAGCTATTGTCAGGCTTTAGTATTATCAATGAAAAATTGTGAAATTGTTTGGCGTACCATTAAAGAGCCGTAGCTTTTATATATAACCTGTAAATCCGACCCTCTCGATGAAATAACGGCAGTGAACGATCAGGACTAGCGCGTAACCACAGATCACGCCGTCGTGGTTTGGAGGTCAATTTCGCTCCCGCACACCAGATTAGGCCCACCTCGTCAGCGGCTCAAGCCTATGTCCGTTCCCTCGGCGTGGAGCCCTTGAGTGCGCTGCTCGCGCGATACAGTGACTCAAAATCTTACATCACTGCGACAACATTACATATATCACCTCCACACATGTGCACGCATACACGCTTACACATGCAAGTGGAAGGGTTTTATTTTTCCCTTATCAAAATGAAATAGCTTAGAAAAACATCCGATACGAAATATATATAAAAGTTGTTGAGGTAAGTATGCTTGGTACACATATATGTTTCAACAACTAATATATGTATGAATAGTTAGCTTAGCTTAGCTCAGATAGGTCGCGAATTGCATGCATTAGGCAACAGCCCAAGCCAAGGTGTGCCGTGCACCCTTGAGCTAGTTATCTAATAAAATCGTCTGAGTGCGTTAAGCGTTCGCTTTAGTAGTCCGGTGAAGTTGTTAAGACCTTGCTAGGTCAGTAGCATAGTCAGTTCGAAAAAAAAAGTAACCTGTAAATTTATAGATATTCATCATAATTCACGCTCCGCGCTCCATACGTCTACAATTTATATTTGTACAATACTCAATACAGTTATTGTGTTCGAATTTCGGCCACTAGTAATTAAAATTCGACGAAATATATGCGATATCATTTATTTTATATACGTAAGTTAGTTATTGGATGATTGACAATAGAAATTTAGAATAAAAAATAGTCAGTCGATTTGCCAAAAGCTGGCCTATAACTAATAACATATTAAAAAATTAGAGAAGTTCAAATGACAGCCCTGTATGCATCCTATTTGGAGCAATCCGTCTAACACCTCTCAGGCGGAACGCGCTGTGGTACTTGATCACCTCCTCAATTAGGAGTGACGAACTAAAATATTTGTGGACATGAAATTAAATGTAAAATGTATTTAGCTGATCATACATACTATTATTTAGAGATTCGGTTTATGGATCTGTTTATGTATATGACGAAAATATAGTCATTTTGAGGCTCAATAACGTCAAAACTACTGATCGTATTGGCATATTATTATTACCATTCGATGCGAAATCTATCGTAACTTTTTTTATGTCATAGATGGCAAACGGACATGTGAGTCACCTGATGTTAAGTGATCACCACCGTCCATAGACACTTGCAACACCAGGGGAGTCGCAAGTGCGTTGCTAGCCTGTGTTGGGGGAGGGAGGAAAGGAAAGGGGAAGGGGAAGGGAGTTGGGCCTCCGGCGCTCCCACTGACCGAACGAAACGCAACAATGCAAGCACTATTACTTCACGTCGGTTTTCTGTGAGAGGGTGGTACTACCCCGAGCGAGCTGACCCATTCATGCTAAAACCAGTAATAGTTTTAATTATTAGACTGATGTTGTTAGTGTCAATGGACGATGGTGTTCACTTAACATCAGGTGAAAGACCTGTTCGTTTGCCTGCTATGATATAAAAAAAATATAGTTGGATATCGAGGGAAGTAATTCTCGTAACTTGAAAAACCCAACTTTACACCAGAGCCAAAAAATTATTTCAAAAATTCATAACTCATATTATATTTATAGAGATAGAAAGTGAAAATTGTTACGTACTTATACAGCAAGCAATTCCATGTGTCCCTGTGAGACACATACAAAATGGTATCTACTTTATTTTTAAAAAATGCATATTTTACCCTAGTTACGACAATCCTTTTTATGTTTAGTGCTAAAACTAGGCAAAAAACCTAGGTCGTATGTATGAAAAATTTAATCGTAGGAAAATGAGAACCAGATCATTCGAAGTGGTATTTTTTTATACAAGAATATGGTAAAAAGTGATTTAGCCGAAAATGCAAGTTACGACATTTCCGCTTTCTCCAGTCGATATATAAAGATAATAAGGACAATCATATAGTATTTGTGTTAAAAACTAAATGTCAAAAATATAAAGCAATTAGCGCCGTGACAAGGAGACAAAAAGATTGACAGAGTGCCGCGAAGGTCGTACTTCCGTGACACATAATACTTTATACGAAGAGCTGTGAGATCCCTACACGTGCTACGCACATCTTTTCACAAACCTCGGATTCTATCACTAATTTTGTAAAACGATATGATTGTATATCATAATATAACAATCGTAAATCATTAGCAATCGTTACGTATGTTAATTTATAGATATAATAAGAATGTAAATCTAACGTGTCCATACTTTTTCGATTTACGAGAAAAAAATTGTTGCAGGTGTCTAGGAATAATTATTTTATATTTCAATGATTTTTAGAAATGTCTGTCTGTCTATCTGCCTGTATGTTTGTTTGTATGAATACACAGCACTGCTCAAGTACTGGGTTTATAATAATTCCTCAACAAGAAAATCGTAGAATATATCCTCGGGAGTAACATAGTCTTTATTTCATTAAAAGCGGTCCACTCTATCAAAAGTTATTGTAGTTTTAATGACGACGCGGCGTCAGTACGAGAGAAAAGTAGACAAGTAAATGGACTTAATAAATTCAGATGACTTTATTAATCACTGTTTTCTAAGCTTCCACGCAGACGAAGTCGCGGACACAGCTAGTTTTAAATAATTAATACATTTCAAATCATGAGAACATCTATAGTTGTTAAATAATCCCATCCACGAAGGTTGTTGAAGAAGACATCTCATTAAAAGTACACATTGTGGTTTAGAATTAATTTCACTAGAGTTGTCCAGCTTAAAATCAATTATATATCTTTATTATATCAAATTAACATTTCTATAGCTTTTCAATAACTTCAACGTTGTTTAAAACTCTCAAATTATTCCTATTTTCAATATTTTTACCACATTTATAGCTTGTAAAATAACGACAGATATTATTACAAATATATGCATTACGCTATGTCCGTGGTTTCGTACGTGTTTGTAATTACTTGTAATAAAAAAATCAATTCAATGCTTGTCTCCACACAAACAACTATTTTTTTAAGTTGGTAGTATCTTTAAATCTACGTTATATCCTAAAATATTCATTGCAATGATATGTTTTAAACGGCTTTCTAATTTACATTAAGTGTTCAACGTTACTAAGTTATTTAATCGGATATTATTATAATATTATTGGAGGTATTGATTTTAAAAGCGTCTCAAATGACCATTTTTTTTTAGATAAAGATGGTTACTATTGGTTATCATTAGAAGACAGATATATACTATTACGGACTATCCTATAGACCTTTTCCAGATGTACCTTTTTGTAGTACATTATATTTATGTACCTCATATGGTTTAGCAAGCATTTTTGAAGTATGCACTTCGATAGCTCCTTCTCACGGCTACATTAGAATACTTCGATTTTCTCTACCTTATATAAATATAATTCACATGTATTATAGATATAAAGCTACCGGAAGAGTTTATCTAAGCGATAGTGGAAACCGTATCAAAACCGGTTGCATAGTTTAGAAGTAAGGCAACACAAACAGACACGAAAAGTGACTTTGTTATACATATAGACATAGTTTTATAGTATACTAGCGAGTCTGGCGAACGTTTTCTTGCCCTAATAATAAAAAAACCTTGTCAAATTATATATCAAAACCTCATGAATCACTTTACCTAGTGGTGAAAACCACATGAAAATTCGTTCAGTAGACAAACAGACGTGGCAGAGAACTTTGTTTTGTAATATGTAGCGATTTATAGATGGACTTTGCCTTGCCTATTTGCTTTCTTAAAGCTATAATTAATGATTTTAGAGTTTAGATTTTATCAGTTATAAATCATTCGAATATAGATATTTTAAGACCATTAAATCTCTGCTTTTTATTAATTACGAAATTATTCCTGTACATAAAATTCAATTAGACTGAATTTAAATAAACCTTAATTTTGGCATTGTTAAATTCACGTTTTATAAAAATATTTTTGATATTTTTATAGCTTATTATATTAGGAATGACATAAGCCTCCTGTGTACATGACTTTATAAAAATCGGTCAAGCCGTTTTAGACTTCAGTATGGCCATACAAACGGACAAAAAAACTAACGTGATATTGATGATCCGCGGCCTTTATAATAGACGTCAATTCTAATATTTGAGGAAATTTTAGAGTGTAGAAACAGAAGTACAGGTTTATTAATATAGAGAACGCCCAGCGCGTCACAGTAAAATTACAAATGGCGCATAATTCAGTACAAGCTGTACGTTATCTTTGCAGGTTACTTGAACACGGATTTCATTTGCGGTCATGACCACAAAGGCAGTTACTGTGAAGAAGACTCGCTAGCTATAACTTGCTTACTATCCAAATAGTAATATAAATGTTACATCTGTATTTAGCTTTAAGGTTGTGTTTAGATACCGCAGATTCACATCCGGAAGTAAATTTGAGTTTTCAGTGATGGAAAATATCGTGGAAAAACCTATGGTACTTTCAAATGCCCGCTTGGTTAGCTACTAAACTCAAGTTAAAAGTTTATCGTCAAATGCTTATAGTTCTTGACAGATGCGCTTCACGACCTATGTCACAAGGCTTGACTGACTTTTAATCTGAAAAAAAGGCATCTGTTTCAAAGCTGTTGAATTCTCTAGTTTCTATAGTCTATTAGGGAATACATATAAATAATTCTTTAAAAATGAGATCACATCAAATTCGTACTCTAAATTAAAAAAAAAACGTTCAAAGTTCTGTATTTCATACCTTTATTTATGTATAAAATCATCGTTTATTTGTCAAAATATAATCTCGAAGCGTGTTCGGGAGGGGCGAAAGCAAGCGCCGCCCAATACGGTAACGATGCCGCCCGCCTTGCGCCGGCGCGTCTCAAATGAATATCGTCACGCCAAAAGACAAGAGGGTAACTCACCCTTGACTTATAATATATCGTGTTTAATTTCAAAATTCCTGAAATCGTATATATTTTTGTGCAGTGAAAAATATGAAGTGATAATTTAGTGCAATAATTTAAAAAATAAAGAAAATGCCAAGAAAACGTATAAACAGATCGCCGCCGGTTGACAAACGCAATGATGATGCGGACGATGATGATTTTTTCTTCGACGACACTCAGTCTAACTCAGGTAGGAATAGTTAAGGATGAAAATCAAACAGCCTCATTTTTCATGATAAAAATAAATAAATTATTTTTGTTAATTTTAGCACTGAATATAAATGTGTTAACCTTCAAATAATTTTAAATTTCGTAACATTATAGTAATTGCGATTAATTTTAAATAATATGGGATATTTTGTAAATTAACAATAATATTTTGTACAAAACAAAACATCATTTTGTGAATACCTAAAATATAATCAAAGTTGGATTATGTCGGAAGTACTTACCTCGTTATAATTAATAATGTCTTTTTTTTTCGAACTGACTACGCTATTTACCGGTCTACTAATTAACAATGTATTTTAGAAGCTACATTGTTACAATGCTGTTTTATTATTTTTATATGATGTACGAACATATTTCAATTTAAAAATCATAAATTGAGAAATATGTTACGAAAATATTGTAATTTAGGAATTAAGTAATGAGTCAATAATGCCTCATAAATAAAAGCCATGGGCTTACGGAACCGTCAGGCGACGGTTTGCTGATTAATTGAATCAGTATTAGATCATGACAATATGTAATAGTCTACATGACTGATCACACGATTGTCCAATACTATCGAGGGCCCGTCATGTACACATTATACCCCACTAATTGAAATAGTATCACATGAAAATTACAGTTTAGTATGTCCAATAAGTTAATTAACATCAATATGTAATAGTCTACATGACTGATCACACGATTGTCTAAATACTGTCGAGAGTCCGTCATGTACATATTGTACACCATTAATTAATTCAGTATCACGTCATGAAAATTATACTTTATTATGTCCAATATGTAAATTAACATCAATATGTAATTACCTACATGACTGATCTCACGATTGTCCAATATTGTTGAGAGCCCGTCATGTAAACATTATAGTTCATTAATTCAATCAGTATCACGTCATGAGAATTATAGTTTATTATGTCCAATAAGTTAATTAACGTCAATAATAATAATATGTAATAGCCTCCATGATTGATCTCAAGATTGTCCAATATTGTTGAGAGCCCGTCATGTACAGAATCAAGTTCAAGTTCAAGTATCAAGTTGGACTTATAGGGTAGTGAGTTTTCTTTACGAGCATTGCAATTCCCAGAGATCATTTATATGTTACTCACTAGGTTTGTATGTTGTGATAATAAAACTGATTCGCTTTCAAAAATCAGTATATTTGTTTAATTTTATCTCCAAATATGATCTTAAAAAATATTACAACGGGTTCGAATAACAGTCCTATTTTTAAAAAGAATATGTAAGAAACTAGTCAATACCGAGTCATGTCAACTGAAAAAACAATATGGCGCATACGGCAAGATAAACTTTACGTTCTTGGTTTGATTATAAGCTTGTCGTACTACTGATCATAGTTGAACAGTGCCTAGACAAATCAAAAAAAAAAAGGTCGAGGCAGTCATAATGACCGCCGGCAGAAGTGAAAACTCAAAATTTAAACTAACTATACTGTGAATTACAATATCTAAATTTTTATAATTTATATGTTGAAATTATTAACATTAATCTGGTTTTCATATCTATTGGCACAAGGAGCAATAACCTTTATGGATACCCACCCTCCCGGGGGAGAGAGTCTAACGTATGCCGTGCAAGCGCAATACAGCCGGTCACGCTTACTGGCATGTCATGACGCGAAATTATAAATTTAAGCCTGCCAAAAATACCGCTAAACGCGCTTAAAAAGTGTTCACTTCAAAAAAATACGATACTTTCCATCCGCTGGTACAGCCCTCCTCTCTTAGAATCCTATTAGTCAAGTAATGTGTGGCAAATAAATAACAATAGGTATTCTATATAGCTGATATCCAAGAAATTGATGCAATACAAAATTATAAATGTGACGATGCAGTCAATATTAGAATACTTTTATTACATTACGACTTATGTTAATCACAGGACGAAGTTCACATGAGCCCCAACATAGGAATGCAGCTAACGCTCGAGAAAGGGCCAGGATGCGTGTACTGTCGAAGGCTTTTTGCAGGTTCGTACGTTCGTTTGTTTAAAATCATAATTACGGTATATATATAGAGAAATCTGATTCTCGGAATTCGATGATTAGGCTATGTTCACAGGACAGGTGCTTAACGCGCGTTTACAACTACACACATTTTATTCAGGCGGCACACATGCTAACGCGCGTTTTCATAAAGCAACGTCATGTGAACATGGGCTTATTTTTGAGTGTTTTTGTATGTTTATAAGGCTTTCAAGATCATAGCTAATTAATAAATATTAAACTTTTCTTCTAGTATAATATATCTTGACTGGATGTATTAGTAAGCATTTATTTTATTGTTTAATTTTGATGACTTATACGCATGGGCTTTATTAAATATGTCTCACAATGAGTATAGGATCTATACAAGGTAACAACACAGCTGAACCTATTTTTGCAGCAAAGTAGGAGTGCTCGCGCTACTCTATAGTGGCCGGAAGGGTGTGGCTGGTAATTGTCAGTAGTACACGAGGTATATCATCGACAAGAGTAATAATTAATAAATAATCGAAGGGGCTCAACCAAAACTTCGGTACATTTTTTTATAGGCTGTAAATAGTTATAGGTCTTAGGATTTTTGTCCAAATTTGGAAATTTGGAAATAGCAAATCATATATTATAGAAGTAATGTGTGATCAGGTTGAAGACAACCCTGCCGTGGGTCCCAGCTGATACGAAGCTGTCCAAGCTTGATACGCTACGTTTAGCAGCCTCATACATAGCACATCTACGAGCGTTACTTCACGAACCACGATCAGCCCACACTCCGCCGCATCCTTTCAGTCTGGTGAGTGTAATTACTCTACCGTTATTACACTAGATTTATCTCAAGTTTGTGATTAAAGCGATGATGACTTAATTGATAGCGTGTACAGAGTGGGAGCTCCCGGTGAAGGAAAGCATCGTGATGAATCCATAGCATGGTGGTAGGAGGTCGTCTCGCACAAGGAGGCGGCAGAGAGGGCTCGCGAGGTGGATCCTCGTAGCGGCCATCCTCGGCAGCGAAGGGGGGGGGGGGGGCAAAAGGAGATGACATTAGGCTCGTCACCTTTCAAAAACGGCACCGGATCTAAGGAAGACGGTTCGGGGGGCCTATATTCCCATTACACAGATTCGGCGGGCAGAGGAGAAGGGTTGGAGGTAACGAGACTGTCTCCTGATTAGGGTTGGTGCGTCAGTACTACTGACGGACAGCCAGTCGCTGGGTTGACACGATGAAGGTCTACTGAGCGCTTGTGGCACCCCACCCAAGAGCGGCGATTGTACACCGTGAGGGTTTTAGTCCGTGGGAGTCGGACATACCCCACTCTCTCCCGCGGGACAGAGGGTATCCATGACGGATTTACCCACGAAAAAAAAGGGGTTTTTTCTAAGTCCGCCTGACTAACTATCAACCACAGGTTGCAAGTCTGTCCCCAAGCGCCTGTTGGTGTGTTCAGATGCACTTGAGGGCCGGTCCCCCGTAGGTTTAGCGTGCTTACTATCTTAAATCACGTCGCCTTATAACATCAGATGACATTATTCTCAAATGCTAAGTTCGAAAGCTCGTATCTTTGTCGCACTGTGAGGATGTGGAATCGCCTCCCAGCCAGTGTGTTCCCTTCCTCATATGATATGGGGTCCTTCAAACGAGGCGGGAAGAGACACTTTTGCAGGTCGGCATGATAACGACAACTGCCGTTGTTATAAAAAACCGACAGTCGCCGATATTTTTAGACTGTGCTGTACTTTCGATTAGGTACAGTGCAGTCATTTTTCCGAACCAGTTAAAAAAAACCTATAAGGTATAAAAATATATATGTTTATACCTATATATATTATATTTCATTACTAGCTGTGCCCGCGACTTTGTCCCCGTGGAACCTTATGTATAAAACAGTGATTAATAAAGCCATCTGAATGTATTAAATCCATTTACTTATCTACTTTTCTCTCGTACTTACGCCGCGTCGTCATTAAAATTACAGTAACTTTTGATAGAATGGACCGATTTTAATGAGACAAAGACTAAGTTATTCTAGACGATATGCTTTATGATTTTCTTGGTTGAGGTTTTATTGTGAACCCGGTACTTTAGCAGTGATGCGTATTCATACAAACAGACAGACAGACAGACATTTCTAAAAATAATAGAAATGTATTTTATTACTTATACCTAGACACGTGCAACAATTTTTTCATGAAAATCGAAAAAGTACAGACACGTTAGATTTACAATCTTATTATATTTACAGACAACGCAAGTAAAACAGAAGGCATATACTATATATGCGAATATATGCATTTTCTTACAATTTTCAGTACAACATATGTTAAGATATAGCAAATAAACAATCATTATTGTTATCATGACACTATGTAAAGAAGCTAAGTGTCTTTCATAAAGTCTTGGCTGCGTTTGTAAGTGTGGAAGCAGTTTTTTTTTATAGAAGACTAGCTTATAGCAGCGACTGCGACTGCCCTGCTTATTGAAGTTATACTTCTTTTGGCGCGTTAGGGAAAAATGATGAGAGTAAATTTTTACGATGCGCGCGCACACCGTCACGAAAAACCGACACCCTGAAGTTAGCTATAGTCGACATTTTGTTTCTTTGTATTTGTTGTTTGTATTTCTTTGTATTAAAACTTTCAATGTATCAAATACCTTTTTTCTATTGTTAGTGTCGTTTTTTCTACAAACGTAGAATAAGGCGAATAAATAAAAAAAATGCAAAGATTTTTATCTTGTTACGTCAAAGAAGTATTAATTCTAACGCGTGTAGATAAGTACACACACACTTTTTTTATCTTAACAATATATTTTATGTAACACGGGACAAACATAACTACCGCACAGCTAGCCTCACTTTTTCACGCCAAGAAAACAAATGGATAAACGCGCAGTGCTTTTTAAAATTGTAGTTTCTTAAAATTGCAATAACTTTGTATTAAATGAAACTATTGTAATAATTCTTTTTTTAGATAAGAACCAAGGCCCTAAGAAGTAAAAAAAAACTGGTCCAATCCTATCCAACAATTATTGAGTGATGCTCGCACACCAGTAGACCTGTATCAATTTATTTTTATAGCGTCTTATTAATGCTAGGTCAGTTTTGTAATGATGACTGACATTCTTTGTGGACCTAAGTTTTAAATGAAAAAAAAAAGATAAAATAAATACAAGGTTCACATGTCTACATAATATTGCATAACCGATTAACACAACTTACTATATTAATTCTATTTAAGTAGTGATAAGCACGAACGTAGTAGTACATAATTAAATATTTTGCTTTAAATCGGACACATTGCATTGTATTAAAAACTAGCCTCTGCCCGCGACTTCGTTCGCGTGGGATAGTTACTTTGGGCTAACGCTAACACGCAGCGGAAGCTCTCAAGAGGAAAAAAAAAACCCCGATTTTGAAATATTCTTCATTGGTGCTCCGCTCCTATTAGTCTAAGCATGATGATAGATAGCATATAACCTTCCTCGATAAATGAGCTATCTAACACTAAAAGAATTTCTCAAATCGGACCAGTAGTTCTTGAGCTTACCCCTTACAACGCCACAACGTCACAAACTCACAAACTTTACCTCTTTATAATATTAGTATAGTTTAGCGACCCGCCTCAGCTTCGCACGGGTGCTATGTAGATATCCGTTTTAATGAAATACTATTAAGGGCAGTTTTGATCTACATAACGTATAAAACGTATGTAATGTATTTAATTGGATAAGGAATAATACTGTATTGTATAAAATAGCTTGGTAAATAACACATAATTATTTTTGTAAAAAGATCAAAATGGTTACTGTGGGTTCTCCTCTTAAGAGAAAAATATATCATCGCGGACTTTAATATCGATCCTTTTAAGATATTACAATTCTGTAGTACATTAATTTGATCTATCTCGTAAGGTTTAGCCAGCGTTTGCGATTTAAGCGCCCAAAAATATGTTTATTACGACATCACATTACAAATCTTTGAATGTTTCTGCTTTTCTGTACTATAATATGTATGCATTATACATATAAATCTTCCTCTTGAACCATTCTATCTATTGCTGAAAACTGTATTAAAATCCATTGAATGGTTTAAAAGATCTATGGGAACAGACAGTGGAAGCGACTTCATTTTATGCTATGTATAGATATGTAAATACGATTCTTGTTTGTCTATTATGTTGACACGCAGATATATCTTAAGGAAAAGTAGAAACAAAAAAAAAGATGCACCCGCCCATACTTGAATCCTCACGAAGCATAATATTACAATAATTGTTGACAATTTATTCCCTGTCACGGTTGTCATCCCTTCATTCGTCCGGAACCGCACGAGCGCGAGCGTCTCGACCGCAATGAATCAGGCGTAGGCGTTTGCCAAACGCCACCGCGTCGTTTCGCTGTCATCGGGGGATTAGGGAACATGTTCCACGAAAGAATTTCGCCTGATCGATCGCTAGATTACAAGGAACTGAACGTATCGTTTACTTCTACCTTATCCTTACTAATATTATCGATTCGAGTGTGGGTTTGTTTATTTGTTACGCTTTCACGCGTTGACTAATCAACGGTCCGTCATAAATTTTGCATACCCGTTGTCAGCGGTATAGAAAAGGATACAGGATAGCATTCATTCTGAAAAAAGGACCATTAATGCGAGCGATGTCACGAGCAAAATATAGTTGCTTAGTTAATAAATGGCGCGAGAAAGCTGACAGTAAGTTAAACAACGAAATAGCATAGATAATTTTTAAAGAATATTTTTTAGAATACAACTTTAAACATAAGGATATATAGATTAGCTCTTGCCCGCGGCGTCAAAATCAAAAACTTTATTCAATTTAGGCCCTGAGAAGTCGCTTATGAAGGTCAAAGCTACCACCGGTTCGGAAAACAACCCAGTCACCGACAAGAACCGGCAAGAAATTCAATATTTTTTATCTCTTCGTGTTATATATTTTTACAAAACATAGATACATTCGTTTTTAATCGATGCATAGAGAGAGGCGTCATTTCCAAACGTCACAACCGTTCTAATATTGATCCACCCTCTAATAGCCTTTAGCCGTCAATCGCGTTAATGATGATTTGAACTAATCCTCGGGAACGGGTACATTTTGTATGATTGAAATGCCTCTATGCCTTGTCGTATCCCTGACAACTTGTATGCAAAATTTCACAGTGTTCGGTTGAGAAGTTAAGGGGGTATCCATTAATTACGTGAGGCGTTTTTGAGGTTTTTTAACCTCTCCACTTCTCTGGTGAGGCGTCGTGAGATTTGTCTCGAATCCTTCTCCCTCCCTAATCTCACGTGAGATGTTATCATTTACTGGCTAATTCTCACATGATGGCGATCTGAAAGTAGAAACTGGAAATGATTAATGAATTCATGAAATAAGTTTATTATTATTATATGCATCAGCCTAGTGTTTATTACATGTGGGCAAAAATGCGAATGTTAAGGTGGGTGTGTGGTGTGACTAGAATGGATAAGATTAAGAATGAGTATATCAGAGGAAGTTTGATAATAGCATCAGTGACAGAGAAGTTGAGGAGTATTAGGTTAACATGATAACATGTCATGAGGAGAGATGAAAACCATGTAACTAGAAAAGTGTTGAGTATGATGGTGGACGGATTATACGAGTAGAGGAAGACCGAAAAAGGTATGGATGGACTGCGTGAAAAATGATATGTGCATAAAAAGTGTGAATACTGAGATGACATTTGATAGGAGAGAGTGGAAAAAGAAAACATGTTGTGCCGACCCTACTTAAGTGGGATAAGGGTAATGATGATGATGCATCAGCCTAGTGTTCGTCTATAATTTGCAATTATCTAAAGCAGTGGGCGGTAAAATGCGGCTCTTCCACGAAATATTTAGTGGAGCTACAGAATATGATGTATTAACTTGTGTTATAAAAGACGAGCAATCATTTTCAAAATGCAAGCCTACGGAAAACAAGACAATTTTACAAAAGAACAACAGCACGGCAAGAAGATTGCAAACAAAGGCATATTTAGCAGAGGCAAGTTCGAGAGTGCACTTTTAACCCAAATTATTTCCATACAAAAGTCTCTATTATAACAAAGCTTAAGTTTAAAAAAGGATGTTTGAATTAATTTCTATTTTGCATTGTTTATATTTGTCACTTTTGGGTGACGAGTTTGCCGACTATTGATCTAAAGTGACAATGGCAGCGTGTCACATGAGATCACCTCACATACGTGCACACATTACATACATAGTGGAAGGGTTTTATTTTTTTCCCTTAATCGAACTGAATCGAGTAGTTTAGTTCGTTTCACAATAGATATACGTAAACGTTTGTGAATCATGCAATGTCAATTGTATGACTCACAAACGAGTATATGTATGAATAGCTTAGAATAGTTTAGCTAGGTCAGATCCGGGATAACAGCAACAGCCCAAGCCGAGGTGTGCCGCGCACCCTTGAGCTAGTTGCCTAAATAAAATCGGCTGATTGCCTTAAGCGCTCGCCTTAGTAGTCCGGTGAAGCTGTAGAGGCCTCTAAAAAGGCCAATAGCGTAGTCAGTTCGAAAAAAAAAACAATGGCAGCGGCAATAATTATATGATATAAAGTGAAACAGAACCGACTTTACAGTTATTGAGGTTTTAATAATAAATACGTATAGTGATTTTTAACTACAGGATGTTAGTTAGCTAGCTTATACTTCAAATTACCCTTACAATATGTCGGGGTGTAAGGGGTGTCGAATAACATCATAAGACTTGAGACACCAAAGCCAACCTCACCTGCACGTGGTGCACCCTGCTGAATAACGAACGAGGCAATGGCGAAAGCAGCGTGGTAGGGTTTTACAGTCTGAACGGGGCGCAACCGTCATGTATATGGCGAAAAAGCCCGTCATAGTGATTCGCTTCTGCAGGTCACGTTTCGGGATCATTCTGTGTATATCCAGCTTCTCGCAGGCCGGCATGACAGCGGCGACTAGCGATGCATAGTGTGTCACTCGGTGGTTGCCATTGTTTTTGGATTGTACTGTGCTTACCATCAGGCACAGTACAGTCATTTTGCCGTACTACAAAAAACAAAACGTTTTTAAATTAAATTTTCTTTACCGTAAGCTCAGTATATTATAAGTTTTTTTTTAATTTTATATTTGTCTACTAATCTTCTAAATTATTACTGTCATTATCGAATTAGATAATAATATAAGCGTTTTGTGATAATTTCAAAGTTATAACAAGATGGTGGCTCCCTTGTTAGAACTTTTCATGTAATTTTGTGGCATCTCAAAATTCATTCTCCGTGGTATTATTTTCCATCCACTTGTGCTCCATAACCGAACTATATTACGTATTACCAATGTTACAAAACATAGAGTCAAATAACACAAGATTATGAATATACTATAAAATCTACTATATGAGAGGCTAAGAAGCCGCCAAAAACTTCTTTATAGGATACTATTCCGCGTCAGTCGACAAGGCGTCCAAGTGCCCTACTGTTTAACTATTATCACTATCGACAATGAAATCAGGAAATTATCTTCTATACATATAATAAGATTGTAGATCTAACGTGTCTGTACTTTTCGATTTTCGAGAAAAAAATTGTTGCACGTATCTAGGAGTAAGTTATAGAATACATTTCAATCATTTTTAGAAATGTCTGTCTGTCTGTCTGTTTGTATGAACACGCATCAGTGCTAAAGTACCTACTGGGTTCACAATAAAACCTCATAATACCAATAAAATCATAAAGTATTTCCTCGAGAGTAACTTAGTCTTTGTTTCATTAAAATCGGTCCACTCTATCAAAAGTTATTGTAATTTTAATGACGGCTCGAGCTAAGTACGAGTGAAGGGTGTAATATTTGTTTGTTTGTCTAGTTTGTTGAACGCGCTAATCTCAGGAGCTGCTGGTCCGATTTAAAAAATTCTTTCAGTGTTTCAGGAAGGCTATATATTCACGCTAAGACCAATAGGAGCGGAACACCAATGGAGAATGTTTCAAAATCGATTTTTTGCTTTTTGAGAGCTTCCACTGCATGTTAACGTTAGCCCAAAATAACTATCCCACGCGGAGGAAGTCGCGGGCAGAAGCTAGTACTTAAATATGTTTGTATGACAAAAATGATTCTTATTTCTTTAACCCGATCGCCTTGTGTGTTCTCGATTTTTAAATAAATAAACACGATTTTTAGTAGTTGAAAAAAAATATATAAGAACCACTCTTCCGACCCTTCCGTCAAACCATAAACACGGAGAAATATCTTGTCCGAGTGGAAGAAACATAGAAACAAAAAGGTTATAACAACAAACACGAATTTTACGTCTTGCGTTCTGGCTGACCAAAAGTTTGCAGCTGTTTGCCCGGTATAAATAAAATTTATCTCCGGACGTCAAGAGCTGCTCCAGTTTTATTGTTTTCATGGATCTTCCTTTGTCTTGTTTAATTGATCGTTACTCTGAAGTACAGATAGAAATTTACATTTTAATTCGATATTCTCTTCGTATTATCAAATTTCCTTTTTAATAATATCATACTAGGACTATGAATTTGGCGATCTACATATTTTAAACATCTGTTAACAAAAATTCGGCTATTGTTTATTTAAACAAAAAAAAGTGCGGTCACATCAGTGTATCTCATATATAAATATTAAATCTTCAGAATTTTTGAACTTACTGGGAGGTCTTAGGCCACGTTTTACTAATACTGAATTTTAATCCGTTCAGTGGAATATCTTAATGAATAATAATTACAGTTTGTAAGCTATACAAGCTAATATTTTCATAATAAACTAGCGGACCGGGCGGCCGTTGTCCTTAATAATAAAAAAAAACTAAAATTCAAACGCACCGCCACCTACCGGGTCCAATTGTGAATCTAAACCATTTTCGGATCCATTCGAACACGCACACAAAATTTCATCAAAATCGGTCCAGCTGTTTAGGAGGAGTTCAATGACGTAACACACGTACAGAAGACATTTATATATATATATTCAGGGTATATGAATACGTAATCAAAATAGAGGCAACGTTATATCAACTACTTTGGAAGCTGTGGAAATGACATACAATTGTAATCAATCCACGATGTAAGTGGTTTATGGGGCATTCTACGTTATATTGTCCACTTTTAAGCCCGAACATATTCGATTTTGCTGAATATTTATTCCTTACTAGCGGGCCCGGCAGACGTTGTCCCGCCCTGATTATAAAAAAATCCTTGACAAATTATATACCAAAACGTTCCTCATGAATCACTTTATCCATTGGTTGAAACCGCTTGAAAATCCGTTCAGTAGTTTTTGAGTATATCTCGAATAGACAGACAGACAGACGCGGTAGGGGACTTTGTTTTATACTATGTAATGATTTACTTCATTAAAAACATTTTTCGGAAAATTTTGAAATTTTATTTCAACCAAAATTTTTTTTTTTATAAAAATCATCTTTTTTCCTAATTACTATTTTTTTTATTTTCACAAAAGAAAAGAAACTATAATTAATTCCGGAAAGATGCTTCACGACGTGAAGTTGGCAGAATTTTCCTCTTGATTTAAGAAAGTTAGAGGTATTTGAAACAAAAGCCTATAGTTGGAGAAAAAGAAATTAAAGTTCCTGAGAAATGGTTTTAATGTGGTAGGAAGAAAAAAAATCAGCTGAGTCTAAAGGTGTCGGATTTAAAAGCGGTCGATTAACAGAACGCGATAATCCTAAGCGTATCACTATGGCGAGTTATAATTGATAAGTGGTGGTCGCGATCCAGTTGGCCATTATTGCAAAGAATATAGAATTTATATTTTAACATTTTACCAGCTTACATCCTACGACACTATATTTAGTTCAGTGACTTTGGACTCGACCTCTAAACTACGGATGTGGTTTAGACTATACCAAACACTCATATGAATAAAATACATCATTTTAAACAATAATAAATCTATATTACAGGCTTGGCCGTTCGCATTTCAACACGGCGGTACACTAAGTTGCTCTATATCTCAGAGGTGGAATCCTCAAGGAAACGAAACGTCCAACTGCCGAAACAACATAATACCGAGAGACAACGTCCAGAATAGCAGCTCCCATGAAAATTACGAATACTCCGAAAACGACTACGACGAGAGATGTTACGAAGAGGTCCCTAACAATGAGACATGCGCGCCGACGCAGTACTGTAATTACGGATACAAGGAGAACTATTACGACATTCGGAATTCTTATTCATCTGAGAATTTAATAAATAATGTCTAATTATCGAAGTAATGCTTTTTAAAAATTATAGAACGTATTTTAATTTTTACTGAAATAAATATAATGATGTGTGTGATTTATATCTCTTCTATCTATATCTATATTCTATCAGCTATTCCTAATTATTAGTCAAAGTCAGAGAGAGTATATATATAATATTGTTTGGGAAATCTATTATCCTAATCTTAACTAATATAATCATGAATAACAATGTAACTTTATTTATTTGTTTGTTTGCATAACCGATCATTTCTATCATTTTATTGACAACTTTGTTCCTAAATTCTTTCGCATATTCGCATATTTTAAATTAATTTTTAAATCTAACATTAATAAACGATATCGAGTCGCTAATACCTCTCCAGGTAAAACCTTGTAATCCTTCACTATTTTAATACTATTTCTTCGTAAGAGAAAATAATCAATTCGGGTAGTGTTATTACCACTACTGTAATTAATTATTACGCGCTGGTCTCTTTTCTGAAAAAAGTATTCGCTATTGCAAAATCGAAAGCAACTGCTGCTTGAATGAGGTTTTCGCCTTCTTTGTTTTTATTCCCAAAACCCCAGCCTCCATGTACTCTCTCTCTCAGAACCTCCACTCTCTCTACCTACATGCCCATTAAAATCACCTCCAATATCCTCATTCTGTGAAATATCTATCATCACCCCATCAAAGTTTTCCCAAAACTTCTCTTTCACAGCCTCATTACATCCAGCTTACGGCGCATACACATTTATTATATTTAACGTCATCTGTTCTATCAATTATTATCGATATTCTATTGCATATACATTGTCAAAGGCATAGAAAATAAAATAGGATACCTTTCATCCAGACAAAGCGCTATCTCTGAGGTATCGATTAATACTGTATTAACTCGAGCGAGTTGGCAAAAACTAGTGCAATAATAATTATCACTACTTTTTGTTCTTAATAATAAGACAATGCTTATGATGGTGTACAACCGTACCTCGGTCTCATTAAAATAGGATTTTTCTTTTATGAAAACAACGTGTCTTATCTGGATTAATTGTAGTTCCTTCAGTAACACTTAGTATATGTGTAAAAATGCGTAAAGGATTTTAAAGTACCAGTGTTACTATTTATCATTATCTACTGCTAATTCCTATGGATAAACATAAACTATATGTAAACTAGATAACATTGTAAAAAGTTCTCTATCTGCTAGTGAAAATGTCATCAAAATTGGTTTAGTTATTCGAACAAAAAAACAGCATAACTAATTTTATTTACACCTGTAAATTTGTAAATGCGACACTTAAGATTGAAAGAATCGTCTCGTCTAAAATGTATTATTCGCTTATATAACTATTTAGAGAGTCCGCATAGCAACTTCGTATGACTCAATATGTCAGACTCTAAGTGGTAACATGATATGCAACAAAGTAAATGTCAGAAAGTGACGCCTCGCTTAACCTGAGAAAACAAACAAAAATAGTTCCCGTTGAAAAAAATTGCTTTCAGTCTAAATTCTGTTCTCAAGATCGTTTGATTTTGTGTAATCAAATTACTATATAATAATTTCCTTAGTGTTAGCGTGCACTGCGTTACAGAAAGTTACAATGCGTTTTTCGACTCGCAACGAAAAAATATCGCAATAAATTTGATGCGCGTACTGCGGTAAGATTAACGTCAGTTTTACCACTCGTATCATCTTTGTAGAAAACCCACTGCTTGACTACCTACGAATGTGAAGGCCAAATTCGTGATTATTCATTTTTAAATTGCACTAAAATATATATGGTAGCGGTATCCATCCAACGTACAATAAAGCTAAAATCTGTGAAGAGATTTTATAAATAAAATATATAGATATACAGGCTGAATGTTTAGACAGTAACAATATTTGTAGAGAATACTCAGCATTCGATTCTCGTTCCAAATCAATTTAAATAATAGGTGCTTAATATTTGACCTAATTATCTACAAAAATACAAAAATCATACACAATCGTTTACGCGTCTATGTTAAAACACGGTGTCATTAAACGTTGGGTGATTTCACTTTCACTTGAAAGGGAACGTGTGAACGTCAGGAACAAAATAAAAGGGTTTATTGTCCGTTTTATTATCGAACGTTATTAACTCAGGGTCGCCCATTGTAGCTTTCGAGACCTGTCATTGCACCTAGATTGTATTTATACTTTTGAAAGTCTCAGAACAAACTTTAACTTAGGTTTTCTTGGTTGTTTATTAGCATTTGATTTGATATTATTATTTTATGTGTTAAATGTGACAATGAAGTGTCATGTCCTAGAATATTGCGAGCATTTAAACTTTCACTTGGTATAAAAGAAAAACATGTGTGTACATAGTTCACACGCGCTAGAATGTGGAACCTTCAACAAAAAAGCGATAACAGCGTATGTCTCACTGTTCTCTAATACCCGAAGGCAAGCAAGACACTGCTCCCACACTACCTGACACAGTGTTTACCTCCACCACTTTTTGTCACACAAAAAAAAATTCCGATCAGAATTTGAAAACCCTCTCATAAGAAGTACATAAGAATTAATATTTACTTTTTTTCCATACCATCAACGAGACGAAGCTTTTATATATCTATTCATCGTACTTCACGCTTTGCACATCTAAAATCCTAACTAATATTACAAATGTGAATGTGAGTTTGTTTGTTGCGCTTTCACGCCCATATACTCAAAACCAACCATCGTGAAATTTTGCATACCCGTAGTCAGAGTAACGGTGCAGAAGAGGAAATATAAAAGCAATTCTACAATGATTGTATAATACGCAATATAATTTTTACAATCTCTGTACAGATAATAATAACTATTAAACACGTGAAGAAGAAACTTTGTACCTCTTATTATGGTCGAGTTTAGATCATTGGACGGACCACTAGTTAATCACTACATATTATAAAACAAAGTCCTCTGCCACGTCTGTCTGTTTGTTCGCGATAAACTCAAAAACTACTGAACCAATTTTCATGCAGTTTTTCACCAGTAGATAAAGGGCTTAACGAGGAATGTTTAGGTATATAATCTGTCAAACTTTTTTTATAATCAGGGCGGGACACCGTCCGCCGGGCCCGCTAGTATTAATTAGAGAATATCAAAGTGGATATTTAAAACCAGAAGACGTGATCTAAACATTTGACGGTATGTATATAATAGTTGTATTGAAGTGGTCTTCTAGAGTTCGAAATTCGACTATAATTCAATATTTCTTTTTTGTTTGCCAGAAACTACCACTATAATCATTGCAAATCTTTTTTCTAATTTTGTTCATTTACGTCAGCCGCATGTGTGAACCTCATTATTAATTAATTCTGAATTTACTAAAATATATGTAATATACATTCAACGGTACGAAAAAGGTTTCTAATTTTTTTTTATAATATGGCAACAACCACACCCACACATGCCGATGATTTAAATTGGTTGGAGGTATAGATACTTACACATCTTACTCATTTACGTGGCGTTTGACGTTTACTGAAAAATGTAATAACTCAAAATTAAAGTTTTCAAATACTTTTGATATGTGTAAAAACCGCGAGCCCAGTTATTGTGCCGCGTTTATCGTCACGCAGTCCGATAGTTCTTAACTCACGACGATAACATGTTCCACACTCACATTTATTGGGTCCATAGACAAAACTTCGTGGCGATATAAGGTATGGCGGTAGCATAAGATAAATAAAAAAAACTGTAAATTGTAGCAAGTGAAATTTATTCTATATAATCATTATATATTTATAAGTATTATGCAAGAGCGCATTATAAAATAATTTATTTACAATGAAATATCATGATGTAAAACCTAAGCGAGGCATGTTTTGGTAAAATTTTATTTAAATAATTACAATACACTTACACTTAAAGCGATATTCTTTTGACAATCAAATTTCAAAATAAAAATGTTTCGCAAACATTTCACCGAATATTCGAATCGGTGAATCGATAATAGATTGATCATCTTAAAAGCTAAAAACATAATTAAATTAAATTGTACATTATCTAGGAATCGTTTAAATTGCTTTCGTGGCTTATTAATTTCTAATAATGCTTTTCATTTCACTATATATTATGGTGGTTATTTCAATGTGTCACATTAAAACTTGTTCGTATTACTGTAAGATAATATATATTTTATTATTATATGAGAAATGAAAACTTATGTACACTCGCATCTTCCACATTAAAATTTAAACGATTATTTAAGTCGTTTATCTAAATCATAGTTCGTCGTACTTTTCTAGCCGAGGGCAACATAGAAAGAACCATGGAGGTACAACTACGGGCCGCACATTCATGGATTGGGTGGTACCATTTACAAATAGTACCAAGTGGTAACTACCAATCAATTGACATACTTTTTTTTGAGCCGTTAAAATTCAAATGTCAAAGTCAAAATGCAATTGCCTAACAATTCATTGATTTCAAATCAACTTAAATTATGATTTGTCGTTAATTTCAGGGCTAAAACAAAATATATCTTAGAGAGATTATGTCGTGGAATTATTGGTTAAAAATGTCAACTATCTATTTGGACGCTATTATATTAGAAACAGGAAGCTTTATGGAACTGTATGTGAATACATATATTAGAAAGGGATAGTATATTAATAGTTTTTACCGCAGTTTGACGACCACAGATCTAAATTTTCTGATCACATTGCATTTCACGAATCTTGGTGGGTTTTTGATGACTTGATTATTTGAAAGGTATATATTTATAAACTTTAAGGCAAGTATTTGACAGTAATACAAGAGAGACAAAACTACAGACTGTGATGGACAAAGATAACGCTATACGAAACCGAACTCCGCCGACTATCTCTGTCTTGTACTCGACATACCATATTAAAATCTGAGTACTGCACAATGTTACTGATTGGAAATATCGCAATAACTGGACACTGAAAAATAAATTAGTCTTGCAGAAATACAAAAATATGTAGAAATTAACAGTTTAAAGCTTTATATTTCTGAATATTTTTTAGCGTTAGAACTAGGAATTAAACGGTTTAGCATCTTTTTTAGTTTTTGTTTATACATATTCATTTTATATTAAAAATATAATATATACTTCATGTAATAATGTGTATTTAATTTGATAATAAAAAAAATGTCTTATTATAAATCAGTTTAAAATCAATCTAATTACACCGTCTCATGAACAAACAAAGTGTAAAAGATTTTATTGCTTGCTGACCGAAGCTGTTTTGGTAAATATCAGGGTAATCACAAGCGCAAAAATATGTTTGGTATATAAGCGGTGGGCCGTGGGAATTATACGTGTAGTGGTGTATACCTACTAAACACAAAATCTCGCTTTAGGTGTGGCAGTAAAACATGACCAGAGCGGAGTGTATGGCGCGCTCCTTTGTTCATGTAGGTCTTATGAAAATGTGCAGTTACGTACAACGCTCGTATCGATAAGTCTTCATCTCATCTCAATGAAAGAAATTATGTGCCACCAGAGTTTAGAAATGGACTACCGCGCTCTACGCTGCACGTGAGTCACTCTGATCGCACAGTTTGTTATAGTATATTCTGTCTGCATGTGCACATCGATATTTTAGTTATAATTTCTGCTCCTACCTGCAGCGAGATTTTGCTGTTACAATAAATACAGTTTAGTATTTTGGTTAAAAAAATTATACGAGTCTACTAAGTCCATCAGAAGACGACTTTTATGCCTCTAAATTAAGATTTATCAGACAGATACTTGAAACACTCACAATATAACATAAAGCGATTATCCTCAGCGGATATTTTTCTTTACGCATACATTTGATTTTAATATGTGTAATACATAATCGAGTTATAAAATATTACAATTATATATAAAGAACAATGTGTTACAGACGAGAAACAGGTATACTCTTCTCATATTTATAAATGTTCTGTTATGAATCAAAGTAATAACTTTACAGCGAATCAATGCGGTGGTCCGCAGCGAACTCAGCTAAACTTATTGCTTATTCCCAACAATGGGATGACTTCCGAAGTGCAAGTAACTTATACATTTGCAACAACACCCAAGAGATTTTGTTTTTAGAATTATTTTCCTATGACCATACACGTATTAATAAACTTCGTTATGAATTATATTCATTGAATTTTAACACTATCCAAACGTATTCAAGTCATGTAGAAGTAAAAGCAGGAATATCGCATTTTTGTATTATTTAAATTACTTGCATTTCTATGAATTAGTAGCGATTTATTCAAGAATTCCGTTTTACAATATGTAAATATACCGTCTATATGGTGCACGCATTGTGAATACAAATAGCATTTGACTTCTATATGACTCAATTTGCTCATAGAAATGTAGATATAACGTCCGTTTTAAATACGTTAGGCTTATAAATTAATTTTACTATATATATATAATTCTACCACGTTTTTTGGTAGGCTCCTAGCTTCGAATTCATATTATAAATTATACATTACTTTCTATATTAGAAAAGTTATTTTAATTTAGATAATAATTTAAATTCACTTCAAGATTTCATTAAGTATGTCTATGTACAGTCCGCGCCAATCTTTATGACCGATTTCAAACCTCGGCTGACTTTTTAAGAACCAGATCACAATATGGTGGATCATATTTTAATTTTTCTTTTCATTTCATAGTAAATTTCATGATTTAATAAAAAAACATTCGTAGAAATGGGAAAATAATTAAAAAATCATTTTTACTTAAAAATAATGATTTTACAATACATTATATCTATGTTATTTTTTAGTATTGTAATAAATTAGGATTTTTTTAAGATTATGCTGCTAACAGTCTGTTGACCTTATGAGGTCTACATTCGTTTGTATGGAATTTAAATTTACGGTGTTATTACAAAACAGTTAAATACGTATTGAATACTTGCTTTAAAAAGGTTTCGAGTTAAATGCACCGCGGTCACTGATCTTGCTCTTTTATCTCGCTTTAGTTACGTTAGGTTAGACTTGCGAAAAAGGACAACGCGAACTTGCCTCGGGCGAGCGCGGTGCATTTGATTCGAAACCTTTTTAAAGCAAGTATTTAACTTTTTTCTAATAACACCGTTATGGTTTTGTACAGCCCAAGAGTTTTTTTCTACGGCAACTAATCTTCGAGTGGATTATTACTGCCATTGTCGAATAAGTAATGATATTATAAGTTTCATGTGACCATTTGAATTTTCTAACAAGATAGCAATCGTCTTGTTAGAACTTTCCAGGGAGTTTTTGTGACAAGTCAGAATCCATGCTCCGTGGTATTATTTCCGATCCACTTCACTTATACACAATAACCAAACTATATTACGTAAAACGCCACCAATGTTACAAAATATGGAGTCAAGTAACACGAGACTATGAATAAATTATAAAATCCTCTACATGACATTCCAATTTCCAAGCTCTCGCCAAAAACTCTAGAACACAAAGTTAGGTATTAAAAGGGACGAGGAAAGAGGTGACAGGGTAGCAGGTTACCCACGCGCTTTCCTCGGTCCTATTGGACGAACGCGGCCAAGTGTGTTAGTGTGAGGACTACATGCGTACCCGAACTACATGTTCAATGATTTTTTGCAGTCTTATTCGCATTCAGAATAAATGCGTTGTAGTCACTTACATGTATACATTTTCGTTTTCTATTCTATTGTTTCTTCCATTTCATGCAAATATTAGCTATATGTGCTCCTTAAATTACTAAGTTTAAAACACGTTTTGATGCTATCAACTATCACTGAAAGGTTAATTAATAAATAAGTCCCATCGCGTTTCCGCTAGGAACGTTTATAAATACACACATCAAAAAAGTCTAAGCAACATGCGTGATATTACAAATTTTACCATTTCTATTAATTAATTTCTAAGTATTTTTTTAAAAATTTTTTTTTTTTTTTTTTTTTTTTTTTTTTTTTTTTTTTTTTAAATAATATTTTATTTTTTTTTTTTTTTTTTTTTTTTTTTATTTTTTTTTTTTTTATTTTTTTTTTTTTTTTTTTTTTTTTTTTTTTTTTTTTTTTTTTTTTTTTTTTTTTTTTTTTTTTTATTTTTTTTTTAATTTTAGTTTTATTATTTTTTTTTTTTTTTTTTTTTACGTGATGTTTTGTGATTTTTTGTGGGATGATATTTTGAGAAGTGTTGTAGGGATGTTGAAAGAAATAATTTATTTTTTTTTATTTTTTTTTTTTTTTTTTTTTTATTTTTTTTTTTTTTTTTTTTTTTTACAGTACTATAATACTACAAAAAACCCCTCTAAACCGCATCAAGAATAAAAAAACAATACAACCACTCCAAAACACTCTTATTTACACATCACTCCAACTCACCCCCTGTTGTCAACTATTGAGATTATATTTTTAAATTTTTTTTTTTTTTTTGTTTTTATTTTTTTTTTTTTTATTTTGTGATTATTTGCTTAATTCATACCACCAACACCACCTCCCACCCACACCCCCACACAACTTCCCTCCCATACTTCTCTTTATTTGTTATGGATGATATAAAACACAAAAACAATACCAATAAAATAATTTTTATTTTTTTTTTTTTTTTAATTTTTATTTTTTTTTTTATATGGTTTAAAGAATGTTTCAGCGTTTATATTGTCAAAATATATTAAAATCTATTAAGATTTTCATAAATTCATCCATTCATCATTTTTTTAGTTGTTTTTTTTTGGAGTTTAGGAGAAAAGAGCTTATTTTAATATTTTTTTATATTTTTAAAAAAATTATTATAAAATTTCTTAAAATATTTTTTCTTCCCTTTTTTACCCTTTTTTTCCCTCCTTTTTTTATTTTTTTTTTTTAATTTCTTTATTTTCATTTTTTTACCCCTGAAAATTTTTTAATTTATTTCACACCGAATATCCCCTCTTCCCCACTCCCCCCATATCTCCCCCCCCCCCCACCCCCGACACCTCGAACTGTTTTGATTTCTTGACGGATGAGAACAACCCAACCCAACCAAAATTGATAAAATTTAATTATTCGAATACAAATAACATAAACAAACTCATTAATTCAATTAATTTTTTTTTCCAACAATTTCTGATTAGCACAGAAGACCATACTATTTATTATTTTTTTTTTTTTTTTTCCATTATTTAATTTTCTTTTATTTTTTTTTTTTTTTTTATTTAATTTTATTTTTTTTTTTTTTTTTTTTTTTTTTATTTTTTTTTTTTTTTTTTTTTTTTTTTTTTAAAAAAATTTATAAAAAAAACCCCTATTTTTTTTTTTTATTTAATCCTAAAAATATTTTTTTTTAAATAAATTACAACATTATTATTTTAAGAACCATCCTAAAATTTTATTTTTTTCACTTTTTTTATACTTTTTTTATATTTTATATTATAGAAAACGAACGTTAAAATAAGAAGTGGGAATTTAGCGTTAATTATTACAGTAATTTTTATTGCTTTTGGATTTAAAATATATTGAAAAAAACACTATATTTTTCGCATTATACTCTACATACATACGAACAACGAAAAATAACAATCATAAGAATATAATATATCCGTAGTTGATGTGAAACTGATATAGACAAGCAAAAAATGCTTGTTTTATGTTAATTTGATACCTCCAAATCACGAGAGGCACGAATATAGTCCAATAACCGACGTCTGATAAAGATTAAAAATTGTAGAATCATGCTACATATTCTCTTATGGAAAACAAGTCATATTCTTTTATTATTGTTTGCAAACAGTACCGAAACATAAACACAAAACTAACGCCTACACAGTTTTCAATTAATAAGTATATTATTAATTGTACGCACCTAATGAAAATAAATGAAATCTATGAACGTCATTATATTTGTTGATAAGTGGTTATCTAATAAATTATAATTTTTTGATGATTTTGATTCTAAAATTATAGTAACGTGCAGGTATACGAACATTGGAATGACTTGCGTAAATATAAGCCCATCATACGAAAACGTTTCTCGGAGTTTTATTTAATGTCAAATATTCGCAAATTTCTAAACCTTCGTATCAAAAGATATAATTTAGGTTAACCAAGAAAAAACCGAATCGAAGCTGAATTATCTTTTGTGTTCACGAATAGCAAAACATTTACACCACAGTGGCGTAATTAACCGCAAACGAATGAACAAAAATTGTTTCCGCAAAAAATTCACAATTTGGAAAGTTATGAATAAAGGCCTTATTTTTCTGTAGCGAATTTTATACGGACTTTCCACAAATAATGTCACATTATCGCGTTTCTAGCTGTGCATTTATATTCTGCGGTTATATCAACTTGTTTATGCAAAAAAGGATACAGAATAGAAAAAATGTAATCTTAGGATCGTTGGCGAATACTTATTAAAGTATTCGCCAACAATCCTAAGATTACATTTTTTGCTAGAATAACTATAACAGATAATTCTGTTCCTTTATTACTCAAGTTTTATTAATATTGAAAACATTAGTTATTCTAGTTTTTCTACGCAGTTTGTGTAATTTCAATATAAATTTGTAACGGTTATATAAAAATTTATTGATATCAGGATCGATTATAAAATGCTATAGAAATGACGTTTTCAATTTCTTCTCGACCACAATTATGATACGATATAATATTTTTTTTCTGAGCCTTATTACCAGAACCAGAGCAATGATAAATATTCTTGTGAAAATTTCACGAATATTTTTATTAAGAGAAAATTTGTACGAAATAACCTCTATAGTTATTAATCGTGATTGTGTATTTCGCAAGAACAAAGCGATAGCAGGCGTGACTAAATATCAGTTTAAAATGGTAAATGTAGATCATATACCAACTATAAGCAGACCTTGGCAAAGGAAACGATAGTGTTGCTCTTATACAGATAAAACAAAAGCTACTTATAATGAAGTGCACATTCTAGTTTACATTTTACATAGTCTGAATTAACTATTTTTGCTATAGAACCATTTCTAATATCGGTTTGCTGTTGCGATGTACATGATTTGGAGGCCGATTATAAATGATATTTACCTAAGGAAAACTTACGTTCAGGCTGTTGGTTATAGATCTTGTTTTATTAAATGTAATTATATAGTTAATTAACTAATAGTCGTGGACTGTAGCATGTTATTATATAAAATTTAAAAGGTTTTTAATGTAGATAACGAGGACGTGGCTCTTTTTAACGGACTTCAAAGCAAAAAGGTTCTGATTTCCGTTAGTTTGTTTCTATGTCGCAATTTCTTCATATACTATGCGAACGATTTATATGAATCTTTTAATAGGGTAATTAATATACTCATAAAAAGTTATTTTAGTATATAAACATTAAAGTATAATTCCTGTGTACAGACTTATTTATATAAGCCGTTTTTATATAATTATTTTCCATATAAAAATAAAATATAAGTAATAAAATCGACAATTACCTGTGATTACTATTTTAAATCTACTAATTTTGCAGAGATCCGGCGTCCAAACGCTAATATCCGGCTTGAAGTTCTTTTTGGACAAACTTATTGAGCAAATAAGAAAAAACCTGCAAACTATTTATGCCATAGAAATCACAATAAATGTTTCTTTTATATATATATATATAATATAAAGATGTGTGATGTTGATAATAATTGCAAAATAAACCAAAAAAACTATGAATATTTTTTCTCTTTTCAATTGAGACTAGTTTATCTCATCTGCATATCTAACATATTTTACCTACTAACTTATGATAATTAGGGTCTCCTAGATTGAATTTTAATTTTGATGATTAGTTTCAAGTGTGCAACGTACGTGTGTGTGTGTGCGTGTGTTAAGAGATAACAAAATATTATTTTCTCAACATTAAATAAGAGAGAAGGAAAAATATATATGTGAAAATTTTTCGAATTATTTTTAGATCGATTAAGAATATATTTACTAAATTATTATTTTTTCGTTGGTTTGACCTTCCCAATTGTAATATTTACGGCCTTACTCATAAAAGTTTGTTAAAATTTAAACACAGATTAAAGTATGTCCCTCTCTGACTAATTCATACTGATAGAAGAAAACGGAGCTGGAGACATTATATTGAAAAAAGGTGTTACGTTGCGGGGAATGAAGATGCGTATTTACTTTGTAGTCCGGTGAAGCTGTTAAGGCCATGCTATGCCAATAGAGTAGGCAGTCTGAGAAAAAAAAGCGTATTTACTAGCGCCAAAGATAACAGTTGGTTGGCAGTTAATTTATGGTTCAAATTATTGTAACAAACAAATTTAGAATAATTTACAGTGTAGATAGTTTACGAAGTCCCTGTAAAATGTCTTTTATCATGATCGAGAGAGCGTTGTTGTAATTTTAATTCAGTATAAATTTCAAATAAAGTAAACCATCGCAATAAGAATTCTCTCTATAATATACTTACATATTAATTGGTAGATAAACACGTTTGTGCGTAATACAATTAACACTAAGACGACACATTAAAACCTAAACAAAAATAATTTAACACAAATAAAATTATCGTATCAGTCCTATCACTGTGTTAAATAAAATAAATTAAAATTTAATACACTTAAATATCTAATTAAAACATAATAGTTGTTACAATTGTGTAGTTCACATTTTATTTACATATTATATATGCCAGTAATGTTAAATAATAAGTTTTGTCCCACGCGGGCGGTGCGATGCGACGCGATGCGATTAATATTGTAAAAGCGTGTTATATATTAATTTATTTTTGCAGATTATAACTTATTAAGCTAAATGCAGAAATATAACACACAATGGATAATTATAATCTTCAGCGGGTCGCAACACCAGCGTACCGCCCTGATATGTAGAACATAATTGTATGAATTATTTATTATTGAAATTGCAGTCAAATTCATAGTAACTTTTAGCGTCAGTGTATACTGACAGATTCGATACTCTAGTATGTAGTGCTATTGCGTGAGCGTAGTATATTCGACTACCTTCCTGAGAATATGCTGATAGGGTTCGACGTCGTCCGTTTTCTCACAAGCATCGCTTCCACTGGAAAATTGTTATTTATTATGTTTACTGTAATATCAAGTACAATTGACAATTCCTAGCAAAATGATATGGTGACTTTTATGTATGATAAATTTCTGAGTAAAGTCTATTGTCTAGTGGATTGTTCTCAGCTTCACTAATTTCTAAACTATATTGTGATACTAAAACAAAGATTGTTTAGTTTCAAAGTAAGCTCTTGTACAATCGATCTTACTCTCATATGAAAATAGCATCTATTAATTTAAAAACGATATAAAAAAGTATAATTATGTTACTGACAGGTCAACGCACAGTGTAAACTAATGGGATTAGGGATGTGAACATTTGCATGTAGTATACTATTACACTAATGCAGTATTTTTGGGAATTCAGCCCCTAAAATGATGAACAGGGGATGATAGTTTGATATGAAAATCCATCATTTCTTATTAGTCAATTCCTGTATATCTATACAAATATTATACAGCTGGAGGGTTTGTTTGTTTGTTTGTTTGCTTGTTTGTTTGCTTAAACGCGCTAATCTCAGGAACTACTAGTCTGATTTGAAAAATTCTTTCAGCGTTAGATAGCTCATTTATCGAGGAAGGCTATAGGATATATCATCACGCTAAGACTAATAGGAGCGGAACACCAATGAAGAATGTTTCAAAATCGTTTTTTTTTCCTTTTGAGAGCTTTCGCTGCGTGTTATCGTTAGCCCGAAGTAACTATTCCACGCCGACGAAGTCGCGGTAACTGCTAGAAAATAATAAAATAAGGAGTCGAAAATAATTACTAGATAAATAATGCATGTGAAGCAGTGGGGAATTGCTAGTTTCACTATAGTATAGCATGGACCTACTGCCTACCAATGTACTTTACAAAATTAATATGTTTAATTGTTTTTTCTCGAACTGGCTACGCTATTGACCTAGCAAGGTCTTAACAGCTTCACCGGACTACAATACGGTTAAATATTTGTAAAGGCTTACTAGTGGAGTCCTGCGGTGTGAGAGGCCGCTTGATCGTCTGCTGCAGCACGGCGAGCCACCCGTCGCGGTCGTCGTGCGTGGTCGCCGCGAGACAGTACGTGCGTTCCGGCGTCACCAGTTGGAACGGGAACCTCGCCTCCTTGCAACCGTTTCCAGTGTTCGACACCTTTATACAGTACCCGTTTGATTCGTGACCTGAACAGTTATATTCATTTCAGTCGATTGCTTTTTAAACACTCGAAAACATTTCGATATTAAATTATTTAGTATTGAAATAATCCACAAAGTACGGGTGGAACAAAAATATATATTTTTTTTATTATAATCACTTCATATCATAAAATATAGGCCCCTGCCGCGTCTGTTCGTCTCTTTTTGTGATAAACTTAAAAACTATGGCACGGATTTTCATGCGGTTCACCAGTAAATAAAGTGATTAATGAAGAAGTGTTAAGTATATAATTTGTCAAGGTTTTTTATTATCAGGGCGTGACAACGTCCGCCGGGTCCACTAGTAATTATATATATTTCTTTATGAAGCCACGATACAAGTGGACCTTTTTTCGGATCGTAGGCATTTAACAGAAAATTTTCAGAAAATTATTGGATTTAGGATTTAGAAAAACGGAAATGATAATGGGAAATCAATAGTAGAGAAGATATCCAACTATACATTTCAAATTTGAATCTTAATAATAAATACAATCATTCAGATGGTACACATATTGGCCGTGGCTGCCTTTTTACTCCGCGGCCGGATGTAATGCGACATGCTATAATGGTCGAAAAAAATTGAAGCCATGGGGAAAAGATTCACTTTAAAATCAGTGGGGGATTCGACATACTTATTCAGCTATTCTCTTTATTCAAGACTAGCTTCTGCTTGCGACTTCGTCCGCATGAAATAGTTACTTTGGGCTAACGCTCCCAGCCGAAGCTCTCAAAAAGAAAAAAACTCCGATTTTGAAACATTCTTCATTGTTGCTCCGCTACTGGTCTTAGCGTGATGATATAGCCTAGCCTTCCTCGATAAGTGAGCTATCTAACGTTAATTTTTTTTTTTATCAGACCTGTTGTTCCTGAGATTAGCGTGTTCAACCAAGCAAACAAACCCTCCAGCATTATAACAATAGTATAGGTTTTGAATGTTTTACATTCAATGTACCTACTTATAGGAGTGTTTTTCGGAAAGTAAGTAATCTACGTTACATTGCTTGTAAACTTATGTTGCTTAGGTAGGTATGTTACGTGAACCAACTCATTAATTTAAAAAAATGTACTTCATTTTACTCACCGACGAAGATTTCTCCTTTAGGGTATGCATCGAGCGGCTCATCGTGGTACATTAACTTTCTATTGTCAAGCGTGAACCACCGTCGACGATGTGCGTCGGACGCTCTGGGTCCAGTCTTCCACAACCAACCTTCACGAGCGAAATCCTTGGGCAGACGGAGGACGAGGTCTGACTGAGGTGTCGATGGGAACGCCACTTGGAGTAAATGTAATTGGGCACAGCGAATCGCAGTGTACCTGGAAACATTAATACGAGCGTGTATAGTTCGTATTTCAGATTAAAATGAAAAAAAAAAATTGGTTGTCTGTAAAGTCGCTTTACGGACGATAATTTTACGTGAGAACATCATAAGAAAACATTGGTGAAAAATTGCAGACTTTTTTTTTCGAACCGACTACGCTATTGGCATTGCACGGTCTTTACCGCTTCACCGGACTTTGAATTCTATATATAGGTAGATAGATGCAGCACACGGCGAACGTTTAGGCCGATCGCGCCTCTCCGTCGCCTGTTCCGCTCTCTCGCCTGCACGCTCGGCTCAGGCGGAACGTGACAATAAGTCATGATTTGCAGTGCGTGCAGCCGGCGTTCATCGATTTATAATACGTTGTCACGTCAAAAAATAAAAATTCTGCAGCGTAAAAACGTAGAAGTAAAACAATCTCAATAAGGTGATCTTAATTATACCTAAAATATTATTCAAGACATATCGCATTGTATTGAGGGTGGTATGTTGATAGAGTACTCGAGGTGTACTAGATTATTGCGGGGTAGTAAGGGTATCTGCCCTCTGGTAAGGCATCACGAGATGGAAGGGTATTACGGGGTGGTAAGTTAAGGGAGGTTGTGGGATATTTGTTCTAAATTGAACCACTATCACAGTAACGATCTAGTAGGTTTGTCGCATTTCGAGAGCAAAATGCCGATCACATACAATAAATCATAGATGGATCTGTAGTCCTCGTATTTGGATACTATATTTACACTCAAGTATATTGTTGTTACTCTATTGTGTTCGGTAAAAAAAAAGGTTTAAGAAACGCTTGAAATAGTAACAAAATACGTGTTTGGAATGGTAATAAAATTATACGACAATTTACAATTATTTTCTTTAACCCATTTTGTTTTTTTAATTAACCATCAAAGTGAATAAATACGAAAAGTTACTAATATCGTACCCTAATTATGCCTTAATGAAGAAGCAAATTCAAATACTATTTCAAAATTGTGAATATATATTAACAAAGCATACAGCTACTTGTCTAATTTGGAATTCGAAAATATTTATATCTTACAGAGCCTCAGATTACAAAAGAAAAAAAAAAGAAAAAAATATTTTAATGGCAGTCATAACCTCCAAATATTTAGTTTGATAATTTCTAATCGACATTAACCGGTTTATGTAATGTATATAATAAGATACGTCGTATATATATAATGTATTATGGGTTTTAAAATATATTTCTTTGGCGGTAAAGAGAAATATGATAATGATTGCTATTTACTATTATTATAGCGGACGTATAAATAAGCTCCTTTAATGGTTTCGTTAATAGTTTAATCTACATATTAATGTACCGTGAAGTGGGTGTTGATATGAGGACTCGTGTTGGATAAATAATACAAACCAACACGATCAGGTAACGTTATGGATCTTCGGGAATTCTATACGGAACCGTCAGTCTTTAACTATTTTAGTAATTGAAATCAGTTGACAATCATTTTAACTGGTCGCACGTCGCACACATGAGGAGAAGTGCGAAAGTGCGAACGGGCCTGAACGCATTAGTTTCGTATACCCGCTGGCTACAGTGACAAACTAAAATGCATTGTATTTCGAACTCTTACAGTATATAGTATACCTCGAATACCAAATAAGGCTGTATTATAAAAATCTACAGTTTCTCTTGCTATTATATTTTGATTTATATACACCTTCAGAAATTAAAAACCTTTTTTGTAGATTGTTTTATTTCTTACAAGAATAAGTATGAGCTGAACTTATTGTTCGGATAAGCCATTCAGTAGTTACAAAATTCCAAACCTTTTTTTTTTCATGTTAAATACGAACTGGAAAATTAGGATAAGGCACCCCTAGTAGTAAAATAGTAGTAAGAGCTATCGTTTTAACAGGGACATTTTTTAAACTATATTGTTAGGGCACTTTTGTTAAATGTAGATATTCTTTATACAGCCTAGTTTGATATTACCTAATCTGCACCTGGTTTGTTTCGTTAACGTAGGGAATCAAAAATTTTTCGCACGTCCACGTCGCGTCAGTTTGCTATTACTTTTATTAAAACCAATTTTACCCAACCTAGCACGTCACTACCGAATCGCGATAGAAATGTGAGGATTTATGCATGATTATTTTTGGTTATTTAACAAATCATCCTATTTGATCTACATATTACCTAGACATTGTGTCCGATAATTGATTTCTACACTTTAGCGTTAACATGTATAACTTCTTGTGATGTTATACTCTTTATTGTCTTGGAATATTGTTTAATCACTATCGAAAAGTGGTCGTGCGGTTGTATATAATACACTGTTTGATTGAAGAAGGCGTTACTTTGCGGAAATCCATCACTAGATGTCATTATTATTATTGGCAATAAATATTATAGTGGATGTTACTTTGCACTTCCGCCTGAACTTGATTGGCCGCTATCACGTCTCACTGCAAGAAAAACGTTCGATTTTATTCGTGTGACGTGTACCTAAAGAAGTTAAGTCTGAAACTAGCAATTAAAAGAACGAAGTATTAGTAACTAAATCAACAAAAATAATAAAAAAAGGCGTCCTTAGCTGACGGTTGAATCTGACGTCGCGTCGGTTAACACTGTTGGTATGTAATTTTAAAATATAAAAAATAAAATAATAATAAAATATGTTGCAGATTAACGTGTAATTACCACGATCATTTTCAGGTGTTTCGCTCCTTCATGTAGCATCTTTAGACCGATGTTGAATCCTTCGGAAGTGCAAAGTAACGTCGACTATAATATTTAGAATATAATATACATTAACACTAGAGTAGGGATTCCTTCTGTAGAACGTACGCGAAAGCACATAAAAAGATGCTTGGCGACAGACTTTAACTTTGACGGTAACTAACAAAATAACGACTGAAGCAAATGCTCTATTATAAGGCTATGTTTTATCTATACTATAAGAAAACTGTAGCAAGGTCAAATCTGTACATTAAATATTTTTTGAAAATTTTGATCAGGGAGACTTTGTTATCGAAAGAAGCCAAAAAAACCCTTTTAAAATTTTCTCTCTGTCTGTCTGTCTGTCTGTCTTCCCTGTAACACGCATCACTCTAAAGTACTGAACCATTTTACAAACTTGGCACAGTGAAACAAATTACAGAACATCAGGAACTTTTTATCTCAAAAACCAAGGGATTCCCAGGATCTGCCTTTTCTCCCCTAACACGACACTCTAAAGACTAACCAATTTACAAATTGCACAGAAACAAAATCCAAGGACATCAGACTTTATCACAAAACGCAAGGGATTCCCAGGAAACGGACGAAAGCAAAAATTAAATGAAATCACGTTTCAAATTTCTTCAACAACAAACAAAAATAACAATTTCCCAAGCACTAAAAAAAAACCAAAAAAAAGACCGCGGGCCACCGGCGGCCCGAACCAAAATGTCCAGCACACAACTACACGGCACTACATTCATCGAAACCAACCACAATAAACAAAATGTGAAACAAACTGCACTATTCCTATTTTATTTATAAAATGTTCAAACAAAGGTGCAATTTCCTAAAACAAAACAAAAACATTGCATTGAAAACAACCAAATCATCACTGTGTGTTTCATATTTAAAAAATCAAAATTGCTAAGAGTGGGTTAGGTTGAACACAAAAAAAACAGGTGAAGTGTTCAGACAACTATGTTTATTTAACAATATATAAAGAGAAAGTTTGTTTTCAGGAAGCTTGGTACCTACTACTATCCGATTTAAAAAATTATTTCACTGTTAAAGATATTATCCCAAGTGAGTATCTCAGAAAAAAAGTGGTTATATGTCAAAAGTAAAAAAATGTGACAACATTAAAATTAATGCAGATTTCACGTAACTTTACAAATTCTTATAAAACAAACAACAAAACATAATGGAAATTTAATGTAAAAAATTCAATTTTTACAGTATGTTATGTGATGAAGTTATAAGGGGAGGTACTGGGAAGACATTTATCGGCAATATATGTAAGTTAGTTTTATCTTCACTTTATGACACTACTTTAGGTAATGCTGAGAGCAGATTCTACGCTTATTTCAAAAGATTTGTCACATACCAACTGGGTATATGTTTGAGTGAATCCCTGGATAGTTTGGATTCACAATGGGAAGTGCTAGATGTCGCTGCAATCGGCTTTTAGGTTTTTTAAGACTATTTGCGTTTAAAAATACAATTGAAACCGGTAATAACCGATTTGGTGCAGACGAAGTTGCACGGGTCAGCTAGTAATAAATAATAATAAATATATAAGTCAAAATATACTTAGAACGAAACACTGTTATCGTCTTCAATTAAGTACTAAAAAAACTTTTTATTTGTTGCGTGGGACATGTTTTATGTCTTTTTTTCTTTTTAGTAATTATTACTCTTCAAGATCGAAGGGGCCCAATGTTACAATTGTTTAGAGTCTTTAAAATCGCCCGAGGAACTTGCGAAAATCGATCTATAGGTTATGATGTACTTACCAATTGTTTATAACTTCCGGCTCTTCATGATACACGTATATATGACGTGTAGTGCCGTCCTTCATGAACGAGAGCTGCATCGAATTCATATGGTCCAATTTTGCCGGTGCAAATGCTACGTTCAGCTCAGAAAGCTTCAGAATGCCCTTGGGCTCCTTATTTTCTCTTACGTGATACCTGAAGAGAGAGGCTGGTTTTACATTACAAGGAAAAGCGTACTCAAATTATTACTTTATGTCTTTGTTTAATTGATAGCTAGTGCTTTTTTGTACTATTTCATGTTTTTTTTTTCTCATATATATTTTGTTTAATACAAGACATAGAAAAATAACAAAAGGTGATAAGAAATTAATTTATTTGTATAAACATATATTCGTATCAAATAAAGATATAATCTTGAACAGTATTGAAACTTCATATTTGTGTAAACGATAGAAACATAATAAGTACATTTAAACACAAACTAGACAATTAAAGCAAGCAACACATAAGTAGTTGAATAATGGTTATTAGATGTTTAATAACAATTCTTATATAATGAGAAGCACGTATAATGGTGTGACGGTGAATAGTGTGAAACGGACGTATTTTACAACTTGTTCGTGAAACGTTTTTCAATTGTCGTCCTTACCTCAATCGACCAAAGTTTTTGACCCGGAGACGATCGATAATACGACCGAGACAACCCGAAGTACGGCCGCAGCCGTCAGAGGCGGGATGATACCTAAGAACCAGTCCGGTAATGTTTAGCCGAAATTTCTTTCAGTTTTCGATTTTAAATCAACGTATATTTTATTTAAAAAACTTGCCGGTTGAACGGTTAAGATAATTGCGGATTCGAATACGATGTGACCTGATTCTCGTTTCGCCATATACTAAAAATATTTAAGAAGTTAAAATTAATGCTAATTTCTTAAAGCATAGTCAGATAAACTGAACCCTTCAGAGACGATCCTATAAGTTAGTATGTACACAGAACAATTTTTGCCCTTTTGAAATCAACAACACGTCATACGTTGGCGTGATAAGAAACCCCATCTCTCCCCTCGATTAAAGTACCAGAAAGCCCTACTTTTGATTAGCAATGAAACGTCTAAATCTGTTATAGAAACGATCCGAACAGTTTCAAATATGGTACCCGGCTTCTGATTTGGCACGTCGGAGGGAAGAGCGAGATAGTCGAGAAAGTTTGGTTTCGTATAGTGTTATCTATATATAGCAGTTATTGCGCTGTGCGATAGAGACAACGCTTTATAAAACCGAAGCAATCCGATCTTAGCTGGACGTCTCACTCTTCACCTCGACTTCCCAAATCAAACGCAAAATACTACCTATACTTTTCTGATAGAACTACCACTTCAGTAGTCCACGTATAATCAATCGTTACATTGTTTGCTAAGCGTTCGTTTTGCCGTTAGCAAGATCGAACATAGTTCAATAATGCTCCATACACCGAAAGTTTTCTTTGTATAATGGAACAGGATCCTTTTTAGGTTGATTTTTTAATTTATCTCTCTTGTTTCAATTATCAAGAAGCTATATTGAAATCCTGGATTAGTTCTCTTCGTCACCACTTTTCTTCTTGTTATTTATTTATATATAATGCTTTAATAATGTGTAAAGCACTCTTTTCATTTGTGCATATTATTTTTACAGAGGTGATAGCAATTGGCGTTCGATTATAATTAACTAAATTGAAAGTGCTTGTTTTTAAATACATTATCGGATTAATTTTGTGAACTTTAAATAAATAAATATGTGAAAACCAGGTGGTGTACTGTTATTTACGTTATTTTGCTCGCAACCATAATTTTTATTTATTACGTTTTTGAGCTTAAAATTTTTAAAAGCGTGAAGAAATAGTGAAAACTTTATGAAACTAGGAAATTGTGTCTAAAATTGAATAACTGAGAAAACACTTAGCTAATACGCGAGATTTTGTTCTATACCTAAGATAAACAATCCTAACTAAAGACATGGGGTACTTTCATCCAGAAAAACAGTACCATTCCCGAGGTGAAATCTACGTTAACGCGAGCAAAGCCGCGAGCAAAAACTGGTTCATTATAAATTGGAATTTTATGATTATATTAATTTAAATCTAATAATAAATGATCATTAATACGAGCAAAAGTTAACGGAAATATTTTTATTTGCTTATTTTAGTTTTTTTTTTTTTTTAGATAAGAACGTTTTATATTTTATTAAGGTGAGTTTAATGACACCAAAAGATACATAATAATTTGAAACTTGTGCTTTATTAGATATGTTATGAATAACAGGTTTCGTTACGAGATATCCAGAATGTTGATTAATTTATAATGAATTTTTTGTAGTATATAGTATGGGAATATAATTTATTTCATTTTATTAGGAAATTCAAAGGCGAATCCTAACAAAGTAACTAACAATCCTGACTTCCTTACTAAGCAATACGAGTTTGTTTTTTACGCTTTCACACTATAACTACTCAACCGATTACCATGAAATTTTGCATAAACGTTGCCAAAGGTACAGAAAAGGATATATCATTCATCCAGTAAAAAGTATTATTTCCGAGATCATCAAATCTACTGCCACGTGAGCGAAACCATGGGTAAAAGCTAGTTCATTATATATAGATATCGCCAAATTTATATTGTTCATTCTTATACACATTTTTCCTGTAGGGTGAAAACGTGAAGTAAGATGTATAATATTTGTTACAAAATATTAGGCTGGATGTTACTTCGCACTTCTGCTTGGTATCGCTTGGTATCGTTTGGCCGCTATCACGCCTTAATTAAGACGTGCGAAAATAGGACGTGGTAGCGGCCAAACAATTCCAAGCAGAAATGCGAAGTAACGAAAACGTGATAGCGGCCAAACAATTCCAAGCGGCAGTGCGAAATAACGACAACCCTGATCTTTAATGATGGATTTCCACAAAGTAACGCCTTCATAAATCAAATATTTGTTTTGTAAAATATTAGATGTCTGTTGATCTAGTTTATGGAAATAAATAAGTACAAGGAAATAACTGTACGTTCAACAATAATATTAAATTTGTTTTTCATTGAAGTTTCCTGTCCTTCTACTAGCATCATATTATGGAAATTTTACAAAATAATTAAAACATTATTGTAATTACTCACTGTAACATTATGTAAATATTTGAACCAATCGATTTATATATAGCAGTAAAAATACAAGGCCAAGACCATTAAGAACAACTAAATTAGTATACTATTTAAAATAGTGAAATGTTATAAATAAATTAGATATATTTGGATACACACACTTAAACTAACCATAGGTACAAAATCCATAGTTTTCTAAGTGCCCCGCATAACTCGTGTTTTACGTTAATATTACCTAATACCTAAATATTAAAATTCTCGTAGTGAGAAACAAAATAACTTAAAAATTTCAAGGAGATAGTCGCAAACTCATTTGAGACTGAGAAAAAAATCGTTGTTCTCTTTTACATATACCCCTAAAATTAAGTATTGCACGATAATATAATTTCGTACCTACAAATTAATTCATGTCGTCTAAATTATTCTAATTAAACGAGATGTAATTGTCTTAGGCTCATAATATATTCATTAGATTTTATCAAGAAGAAATATTTAATCTTCGACCCATGGGAACATAGATGGCGTTAAAATGTAATTTGTGGTGTACAATATAGTATGACAAACGAGCGGATAGATGACGTTTAAAACAAATTTGAAGGTTATGTCGTCACTTGTGACAACACTAAAAATTTGCAATATTTCATTGTTTTATTACTTCACTTTTTCATGGTGACACCTCCTAAATAGTGTGTGAATAATTCGCAATAGCGTCTACGTACATACTACAACATATTCTTTTAAAATAGTGTTGTACTCTTTAAGAAGGCATTTTTATTTACTTAGTATAATGTAAAATATCATTTAATATAACAATCGTTGCATAATTGTTGTATTGAAAATTGAGAGCGTTGCAATTATTTATTAAACTTAATAGAAATTATATTTGTTAAGTCAATTTATAGACAAATACTTCTTATTATGTTCGTAAGTCTTTAGAAAAACAAGGTAAGATTAATCAATACTGACATACGCAGTTACGAAGACAATCTTTATGAATAGGTACATATGTTCATAATTTTGAATACATCATATTTTATAGAGGATACACGTGTAAAATAATTTTATACAATTAATTCTTTTTTATGCAAATGATTGTCGAATTAAGTAAATATTTTTAATTAATTAATATAAATTACCCACTATATAATAATTAATTTGGAATTAAAATTATCGTTTAAGATGTAGCGAACTATGTTTTAACAAAGCGTGTAAAAAATTGATGCATGCACGCTCCGTCATTTTGAGTCAATACGTAATCGACTGAAATATGCATTGGTACCTGTTCAATAAAGTAAATATGTTTATTCTGCTTATACGAATTCTACGTCACAAAAGAATTTCACAATTCGCGATGGTGTTTGCCCGTTCAATTATCGTGATAATGTGATAATATGTCAGTGCAGTAACCGAGGCAAGTTCAAGATTACGTAGTCGGTCAATATTTGCATGAAACTCTTGACGTAGGAATGTAATAAGAGGCGTGGAACTTTTCGTCTTTGCTACGTCATAAAATTACCTGCTCTGCGGAATTCTAAATTACATAGATTAACCTTGTATTACGTTCAATATCACTTTTCAAATACGTATTTTTTTTCAGAATCATGATGCAAACCATACTTTATATCAATTGGATTTTATTTACATGCAAATAAACATTGCGTCTTAGAGTTTTTACATTGCCATAAGGCAAAATTTTAATTGGTGTAATTGTATGTGCTTAATTTACGTGATGCATATTTTAAATCTAACATTATGTGTGGACGTGAGAACGTATAAATTCAAGTAATAAGTCGTAATTGGTAATTAAATTTTAGAAACAATATTAATTACAATAAGCTTTATATAAAGCAAATACTTTATGACAATCAGTGGTAAGTTATCAGATATGGCGTATATAGATTACTTTTGTGCATTTCCTTGCAAGTGCTTGAAAATATAAGTTATAATATTCATTATTCCATTTTGTATTTATAGGTCCCAGAAACATTCAATCTATACGTCTAAATAAAATTAACTTGTCTATTGTTTGTCCAGGTGAATTTCCGAAACGGATGAACAGATATTGATTAGACTTTAAATGATACATAATTTATTTTGCAAAGTATTACCTAGACTACGTGTTATAATGCTTTTTCATTGCGGCTAAGTACAGCTAACAGTCCTCAACTTGATAAATACGTTGTTTAAGCGAAACAATATATCCATTCTTAAGAAAACGAAGACGCGAAGAATATACATGCAGCTGCCGATATAACGTGTTTCAACCCCGTACGCAAAGAGAACACGTTGGCAATAGCATGACCTTGTTACATTAGTTTTAAGTTACATACAAAATATCTCTCTCTCTCTCTCTTTCTTCCTTACTATATTTTGTCCCATACGGTGATGGAGTCAGCCTTCCATACTGTCCTTCTCCACTTCGAACTGTCGCATTCGGAAAGATAGATATAACATATCTTATACATTTTTTACCAAACTGCACAGTATATGGATAATATTTTACACGTAAATGTAAGCTTATTTCTTTGACATATCCCTAATCCTAATTGGTTTAATGCTACTCCCTTACTCTTTATCTGTTGTCTAATCTAAGTTTTATTTACGGTCGTAATAAATGCAAGGATGGGAACATATTGTCGTCATACGTTACGAACTTTCGAGCAACGTGATGATAGACGCAGCACGATAACCGAGCTCGCGGTTTTTACATATATCAAAGGAACTAACTGTTCCTTATCAAAGGAAAATAACTGTTTTTGCTACACAAATATTTAATTGAGTGACTCGTTCATCAATATAAGTTTCACTGTTATTGTAGACCGGTTTTTTTTTCTGATTCAAGTAAGATTTCTCATTTCGTTATCGTCCCGGCGTTATTATATTATATTATATATTATATATTATAGTTATTATATATTATAGTTTTAGATCATATCATCTAATGTTGCATAATATGGTAGTACTTTTTCTTGGAGGCTAGTCCCTCTCAAGTGCAAAACTGTTTTAATATTCGTAGTAAAGTCATTATATAAATATAGAGTAATTGTGCAGTTCTTTTTTGTTTGCAAAGGACTATCAAAAATCTCTATGTATTTTTACGAAACCGTGTACCAATTGTATTTTATAATATATTGTATATTACAATATTAATCTATATAAAAAAAGACAAATATAAGTAAGTTCATTACTTCAGAACGGCTGCACGCATTTAGCTAAATATTTTTTGTTGCCTTTATAGTTGTCAGGACAGGGTTTGTACGAAAGGAAATGTTTGAAAAATTGTACGGAAAAGTAAAAAGTAAGTGACACATGAGAGAGAAGGTAAATCTTCAAAAATATTGACAGATTGACGTTCATTTGCTAGTTTATTCCAATAAGTACACGGCTGTACTTTAAACGGAAGACTTGGTCTCATTTTCTTCATTAAACATCAGCGCGAAGTCGGATCGGATATATAGTGTCATATAAATGTTAAGGACACGGCTGAACGAAAAACTCGGCTGCGATTAAACCTCAGAGAAAAATTCTGAACCCTATAAAATAATTATATTTCACGATTAATTATTATTTCATTGTGTATTTCGAAGTAATTGTATAAATACCGCGTATATTCCATGAAATACGAAGGAAGGAAAGTGACTTTTAGTTATTTTTAGTACATTTTACTGAGAAGCGTTTATGAATCATGAAGCGAAAGTTGAAGTTAAATGAACCAATGAGCGTTTATCGTCACAATGTAGAATGCTGTTAACAATGTTTGAGCACAGTTTGAAGCATACCAAACTATGTTTATTATCACATATAACCTGTGGCTTACTTAAGGGTGTCTTCGTTTTCATTCAGGACGAATTTTCTCAGCTGGTAGCGGCTATCTTCCTTCCCTCGCTTCATGAGGAACCCTTCCATTGTGCCTGATAGGTAACTCTGTCGTTCTGGATGGGAAAACTCTTCGCGTTCATATTTAGCTCGAATCCATTGCTCGATCAGTACTCTGTAATAAATTAATATTATATTTTAACTTATCAATAAGACGAGAAATCTTTTTGTAACTCGATTTAAACAAGTGCACGGAATGCTTACGTCATTTATGTATTGATAGAGTACAAAAATCGACAATATTGCTTTTTGAAAACCATAAAAAAATGTTTTTTTTTGTTTATTATCAATTAACTCTGATTAAATGTTGTACCTGGGGAGAGTATGACATATCAAAATTGATAGCCTTTTAAAACAATCGGTAATACCTATAGGAAACATAAAATATAATAAGATAAAATGAATAAACATTCTAAAATAAATACTGCATGAAAAATGCATTTGTAGCTGGTGGCAGTTGGTACTTTATAACCTAAAAAATTGTCATATACATATTCCAATACTCGCTTGATACGTTTTTTTTTTTAATTCTATGCCACTCCGACCTCCATTTAAAACCTTCTTGAATGTATACGCCCTATTCATAAATGGAACTGAACCAGAAAAGATACCATGAATTTGTATTTGTTTTTATACTTTATCTTTTATATTATATGGGGCACATACATACGTAGATAACGGATGTGGGTCAAGTTTTGATATGCAGTCGATAATCATGTGTTTATTTCTTTAAAATATGTGCCATCAAATAGGCAAAAATAACATGTGAACAGTAACAAAATGTCGTGAAAAATTGTAGGTTACAATAATTTCCATAAACAATTATATTTACCGAGCCCACGAGGAAAATAAACAAACTGATACGAACACTCATGTATACAATGTTTATTACATAGTATGTTGTTGTCAATTATTCCCATATTATCCCTAATGAAGGATTCAGAAGTCAGAAAAACATTAGCGTCAATTATTTTCCTGATACATACTTGTTTTTGTTTTTCCTGTACATAATCATAAATCTATATGCATAAATAAAACTAAAGCGTAAACGGGTGTACCGATCTTGATGAACACTTTCACAGACGGATAGATAACTTCTCGTAGTATTATGTAGATGCTTTTTCACTGGGTTAAACGGTTGTTATAAAAGTTAATATAGGTAGCTTAAAATCGGTAAATATGGTGGAATAATCTTAATAACAAAGTTACAATAAGTTAAATAAAGAAAGCATACTTTTGACCTGAATAAAGCATATTGACGCCAACAGCGTTAGATATTTTTTTTTAACAAATTGATAACTGCACGGTGCCTTGATATAAGTTTAAAAAAAATCTAATACAAAACTTAATTGTGTGTTAACATTATATCCTGTACCATTAAAAAAAATCAGTGTTCTGATCTGGTGGGGCAGTTCACGTGAAGCGGAAAAAATAAGATTCTAAAATTTGTTCATATTCAGCCCTAATTAGACTTCTAGTAGGTATGAATGTGAATATACATTTTTTTCTATGATGTGTATTTGCCATGTTATGGGCTTCTAGATAGCAGTCATATTTAAAATTTGGAATTTTTTGAAAGTCGTTTTCTAATTGAACAAATTTATAATAAAATATTAAACGCAGATTTATACAGATTAATTGCTCTTTTTGAAAATAAAATAAAATTTGAAAATAACTTTTTACTAATGTACAAAACAGAGAGCAAACACTTTAAAACGAAATTACAATCTCTTGAACGATCGTTTTTTAATTCTCTTTTATACCAAAATACAACTCAAAATACAAATATTAAAAATACATATATTTAAAATAGAGTATGCATTCATTAATGAGGAAGGTTGATTTATGAATTGCATACGACGTGTTTCACTATTATTATTCAAAGTATGTGCATAAAAAAATGAACTCACTGTGGATCATTTCTGTTAGGTCGTCTGTAGCATGGAGGAACTCTCTCTTCGTATTTATTCTTTGCCGTCGAGTTGCCTACTTCCTTCATTCTTTGGACCTGTGAATCTTCCCACCGATCGAGTTTCAAATGTTTGACTTTGCTGATATGGGCACCCATACCGCGGTGTATACTTGCACACCGCATGCATATGAAGATTCCGATATTATACGAAGCCCAGTCTGGCTCTGAAAATGAATAAGATATTATACATGTATATACTTAGTAGTCTCATTATCGCTATACACTAACTGACACATACTACGATTATTGTTACGTCATCTTGTATGTACACACTATATAGACTGCAACTAAAATAGGTAGGAAACCACTTGTAGGTGGTAGAGCTACGATAAATAATACGATCTAAATATACTACATATCACGATCTCTCAATTTTTTCCACCCCATTTCTACACCTTAGGGGTTGACTTATCAAAAAAGTAAGGATGGGCAAACGTGAGCAAACATTTTTCAAATGTCTTTCTGATAACCTCTTTGTAGGGGTGGGCAAAAAAATTTAAATGTTCGGCAAAATAGACATACCCTCTACTAATTTTCAAATTCTTCAGCGAAAAATGGGGGTCTACTTCTCGGAGCTCTAAGAAATGTTCAGTCATTGACAATTAAATTAATCGAATTTAGTTATCTATATATATCAAAATCAATCTACCAATGTATGTAATCGCATCATTTCAGAATAGCTGTACCTATTTGGATAACTCTTTTTTGTTCTGTTTGTAATTGTCAGGATAAGTTTTATATGATAACATTTGCAAAATCGTATAAAAAAATGGAAAAATTCGGGTTACAAAATCTCCGTAAAAAAGTGAGTGCATGACACAAAAGACAGCAGGGAAATCCTCAGAGATATCGACAGATTGATAGAATATAAAATCCATTATATGATAGACTAAAATTCAGCCAAAAATTCCCGTTGGGTAGTTCATTTGCTGGTTTTATTTTCTCCTTAAAACTTTTTCACTGACAAATAATATTCGATTGTGAGGGCTGTTCGATAGCAATTATTTAGCATTAGCTGACCCGGCCACGCATTGCGTTGGCTCAGTTATTATATCAGTACATATTGATAAGAATTCATAATTGTTGTTGATAATATGACCAATAAACATCACTCAACGAACTAACACGCAGCGGAAGCTCTCAAAAGGAAGAAAAAACCCAATTTTGAAACATTCTTCATTGGTGCTCCGCTCCTATTGGTCTTAGCGTGATGTATATAGCCTATAGCCTTCCTTAATAAATAAGCTCTCTAACACGCAAATAATTTTTAAATTCTGACCAGTTCCTGAGATTGCCACCTCACAAACTTTACCTCTTTATAGTATTAGTATAATTATACAGTGTAAGGAATCCTTATTAATATTGTAAAGACATGTGTGAGTTTGTATGTTTGCTACGCTAGGGTTTAACAACTCAACCGATCATCATAAAATTTTATATACACGTTGTCAGTTGTACCGAAAAGGACATTTCAAGCAGAAAAGGTGTAGTGTCCCCGGGGAATACGTTAAATCTTTATGACGACGAGCAATGCCGCGTGCAAAAACTAGCAATATTATAGACGAGAAAGTTTGTGAGGATTGTTAAATAAATGTTATTCTCCAACGCAAAAACAGCTTAAAGGATTTTGATAAGAATTTACAGTAATATAGTGATATTACTGTAAATGTAAATGTAAAAACGAGATGAAAATCCGCTCAGTACGCTCAGTATATGTCGTGACATATAAAACAAAGTCTTCGGCCGCGTCTGTTCGTTTGTTCGCGATAAGTTCAAAACGTACTGCACGACATATAAAACTAAGTCCTCGGCCGCGTCTGGTCGTTTGTTCGCGATAAGTTCAAAACGTACTGAGCGGATTTTCATCTCGTTTTCATTAATACATAGAGTCATTTGAGGAAGATTTAGGTATATGATTTGTCAAGATTTTTTATAAATTCGTTGAAATATAACGATAATGGTTGGAAGTGTCGGAAAAAGGTCAAGCCGGCTGGGAAACGCTGCCTAATTCCTTTGAAATATAAGAAAACATTTAAAATAATAAACGACGCAGACGAAGCCGCGAGAATCAGCTAGCAATTTATAAATCAGAATAACACATAGGTTACAATTTATAAATAAATTAAATATAACTTGTCACTTCATAGAAGACAATAGAATACAATAGAAGTGAAATTTTTGTAAAACGGGGAAAAATTTTAATTAAAAAATGTTATAACAAAAAGTCAACGTCACGCAATATTCCCAGGCGGCCACCTATCCAGGTACGAACCGCGCTGCTGCTGAACTTCGGTGATCGGATGAGAAGCGATGTTTTCAACACTCTACCCGACACAGTGTTTACCAACACCATTTTTCGTCACACAAAAAGGTTGCCGATCAGAATTTCAAAGTCCTCCCATAAGAAGTTTAACTTCAAAAAATCTGCCACAGCCGCCACAGGAGTGTTATGTACGCGTGCTTTGAGTAGATAATGATATAAAGATAATGTATGTTGACATCTATACCAATATTATAAAAAAGTAAAGTTTGTGAGTTTGTGACGTTGTAGGGAGTAGCCTCAGGAACTACTAAACCGATTTTGAAAATTCTTTTACCAATAGAAAGCCACGTTATTTGCAAGTGTCATATGCTATATATTAACCCGAAAAATGAAAAGACTTTTTTGGGGTAGTCGGAGAAAAAAAGAATAGAACGAAAACGTTTCTTACGAACGCTGCCTTAATGACGAGAGTTTGATGAATGAGTTCTAGAGAAAAGTTGTATAGCTGGATAATTCCTACAAAAGTCAGAGACAGCATATGTCTAACTTTTATATTTAAGTCACAAAAAGTAATTTTTTATAAATATATACCGCCCAACGAAGTGGGCATGTGTCAGCTAGTCTATACTAATATTATTAAAGAGGTAAAGTTTGTGAGTTTGTGACGTTGTAGGGGTAATCTCAGGAACTATTGGTCCGATTTGAAAAAATCAGTGTTATATAGCTCATTTATCGAGAAAGGTTATAGGCTATATATCATCACGCTAAGACCAATAGGAGCGGAGCACCAATGAAGAATGTTTCAAAATCGGGTATTTTTACCTCTTGAAAGCTTCCGTTGCGTGTTAGCGTTAGCCCAGAGTAATTATTCCACGCGAACGAAGTCGCGGGCAGAGGCTAGTCATTTATAAAGATACAAACACAGGCGAAGGCGCGGGCAACTAATACTTATTTTATATAAAAAGAAGATGGAGCTCTAAATTATATTATTCAATAGGTCATTATCTTTAAACAACCTGAGCAGTGTTCAATATCCTTTTAATTTATTTTATAAGTATATTTTATTATTATAATCTTGAACGGGTAATTTAATTAAGCTAATGAATTAACTATTATTTGCAAATGAATTATTAATGATGGTTCAGAATTAATCAATTAATTCCTTAATTACACTCATTATTCGTATAAAAGTAATTAAAGTATTTTAAGTACCTAAGTTACACATGGATTAATTACAAATGTAGAATTACACGAGCTATAAGAAACTCACTAATATGTTATATAAAGGGAATTTACGACCTATATTACGGCAACTTATTTTTCCATTCCTTATCATATGAAAATGAATGTAAACGCACGTGCGATAAGATTTTATAGTACAAATCGTTCCACCATACCTTGAGTAATACTGTGACGTAAATAATAAATATCATGTACTTCTATAAAAACGTGCCTGAATACAATCGAGAAATTTCAATTTCGTTTGTCAAACTCTTTAGCAGTTTGATAAGCGAAACGCGTACGTCATTCCTTTCAACCATAGATTTAATGTTTTCAACTAAAATCGAATTAGATGTTCCGTATATTGTACGATGTACAGTCGTCGCAACGAAACAGTACTTCGCGATGGTCGATACGAAAATAGAGTAAGTTAGTATGACGCGACGCAACGATCCCCGCGAAGACAGCAAACGCTTACAAAACTTAACTCTAACCGGTCGATGGAAATTGATATTTTGATGAAAATAGGTGCTTCCATGTCGCGACGCGACATCCGTATTTACAAGCACTCACAGTTTACACAGACACAACGTCACGCAGCACACGACATAGATACGTGGCCTCTGCGCCACGCGTAAATAACATCGTGTAACCGTATCAACTACCAAGTCTATGGACTATGGGGAATATTGGTACATATACAACCTCCTTTAAAAATAAATTGATTCGAAATTCGAAAAAAAAAGTTTGTTAAGCGTTCCAATACCAATAATGTTTTTCACGTGACATGTACATTGTGAAGCGCAAGAAATATCTCTAACGTTTGATACAGCAAGATATGGGCGTAGCATTTGTCAAAAATAAATGAGTCATGTCGTGAATCACGTTGGGTGCCAGTTCTGACGAATATATGAGTATCTATAAGATTGGGTAATAATGAAAGCTCTGTGTTCTGGGAAATAAAGTATAAATATGCGGGTTTCGTAATTTGTACGTTATTAAATTAAATCGGTTATCGATTAAACAGACCGATCAAACAGACGATTGTAAGTGAAGAATAATATAGTAAATGCTTTGATATCCGAATTTTCTAAAAAAAATACGTCGGCTTCATGAACAAATGTGATGCAAATTAAATTATTAGGAATCTAATGAAGTTATTTAAATAAAGAAAACATGAATAAAAGAAGTAATAAAAATTATATTATCTCAGAAATTCATTTATAATTAAAAGAGTTTTATAATGGCATTTTTATTAATTCCAAATTATTATCGAATAACGGTACAAAAGCAAGAGTTGTAACGTTCATTCTTTCCTTGAAAGTTTCTCGTCTATCTTTTTTAATTTTGTTATCAAAAGTAAATATTTCAAAAAACAGACCGATTTCTCTGTGTCCAGCAAAAGTCATGTCAATATTCGATTATCGTTAATTTTCTGAGTTTTGGGTTACTCGTTAGCTGTTATTTTTTTAATTTTATTACTGAAGTTATACTTCTTTTGGCGCGTTAGGGAAAAATGATGAGAGTAAATTTTTACGATGCACGCGCACACCGTCACGAAAAACCGACACCCTGAAGTTAGTTATAGTCAACATTTTGTTTCTTTGTATTTCTTTGTATTTAAACTTTCTATGTATTAAATACCTTTTTTCTATTGTTAGTGTCGTTTTTTCTACAAACGTAGAATAAGGCGAAAGATAAAAATTTTAAAAAGATTTTTATCTTGTTACGCCACCGAAGTATAACTTCTAACGCGTGTACATAAGTACACACACATTTTTTTTATATTTCACACAATCTATACTAATATTATAAAGAGGTAAAGTTTGTTGAGTTTGTGACGTTGTGGCGTTGTAAGGGGTAATCTCAGGAACTACTGGCCCGATTTGAATAATTCTTTCAGTGTTATATAGGTCATTCATCGAGAATGGTTATAGGCTATATGTCATCACGCTAAGGCCAATAGGAGCGGAGCACAGATGAAAAATGTTTCAAAATCGAGATGTTTTTTTTTGAGAGCTTCTGCTGTGTGTCAGCGTTAGCCCAGAGTAGTAACTATTACTACGCGGACGAAGTCGCGAGCAGGGGCTAAAATCTATATACTAATATTATAAAGAGGTAAAGTTTGTGAGTTTGTGACGTTGTAGGGGGTAATCTCAGGAACTATTAAACCGATTTTGAAAATTCTTTTACCAATATAAAGCCACGTTATTTATGAGTGTCATAGGCTACATATCATCACGCTAAGACCAATAGGAGCGGAGCAATAATGAAAAATGTTTTAAAATCGGGGTATTTTTTCCTTTTGAGAGCTTCCGCTGCGTCTTAGCCCAAAATAACTATTTCACGCGTGCGAAGTCGCGGGCAGAAGCTATTAACTAATTATATTATCTATAATCTATACTAATATTATAAAGAGGTAAAGTTTGTGAGGTTGTAGGGGGTAATATCTGGGGAGTCGGAGAAAAATGGTCGAACGAAAACGTTTTGTTACGAACGCTGCCCTAATTATGAGATATATATGATTGAGTTCTAGAGAAAAGTTTTAGCTTGATAATGCCTATTACCGCCCAACGAAGTGGGCACGGGTCGGCTAGTCTGTAAATATAAAAAAATCTGAAAAATCTTCTGTAAAGTTCCGTGTTAAGTATAATTTTATTTATACATTTTATACAATACACAAACAATAAGAGCAGACATAATATCACTACATATTATAAAGTCCTCTGCCATGCCTGTCTGTGTGTTCGCGATAAACTCAAAAACTACTGAACGGATTCTCATAACGTTTCCACTAGCAGATAAAGTGATTCCTGAAGAAGGTATAGGTATATAATTTTTCAATGTTTTTTCATAATCAAGGCGGGACGACGTCTGCCGGGCCCGCTAGTGAATTATATAAATAATACTTCGGAACATCAATCTGTGTTTAAAACCATATTTAATAAGTTATCTAATAATAACATTTCACGGGATTTGTTGCCATGAATAAACCTTACAATACGAATTAAGAGATTTTTTTGTGAATTTGTAAGTAACTTTATTACACGTATTATCTTTTAATAATGTGCTCATAAGTAAAGCTGTACTGTAACTGCTACGTATTTAGATATGTATTTACAATATTTTTTTTTACTTTCTTTCTGGCAACTAATCTTAGATTATTATTGCCATTGTCGAGTACTTAATAGTATTACAAGTTCTTCTTTTTTTATTTTTGGCAACCAGTCTTCTAGTAGACTATTATTGCCATTGTCAAGTGAGTATCGATATTACAAGTTTCTTGATATACAACGAACTCTTGATATATAACAAGATGGTCGCCATCTTGTTAGAACTTTCCATAGAGTTTTTGTGGCATCTCAGAATTCATGGTCCGTGATATTATTTTCCATTCACTTCACTTATGCACAATAAACAAACTATATTATATAAAACACCACCAATTATTCACAATATAGAGTCAAGTAACACAAGATCATGAATAAAATATAAAATCCACTACATGACAGACCAAAATCCCGCCAAAAACTCATTTATAAAGTTATCTATAGCTATGGAAATAACGACTTTGCCCGTTTGCTAAAAAGTATCTATATTTATCTACAAGACTCTATTGCTAACATAATATAAAACGGTTGCTATGATTATTGATTGATTGGTTTTTGCGGAAATTATTAAAAATGGTATTATTTTTATTAATATAGTTTCATCATTATACCACAAAATTTGTAATTTTGTTGGTACATTACATAACATAGTTCGGTTATTCTTCATAAGTAATATGAATTAATTCCATAAAGGAATAATTTAGGAATGATACAAAACCTCCTTACACTCCTTGCTAAATAGAAAAAAGTGTACAGGCATTTTTTTGTGAAATTAGATTCTTTGCGTAAAATTAGATTTGATAGTAAGTAAGTATACATGTAAGTAAAATTGATTCGATTGATGAATTTATTGTCCAAGTTTAGTTTATTGACAAGACTTTTACTGGCATATAAAGAATTAAAAATTATTGCTATACATATAATTATGTTTCTTTTCTCCAAAGGAGGGAAGCGACAATGCTAAAATTTAGTAGAGCCAACGTAAAATTGGAAAAAGGAGAAAACACAATTTAAAAAATATAAAGAGTGCACAAATTCATATAAAACATGCAGTTCCTATGAAGAAATAAAAAAAAAAATAAGGGAAAAAATTCGTAAGCACCAATTAGTTTGTAATAAGATTTATAACTGATAACCTATATCTGTTACAATTGAGAAGGACTTGTATTTGTTTATGGGATAAAAAGTAATTTGTTAAATACACTTTTCAAAAGATACTTTTTAATCGAAAATCCGAAACCTGTACATTTGTTTTCAGTATTGACATTTAACAAACCGAACCTGGCAACACTACAGATATTACTTCCATAATACCATATAGTTCGGATCTGCGTACTGTGTATGCTACCAATAAATAATACTATTTGAAATCAACCAAATATGTAGTGATTTTTACTTTTAAATACAGTAAAAAATAACACAGCTTATAAGATTACAACATTTAAATATTTTGAATGCAGTGAACCTTTTCATAAGTCTTCAATATCTTTGTATCAATTTAAGATAAGCGTTCACAAATTAAGATAATTGTAATGAAGTAAATATACCGACCATCACGAAATTGATAACATTTTTATATGTCGCTAAAAACAAATATTTTAATAAAACATTATTCAAAGGTCAAATTATTCAAATATGCTTATAATTATACAGGATATTATAGGGAATAAAGTATTACTATTAGTACCATGCTATGCTAAAAGAAATGTAGGACAGTAAAACAGCTATTATAGTCAAATTAGGTCACACGCGTACACATGCACTGTATATCAACATGCAAAGATTCAAACGAGAGAAAACTTTCATTCAAAATTGTTATTACTAATTCTAAAAATTGACATTATATCATGCAATGTGCAAAACAAGTTCGTTATCATGTTAAGGAACTTTTAATACTATCTATTTCAAGAAAATACTGAGGCATCAATATATTTTAATCAAAGTAAACATGCGCATTTTTTTCAGTTGTAATAGAGTTGCCAAATACACAATCTGGACAAGTTCACACCTATACTCAATTATCAGTTAGCATAAAATTTACGTATCTCTAGCTACGTTTATTATATGTACCTCGGTGAGAGGTACAAGCTAACAAACATCACTGATATGAGATTTATATCATGCAAAACATATTAAGTATGTTGTTTATGTCATCGTTAGTTCGTATTTGACGATGATTTGTTTTCATTGAATGCATTTTACGTCGAGGTCACTGAACTCAACAGCATGGACATATTTACGCCCCCCGCCTATTCACCACCCCATGAAAATACCACGCTCAAGGGAAACACGATCACATTAAAATATTAATAAATCACGTATAACCACATACCCGGGCTTCCACAATCGACACAAACATTGTTTCCACTTTTCTTTTGCAACTCCTGTAATAATTTCTGGTTATGATCTACCATCGTGGAACTTTTGCATCAATAATGAAGACATACACGCTAATGTACGTCGCCACTCGAAAGTCGAACGGCTCGAACGAACGCGTTCTGTGCCACTGCGCGAGGGAGCGAGCGAGACTTCGACCGACGTGCGACGAATCGGTTCAACAAACCCCATTTCGTGGGTGAGGAACGCCGTTGCACTCACACGCATACGATTTCTGTACGTTTGAATGAGATGGAGAGGTCTAGTTTCGTTATATGAATGAAACCAGTGTGTAGTGGACGCTAGTGGATTACTCGTAAAATTTATTTGTGTGCGTAAGTGTACATGAGATGGCGTAGTTGCATAGTAGAAATAGCGACCGTATGTATTGTACATACGTAGATACGTGATGCGATCATGCGACACGAATACACATACGCTAGACTCGCGTAAATACATGTAAATGGTGGGAAGAATCTATTACGGACGAGTCTATCTATAAATAATAATTATTCTACGAAATTCCGCGTGGGTAATTAAATATAGTAACGATCGACCGCTTGCGACAAACTCTGAGACATTTCTGCATATAATGAAAATATTCATGATTTTACTAACTACTTTTTACTAACATTAACTAAAGCGAAAGGTCAAATATCATTTCTGTTGTAATGTATTTACACAATAAATAATGTACCTAAAGATTAATCAAATAGTATATAATTTATGGTATAATTTAATTTTAAAAAATACAATATATATTCGTAAAAAGTATTTTTGCTTTATTATTATTATTATAAGTAGTTAATATTTATGAATCTATACAGAATTATCTACTGATTCAACTCTACAAAATAGTTTATATAAAATACTCGTAAGCTTCGTTATCCCGAGTACTTTTATATTGTTATTATTGTAAAATTGCAACAGGTTGATAACATTTATTTAAAACTTCAAAAACCTACATAATTATCATATCCAAGTATTTCTTAATAAGTAATAATTCTGAATATTATTAGTGTTTATTAGAAGTTCCTAATGCATCAGAGAATAAGTAGTTACCAAGTAGTAGTTCTACCAAGCGCACTTATTTAATTTCTAGGGCGCAGGACGACGCGTCCCACGAAAGGTGCTTCTAGGACGCCAATTGTCCCGTTATACTAGGAAGTCACAACTAGGGCGGCGGTAAAGGGACCAATTCCGCGAATAACCGGTATTTGCGGAATCTTAGACGAAACTCACCAATTTAATATGAATTAACAAAAAGAGTATCTATTAGTAATTAGATAAACATATATTACGATGGGTTATCTCAGTTCGATGCCCGTAGGCTCCATCGGGTTAATATTCAAATATATCATGTATGTTAAATTAGGGGCACAAAGGAGGCGAGTTGAATATGATACTTACCAACATATTATTTATAGTATTAATTGTTCGATACTTTACCTTAAAAATGTGACTTAAAATCGTTAACATTATAATTTTGCATACAAGCATAGATCATTATAATATTCAGCAACTACATCGTAGGTAGCGTAGTTTATCTTTGACAAATTATTATTATTATTGCAAATATTACTTATGCCATATATATTTTTTTCTAACGGTCAAATTTGTCATTTTCTAATTTGAATACTTTCGTCTGAAAAAATTATAACTTGTACAGTTTGAAGCTGAGACTTCTGTGTTTGATTGTAAATACTGTTGTTGCTGGACTTTAACTCTGCTATCGAATTTATTATCTCATGTTGATAGGTCGTTTGATTGTCTGTGATAGAACAAACAGAGATGTTTACAATAGTAGTATATACATAGAGCCGAAATATAAATATGAAGCCTCGAAATAATGGTACAACTTTTATTCTCTTTCTAAAGTACACTAATACTTATAATGCGGCTCAGGCGGAACGTGACAATGAGTCATGCTTTTTCGTGCGTGCAATCGGACGGAATTGATTTATAAGATGTTATCACGTCAAAATATCTCTACTCAAACAAAACTTAAGCTTAAAAAAGGCTCTTTTAATAAACTTCATTTTTCTATAGTTTATATTTGGCTCTTTTGGACGTTGAATTTGCCCACCACTGCTCCAGTCGATACATTACAAAATTTATGAGCAAATTCTAATCAGTGTGTCAAAGATCGATGAAGATATAAAAGTTCATAAGGCCAACAGGGGATAGAGAAGTCGAAAAAAAAGGAAATAAAGAACCATTGTACATTATTATTTTTGTTTCCAAAATGTTCTATCTATACATACATAATAAGAATGTAAATCTAACGTGTCTTTTTAGATTTTTGTGAAAAAAATTGTTGCACGTGTCTTGGAATAAGTAATACTTAATAAAATACATTTTTAGAGATGTTTGTATGTCTGTTTGTTTGGACACGCATCACTGCTAAGTACTGCGTTCACGATAAAACCTCACGAAAAAATTCATAAAGCATATTCTCGAGTAACATCTTGTCTTGGTTTCATTAAAATCGGTTTACTCTAGTAAAATTATTGTAATTGTTATCTAGATTAAATTTGAGCGGGTTTTTAATTTGCAATTTTGTCATTGCCCTTTTGTCACCCTTCTACATATTTTAAAGTACCATTTTAAAATGTTATGATTACTGCTTAAATACTATGTAAAAACGTAATGATATGTAGACTGAATAATATATATCCTTCTCACTGTCTTCTTTAAACCTGTAGAAGTCTCGTTAGAATCGATTCAATGGTTGAGTTTCTCTAACAAATAGCAGACACTACAATATTATTTATACGTATAAATATCTATTGTTACTTGCGTTTTTATATTTATAATTGACTAGCCTCTGACCGCGACTTCGTCCGCGTGAAATAGTTACTTTGGGCTAACGCTAACACGCAGCGGAATCTCTCAAGATCGAAAAAACCTCGATTTCTAAACATTCTTCATTCGTGCTCCGCTCCTATTAGTCTTAGTGTGACGATATATAGCCTATAACCATCCTCGGTAAATGAGCTATAATAACACTCAAGTAATTTTTCAAATCGAACCAGTAGTTGCTGAGATTACCCCCTACAACGTCACAAACTCACAAACTTTACCTTTTTATAATATTAGTATAGAAATACAGATGACACTATACATATTGTTCTGTAACTTCAACGCTTGATGCAGCGCACGCCATATCATATATATTTCAGCCTGAAATGATTTTTTCCAGCATTCTTTACATTTTATCATTATATTTTGCTAATTTAAACAATGTCTTCATAAATTATAAACCATGTGTTATAGTGTCTAAGTTAGATTACTGTAATGTTTTATTACGTATCCTTTCAGTAGTTTTCGCATGAAAGAGTAATGAACATCCATCCCAACAATCTATCTCGTATATATCTCGTAATACTGCCATTTGCTTGTAGCTTAGCTCACGCTAATGTATATATAATGTCTCCCAAGGAACAGTACATCTCGGGATGGAAATATCATGTCTTTTTTTGTAACTGCGACAACGTGGATACCAAATTTTATGATGATCGGATGAGTAGTTAAGGACTGAAAACGTAACAAACTTACATTCACATTTATCATATTAGCCATAGTTATGTTTACACATTAGGAGCAGATATATACATAGCTAATTGGAGTTACTATAATAAAGTTTTCAAAACAGAAGGAAAACCTACAATTTAAATATAATCGATGATGGTCTTATGGTAGCTATGCTAACGAATTTAGAATCAACTTATTTAGCATCTATAATTTAAGTGACTTCTATATTACTATCACGTGTTTAATGAGTTCGTTTTAAACTGTGAACAAATAATATATTTTTCGCAACGAACGCCTATAGGTTTTACTCACGTTAGTTACTCTGATTTGAATTTAGTTCACGCTAACGTTCCTGAGACTGAATGGACCACCACGAACCAAGTATAAATATATATTTGTGTCATATTACTCTGTATAGATGAATCGCACGAACAACGCTTAGTTTCATGGCCTTCATTGGCTATGGCCTCTCATCTCTTCATACATATACTTAGTCTGGCCATAAATACTGTTACAATTAAAAATAAACAAAATATTACATTTGAATTTGGAATCTGTCATTTTTATATGATTATACATTGAGTTTTCTCATTTTGGCGCCAATACATTGTACAATATTTTGTGATATTAAAATGGAATGGAGTGACAAAGAGAACCGAATCGCTGTGATTGCATTACAGAAAGTAGGTATGGAGCCAAATGCAATATTTAAAATTCTCCATACGCTTAGTATAAGTAAAATGTTTGTGTACCGGGCTATTAATAGGTACAATGAGACTTCCTCTGTTTGTGACAGAAAAAGATCTGGCCGTCCACGTAGTGTTCGTACGAAAAAGGTGGTAAAGCAGTAAGGGAAAGAATTCGAAGAAATCCTATCCGAAAGCAAAAGATTTTATCTCGGGAGATGAAGATAGCACCTAGAACCATGTTGCGTATTTGAAAAGATGACTTAAGATTTGCAGCCTATAAGAAACGTACTGGTCATTTCTTAACTGATAATTTAAAAAAGAATAGGGTGGTAAAATCGAAACAACTACTGAAGCGGTACGCAAAGGGAGGTCACAGAAAAATTTTGTTTACGGATGAGAAAATTTTTACAATTGAGCAACATTTTAACAAACATAATGACCGTATTTATGCGCAAAGCTCTAAGGAAGCTTCCCAATTAGTCGACAGAGTGCAACGTGAGCACTATCCGACTTCGGTGATGGTTTGGTGGGGTATTAGCTATGAAGGAGTGACTGAGCCGCACTTTTGTGAGAAAGGTACCAAAACATCGGCACAAGTGTATCAAGATACCATTCTTGAGAAGGTAGTGAAGCCCCTTAACAACATCATGTCCAATAACCAAGAATGGTCCTTCCAGCAAGACTCGGTGCCGAGTCATAAAGCACGGTCTACGCAGTCTTGGTTGGAAACGAACGTTTCGGACTTCATCCGAGCTTAAAACTGGCCGTCGTCTAGTCCCAATCTTAAACCGCTGGATTATGATTTATGGTCAGTTTTAGAGAGTACGGTTTGCTCTAAACGCCATAATAATTTGGAGTCCCTAAAACAATCCGTACGATTGGCAGTGAAGAATTTTCCCATGGAAAGAATGCGTGCTTCTATTGATATCTGGCCTCAACGTTTAAAGGACTGTATTGCAACCAATGGAGACCACTTCGAATAAGCTTTTATATTTTAAATTGTTTTATATTTATGTATTAAACTAACACACTGTAAAAGTAATAAATGTTATTTGCAATAGAAAATATTTTTTTTCTTTGTTTCAGTATTTATGGCAAGACTAGGTATATATATCTGAGTAATAAGTTTTGTTCTTGTCTTTTATATACTTCTCCAGGCCCATAGAAGAACCGCCTACGGGGCACCGTTGTGGGAGAGCGCCACGAACGTTCGAGTGCTGCGCATTGCGCAGCGCACAGTGGCGTTGAGGGAAATCCGCGGGTACCGAACGGTGTTCTCGGCGGCGGCCATGGTGCTCGCGGGCTCTCTTGCTTGGGAGCTGGAGGCGGAAGTTCTTGCCGCCGTATACAACTAATCGGCGGCAGGGAAATCCCAAGGGACAACCTCCGGCTCCCAGGGAGATTGCTGCGTTGCGGGCGAGAGCCCGTAGCGAGCAATTAGAGAGATGCGGGCGGGACCTGGCGGACGAGCGTTACGGAAGGTGTACCATCGACGCCGTCCGCCCGGTGGTGCCGGGGTGGGTAAACAGGGGCTGGGGCTCACTGACGTACCGTCTGGTGCAGGTGCTGACCAGGCACGGATGCTTCGGTTGGTACCTGCACCGGATAGCGCGCAGAGAGCCCAACGCCACATGTCACGAGTGCAGCGCTGAGACGGACACCGCGCAGCACACTCTCACTGAGTGTGCGGCGTGGGACGATCAGCGCCGCGCTCTGGCTGCGGCGGTAGGGAACGATTTCTCGCTGTCGGGCGTGGTTTCGGCCATGCTCGGCAACGAGGAGGGGTGGACTGCTGTGGCCTCCTTCTGCCAGGAAGTCATCTCGCAGAAGGAGGCGGCGAAGAGGGCCCGCGAGGAAGATCCGCGAAGTGGTCCTCTCCGCCAAAGGAGAGCAGGAAGGAGGGGGAGGCGGAACGCTCGCCCCCTCGCATAACCGAGCCGATCCTGAGGAGACGGGTCAGGGGACCCATCTCCTCATTGCACAGGTGAGGCTGACGAGGGGAGACGACTGGTTGTGTACCCAGTAGTCTCTCTATAGTAGGACGAAGCCTGGCGTTCACGCGCCAGGCTGCCGCGGGGGCGGATTCTCAGGAAGACAGCAGGTTCGATCCCTGGCCGCCTCTACCATGCGGCGGACGGTACACCGTGGGGTTTTAGTCCGTGCGAGTCGGACATAACCCACTCTCTCCCCCGAGAGGGTGGCGTATCCATAAAGGATTTGCCCACGTAAATAAAAAAAAAGGCCCATCGAGGAACCAAAGTTAAACTACTTTATGGCTTATACGTATATTGCAGGCGATAATCTAATAGTGAATGGAAACTTAAAATAACAGTACGTTATTCTTATAATTAATTTATAATATGGTAGAGAACACGAAAGGAAAGTTAGATTATATATGACATATGAAGTAGGAAGTTCATGGTTTTCGTACAATTAATAACTAAGAATATTTTGTACAAATTAAATTAGAGTTCTGCTGTATAGAGGTTTAATACGGAGTCTTTATATCATGTAATTACTGGTCCTGTGGCATAAACAGGATTTCTGCCTGGGATATTCCTGGCAATTGTCATTATTGATAACAATGTGACGAATAATCTTCGTTTTTGTTTCAAATTGACTACGCTATCGGCCTAGTAAGGCTTTAGCAGCTTCAGCGGACTACTAAGGCGAACGCTTAAGGCACTCAGCCGACTTAATTTTGACAACTAACTCAAGGGTGCACGCACACCTCGGCTTGAACAAGAATAATCTTCGTCAATGGGTCATTAGACAATTAGCCTCACCACCGTCAATATTAGCTTTGTAATCGTGTGTAAGCCGTTAGATTACATGTTTTGGTTATTAAAGACAAATTAATCAGTTTACAGACCAATTCACTATTTAACTAATTCTGGTTTTGCTCAAAATTTAGTACAGTAGAACCTCGACAAGTTAAACCTCGATAAGGTAAAAACCTCTATAACTTCAAAAAATAATCTGTTCTTTTCCCTTCAGAGCCTAAAACCTCTATTACTTAAAATACGCACCCTCGATAACTTAAACTAATAATTTCTGTATTAACCCTCAGTTACTTAGAGAAATATTTCGATGAGCTCTGTAACATAAACTGTCTGTCAATGAGGCATTTCGAATGAATGCACAAAACAAAAAGTTTTTCGAAATTTATTGATTGGACGTGTTTACAAGTAAAATTGTTAACACAAAGAATAAGTATACAATCACCTTGTTTGTTTCTGTGAAATCCCTAGAAGCTGTATTTGCGATGGTTAGGACAACGGTTTACTTGGATGATTAGTTGTTGATCATCCAGGAAACTGTGCTGTGTGATAAAAGTTACCTAAGTAAAATGAGTTCGAAACGAAAATTAACAACTCTAACATACGCTGATAAATTGGAAGCGATAAAAGCGGTGAATAGTGGATTAAAGTTTGAAATACACGAAATTACATTATCACTTATAATTAAAAAAGAAGCTGAACTCTTGACGAAACGAGAATTTGGAGAAAGTATTTTATGTAAAAGACGAAAAATTGCTGAATTCCTTATTTTGGAGCAATGTTTATTTACGAGGTTCAAACAGTGTCCAAACCAAATATAAGTGTTACACACCCACAATGAAGAAAAAGCTGAAGAGTTCGCCATTTCGCTGAAAATCCATAATTTTAAAGCTATTAATGGCTGGTTAGAAAACTTCGAATAACGGTATGATTTGGCTTTCAAGAAAGTGTGCGGCGAAAGTGCGAGTGTAACATAAGCCCTTGTTTGTAGCCCTTGTAAGTTAAAAACTCTATAACTTAAAATATTTTCTGTTTCCCTTGGGTTTTAACTTATCGAGGTTCTACTATAATATAAACAAAAAAAAACTAAATGAGATCTAGTTTCAGACCAAACCGACAGAAATTAATAGAGTACTCGAAAGAGTCAAAGTAGTACTTATTTCACACCGGTGGTCAATAACGACTGAATAGTTTATTTTTTATTGAATTGTCTAATTAATACCTCTGTTGACTGATTGTATTTATCATTTCTTAAAAATAACGTCACTGAATGAAAAAATAACTACAAAAAATTTGCGGTTCTGTTATTATCTCATTCTGTGGTTTCTACCACAGTACCATACATGAATAGTGTTGTCAGATCAGTAAAATCAAAACTAAATATAAAAAATCTACATTTCAGTGATCATTGTAAGTGTGGATTCTATTGATCTATAAATTTATTAGGAAAATAATATAAGTACTTATTATACATTTGGTAGTTTAGAATAAACTATTACAGTAATTCTTTACTGGGATTTATATATCTAAAATAAATCTTGCCTTAAACTATTTATTCAGGTTGGCACTACATTGTATGTTTTTATATTACAATAAACATAACAATACAATTAACTTATAATAATATATAAATGTATGTTATAACTATTTTTTTATATATCTGCCGATTTAAACTTTATAAGGATGTACAATAGAGAGATAAAGTTTTTCCACTAATTCTGTATATTTTGTTTTGACAGCACGTTCTAACATGAACAATTTCAAGCTAGTGTTTCGAAGCGTATGTACAACCAAGTCTGAGTGAATAAATAAAAAAATGACAATTATGACAAGGGATTAGGGAAACCATAGAAAGGAAACTTTTGCGGATTTGTGTGGATGAATCTGTTTTCTTTAAAAAAAGAATTTATTACTTACAGTTGATTACAGCAAGCTAAGGTTATAGAAATGGGGCGCCGATCAATAAATACCACGAAAAGTGGTAAATATATGAACCCCACGGATCAAGCACGTAAGTATTTCAACACCAAATCATGTCTTGAATATTGGAAAAGAAATACTACATAATATTTACTTTATTAATGTAGCTACATTGAGAAACTGATTAGACTACTCCTGTCCAAGACAACTTGACTTCGATCCTTCAGTAAATACGGTAGTACTGAAAGGATACCCCTAGACACAATTTGATTTTAAAATTTTGAGAAACCAATAATTTTTACAGCATTATGTTTTTACTTTCAAATGAAATATGTAATACAAGATCGAGTAATACAGGATAGAAGAGCACAAAAAACTAATGGAATCGAATATTCGCAGATATCACATGTTAAAAATAATTACATATTAACATTTTAAAAATAAACTTCTCTGAATCTCTCATATGATCATTTTTTGTACAGTAGAACTGGGATCAGATGAAATACCAGTAAAATCCTTATATAACCTACTAAAAAAATGTTGATTGCAAAATGTACCGATCTAAACATCCTCCCTCTTTTTTTTTTTATTTTTTTTTTTTTTTTATTTCCCTTTTTTTTTAGAGGAATTCCGTGCAACCCCCCCTGATTTTTTTCTCTCTAAATATCCGTTAGGCTGATTAGAAGTTTTTTTTAAATTCCTTATTAGAAACAATATCCATGTCTCTCCTAGTAGGTTCTTATTAAATTTGAAAAGGTAAAGAGAGGATTGTTGGTAGGGGAGGAGAATGTTGGTGTGCATCATTAGGAGCCTTTTACCCTAGGGTTACAATTCCCAATTATGGCTCTGGGCTTTTCATTCTACAGTGTTATGGATGTAGCACCTTGCTCTGTGAATCTATAATATTCTAAGAAATTCATTTCTCTAATAAAATCCTGTTTGTTACAGAGTTATAATATGTAAAAATGTTAAAACAATACTACTCTAACAATTAGTATGAAAATTGAAAACACAGATATTAATATGTTCCATGCCAAGTGTACTCACTTGTAATACACTTTAGGTCATTAGCCAACATGTGGCACGGGATTTGTTATATGTATAGTTCTTTTTTTCATTTACAGGGAAGGAGGCAAGAAAAAAAGAATTAAAGAAAAACAAAAGGCAAAGACAAATGGTGAGAGCAGCTGTACTTAAAATGAAAGATCCAACACAAATACTTGAAGAACTTCAAAAAATTGATGAAATGGGTATGTGAAGTGTAAAATTATCATTTTATATTGATAGTAGGAAGGTTACTTAACTAACATGTAAATATTAAAATTATAAGAAACTTTAATTATCTTTAATAAACTTTAATATATCAACAGTAAGTAATTGACGGTTGATTGAATGAATATTGAACAGAAAGATTGATTGAAGCTAATTGACTAATGTGTAAAGACTATCAATGACAATAGCCGATTAGCCTTCCGACCTTTGAAATGTTTTATATAATGCAAAATTCTACTCACATAGACAACATTGTGGGATACACATAAACATAATATGTATAATTTTTAGAGATGAAACGGATATTCGGTAACTATCCGGTAACTGGCCTATCCGGCTCAAATTTAAGATCCGGCCGAATACCAGATAAGAAACAAGTGTCCGGCCGGATACCGGATTTTAAATAAATACAACAGAAAGATTAAAAGCACTTTATTTAACATAGAGAATTATGAATTTTTAATAACAGAACAAACAATTAGTAATTTTTTCCAAGAAACTTTAGCAGAAGTTAAAAATTCAATTATGATTTAATAGAAACTAGTGGGCCCAGTGGCTGTTATCCCGATTTATTAATACAAAAAAGTCTTGACAAATTATATACTTAAACCTTCCTCATGAATTACTTTACCTACTGGTGAAACCGCATAAAAATCCATTCAAATGTTTTTGAGTTTATTTAACAGACAGACAGATGTGGCAGAGGACTTTGTCTATAATATATAGTGATGAGTTAAAACATTTATTAACAATGAGCAATAGAATTTCCACAACATGGATTTTTTTTTACAGAATTTAATGTTTTACAACCATCACCTCTCAATGAAAAAGTTTTAAAGGAAAAGCGAAAAAAACTGAGAGAAACTTTTGATAGAGTGCTCAAGATGTATGTAAGTAAATAGTATATTTTAAGAGGAATTATAATCTAAGTATGGTTTACCTAAGAAATGTAATGTTCCTAAATCATTTATATTAAATTTACAGTTCTAGGTTTTGCATGGATACAATGTGCTTATGTAGCATCATAAATGTCTAAAGGATTTACTTTCATTTCTTGGTGTTTTTATGCAATTCATCTAAGTTATAGAAGTGGTGTAATCTTTATATAAACACTAGCGGACCGGGCGGACGTTGTCCTGCCTTGAAAACAAAAAAAAATCCTAAAAGTTGATCGCAGCGCCACCTGCCGGGTCCAATTGTGAATCTAAACCATTCTCGAATCTCCACGAACACACACAAAAAATTTCATCAAAATCGGTCCAGTCGTTTAGGAGGAGTCAGTCACATACACACGCACACAAGAAATATATATATTAAGATTTGTTTTTGTCCCATGTAACTTTAAATCGGTAGTATTTTCTAAGATGCTCATTTTAATTAAGGAAGATTGTGATCTACATTAACTAAAATATTTCATTACATAAGGGTTAATGCTATATTGCTGAAAGTAGTATCACAATTCGCGGTATAAGAACCAGATGAATGTATCTACAAAAAATCCAAAAATCGTTTTTTTTTTATAAACCACATCAGAATGTGGTCCTTTATGAAGTCCCAAAAGGAGGTAACATTATATTCAATATTTCACGAATTCCAAAAGAACCAAATAACATAAGAATCACTTTTAATAGAGCCAGAAAAACATATAATGAGTACCGCTAAATTAGTTTTAATTATCTTACTACCAGTTAGATTTACGGGAACGCATTTGCAAATACAATAATTATTTTTCTTACGATATTGTTTGTTTTACAATATCGTAATCCTACGAACCATATGAACATAAAAGCTTATACGTTATTACACAAAATAAAACTTAATGTCATAAAACATGTATTAATTAATTTTAAGTAGCATATGTCTATTGTATGTCAACCGAATTTTAAATATATATGTATTGTGCCTATGTAAGCATATATAATTAAATAATCCTTAACTTTTTTAAGGCTCTTTGTAGAAAAAACGACACTAACAATAGAAAAAAGGTATTTAATACATTGAAAGTTTTAATACAAAGAAATAAAAGAAACAAAATCTTGACTATACCTAACTTCAGGGTGTCGGTTTTTTGTGACGGTGTGCGCGCGCATCGTAATGACTTCAGGGTGTCGGTTTTCGTGACGGTGTGTGCGCGCATTGTAAAAATTTACTCTCATTATTTTTCCCTAACGCGCCAAAAGCAGTATAACTTCAATAATATAAGGGTTAAGCAGTGCTTTCACTGTAAGTGCCCAAAAATTCCTTCATATACCGAATTTCCCTATTTTATATAAATGTAATATATAAGAATACCTATATGTATGTATATATAGGTATAAACCTATCAGAATAAATTCTCTAAATAATAGTGAAAACCATTTCACAATATGTTGCATAGTTTAGAAGAAATAAGGTTTATAGTGTGTTATAGTGTTTGTATATAAGAAATAACTAATTTATTATAATAATTTTTTAAATGCATGTATATTACCTATGCTTTTACTGAACGGTAACTACTTTGAAGAATGTTAGTGGTAGGAAAATATTATATGTAGTGTTAGTGGTAGGAAAATACTCAGTTAGTTTTATTCTGTTTGTGGAATATCTTGTTATGAACTGTATCTTTCAGTTAAATAAGATTTTACTACAATTTTGACTTTTAAAAGAAGATAAATTATTATTATTTAGATATTTCTAAATTCTTTGTTTTGTGGTTTATCTTAGTAAATATTTACTATATTTAGATTTATGAGATGTAAGGATAGAATTAGTATTGGAAAATACATTATTCTGGTAGTGAAAGTTCCCCAATTGTTAAAAATCTGCATTGTTAGTATCAGGCAATCAATAAACAGATAATTGTAAACAGTAATTAATGAAAAATGCATAAATACATAAATGATAACCAGTTTATTAATTTTTATCATATATTTACTATTTTGTCATATACAGGATAAAGATGATCCAGAAAAATGGGTTGACTTAAAGCGTCAAGAAATGGAATATGAAAAGAGGAGAGCACATCTTATTTCTTATTATGAATCTGTGAAACATGCACAATCAGTTCAAGTTGATGATATCCCGTTACCTTCCATTCAAGTGAGTATATTTTTTCTTTTTTTATTATACATTTGACTTCAACTTGCCTGATTTACAAGTGCCTAAAGGTAGACCGGGTTTGGCATAACCTATGATAAATTCTCAATTTAAAGTGGCTGTAGGCTATTAGTATATGCTTTACTATAGTCCGAGTCATCGATTTTGGCTGCTCTGAATATAGCTTTAAGTTTCGTCTTGCGCATAGTACAGTCAAGAGGTTAATACAAAACAAATTCAGAATATTATTATAGGAATTTAACATTTACGTTTATTAATCTTTAACTTGTCTCGATATTATACATACAGTATAACAGGTCTTAATGAATTTTGATTCAAGTAGATATTGGCCTGTTACATTAAGTGATAAAAATGTATCAGTATAACGACCATGTTGCTACTTTCTGAAGATTTTGTGTATGTGAAATCCAAGTTTGATTCCGATTGTGTCGTCTTGTTAATGGTTTGAAAGCTGGTTTACGAAAACCTGTTTATATGAATTGAGCTAACATATACATAGATACAGGATATATAGACATATAGAATATTTGCAAAGAATTAGTAGATATAAAAACGTACAAACAATAAAAATTTAATAATTACTGGGCTAATTAAATAACAGTAAAAACTAGAAATGGAAGAGCTGAATGATAAAGTAATAGATAAGCTAAAATATTAACAGTTCGCCACATCATGTATTTGTCAGTTTTAATTAAATCCAAATAACATTTAATCACATGGTTTGTGAGTTTTGGGTGATCGCTTACTTTAATTGAATGATTCCCTTTATGCAGTATTTATTTCTATCTGTGGGATATATCTAGTAGCATATACTGTGGAAATATCATGTGTGTTACAATACCGTTATTGTGAATAAAATACATTCATAATAAATAAATAGTTTGTAATAAAAATAAAATAAACAACGCCTTTCATAGAAACATCTTTTTTCGAAGTGCCCATCCACTTCGAAAAATGATGTTTCAAGAAAAAGAAAACTATGAACGAGCACATGTTGTAAATAACACAAAATATTTTTGTTTGTCTTCTTTTGTTTTTAAAAGACAAATTTTTTATATTTGGTTATATAGGGAAAAGGTTTCACCGGCGGCCCCTTTCCCTCACCTTCCCCTCCCATCTCTTATTTTTTTTTTCCTCTTCTTCACATTTAATTAAAAAATTTTACCCACTTTACCCTATTTTTTTTCTTTTTTTTTTCTTTTTTTTATTTTTATTTATTTTTTGTTTAACCTTATAATTAGTTTTAATTTTTATATTTTTTCACACAAATCATCATCATTTTTTATTTCTTTTTTTTTTTTTTTTTTATTTATAGAATTTTTAATAGTATTACTTTTATTTTCATCTCATTTTGATTTCTGTATTTTTTTATTTTAGATATTATTACTAAATAGGTTTTAATTATTTTTTTTTTTATTCTTTTTTTTTTCATTCTTCTTCTTCCCCTTTTTATTCTTACTTTCTTTTTTTTTTTTTCTCCCCTCCATCCTCCTCTTTCTTCCACTATTACTATTTCTTTTTCTTCTCATTTTAGAATGTGCCATCTTACTTCCACAAATTATCTAAGACAGTGTGGTGTTACAATATTACTTTACGTATGTGTGCGTTATCATGCCATTTATTTTGTTAAAATATAACGTATGTACAGCTTTTTAGTAATAATATCATTGGTTCCTAGCTGTTAATTCTCATATCGATTTTAATAAAAATTAATAGTATGTGCCCTACTTGTTATCACTGACTCATTAATAATTAACTTCATCTGTCAAATGAATATGCGGAGTTACTTTTATACTAAAGTTACACCTTTTACTTCCACCACATACAGTAGTTAAATTCTCGATGTTTCTAGCTGTTAAACTTTTTTTATAGTACACAGGCATTCTATAATTTTGGGTGTACATTATGTTATTAAAAAATGAATTTCCATACACTATCTCTCGTCATCAACTGCTAATGAAATAAATGGTATTAAATTATTAAATTTGCATTTCAGGTGCCTGATAATTTGATGTTTGGCAATGTGCCATCACAAATACCTCTGCCTTTGGATCCTGCACATCCAAATGGATTTGTAAAATCAATTCTGAAAAAGGATACTGTATATAAAGTAAGTATACAATTTTGTTATTTCCCATGTTTGGTTTGTTGAATTATATTTTTGCCTCTAAATATTCTCTCAGAATTGAAGTGAAACAAGTAGAATTATAACGTAAAGTATAATTTGACATTAATAACTAGCTAATAACTGTAACTTCGTCTGCATTATTTATTATCTAAAAATATAATTTATGTACATAGGAAAAAACTTAAAAGGTATAAATGTATTATGCTTACAAAATTTCTTTGTAAACAACGTTATCAATTTACTTACCTTCTGCTGGGTTTGCGCACCACATCGCTTACCCCACTTCTTTACGTCATAAAAAAACAAATCGCAATATCTTAAAACTATACTAAAGTTGTATTAAACAAAGATATTGTGATAATTGTTCTCATGGTGCGTTCAAAACGATAGGTATCTATCAGTTTATTTATATAATAGTGTTTATTTATCTATATACTAATATTATAAACATAGTTTATCCAACTGTTTCTCATGGTGCGTTCAAAACGACAGGTATCTATCAGTTTATTTATATATATAGTGTTTATTTATCTATATACTAATATTATAAACATAGTTTATCCAACTGTTTCTCATGGTGCGTTCAAAACGACAGGTATCTATCAGTTTATTTATCTATATACTAATATTATAAACAAACCCTCCAGTTGTTTGTTTGGTTGAACGCGCTAATCTCAGGAACTACTGGTATGATTTGAAAAATTCTTTCAGTACAAGATAGCTCATTTATCGAGGAAAGCTATAGGCTATATATCGCCTCGCTAAGACAAAAAAAAAAGCGGAGCACCAATGAAGAATGTTTCAAATGTATGTTAGCGTTAGCCCATGGTAACTATTCCAGGCAGACGAACTTGCGAGCGGAAGCAAGTATATATACAAAGAAGTTAGTATTTTCATAAATAAACTTGTATTTCAGGAGAAGCCATCCGGTGTGGAACCACCCGGTGTGCCTCCAGGTCCACCGGCTGACTTTGTGTCGCTTCTAATGGAAACAAATTTGGATGGAGCTAAAAAGAAGAATCTCCGCTTTTCGGACATGCCTGATGAAGGTCCACCAGGAGAAACGGTATAATTGACTAAATTAATTAAAATTAGAAACTGACATTGGCAGGAAATAAGAAAAATAATTTAGGGTATAAATCATTAGAAAATAATAAAAAATAGCGTATAAAAGGCCGGCAACACACTTGCGATTCCTCTGGTGTTGCTAGTGTCTATGGACGGCGGTGATCACTTACCATCAGGTGACCCAACTGTTTGTTTGCCCCCTATGATATAAAAAAAAATTTAATGCTATTATACCATGATTCCATTATGGCTTTCTTACAGCACTAGCGAGCCCGGCGGACGTTGATCCGCCCTTATAATAAAAAATCCTTGACAAATTATATACCTAAACCTTCGTCATGAATCAGTTTATCTATTGGTGAAAACCGCATGAAAATCCGATGAGTGGTTTTTGAGTTTATCGCGAACAGACAGACAGACGTGGCAGAGGACTTTGTTTTATGATATGTAGTGATGAACTAAAACAAAATTGTTGATGGTAAAAACGGCGTCCATCGGATGAGCGGTAAACGGCGATTGTCACTATCATGCCGACCTGCAAGTCTCTCATCTATTGGATATTCACTGGTATGATCACGGAAAGCGAAAAAAAAGACATTTTAATATATTTATCACAACCTGTATGGATATTGGTCAATATTCCTTTGGATATAGATTATTAAAGGTGAAGCTGTAAAGGCATGTCAGTCCAATAGCGTAGACATTTCGGAAAAAAAACATCACTTAATGCATCTTGGCCATATTTCATACTGGACTACCTCCTAGGGAACAGTTTGCTTTTTTTTGCAAATCAATCTTGTAGATTATTACTGCCATTATCGTGTGGGGAATAATGTTACAAGTATCTTGTGATCATTTCAATGTTCCAACAAGCTGGCGGCTCCCGTGTTGGAACTTTCCATGGAGTTTTTGTGGAATCTCAGAATTTGTGCACCGTGATATTGTTTCCCATCCACTTCTGCACAATAACCGAACTACATTATGTAAAACACCACCAATATCACAAAATATAGGGTCAAATAACACAAGATTATGAATAAAATATGAAATCCACTATATGACACACTAAGAACCTGCTAAAAACTCAACAGTTATTATTTTTCCTATTTCCTTTTTTGTATCCCTGACAAACGTGTATCCAAAATATCACGATGAGCGGTTCACTAGTTAAGGCTTATAAGTGTGACAAACAAATAAGCAAACTCATAAGGTCGCCCATTAATTATGTGAGGCGTTTTAGAGGGGGTTTTCGAACCCCCTACTCCTCTGGTGAGATGTCATGAAATTTGTATCGACCACTCTCTCTCTTCTCTCTCTCCTAGTGTCACGCGAGATCTTTTAATTTTTTTATTTTGAGTATTAAAATAACCTTTGCTTTGCTTTATTAAAAAAACACTATTTGCTTTGTTATTTTTACTTTAACTTTTTCACTATTATTACGTTTAGTTATAATTGTTATTACGTTACAATTCGAAATATTAATACTAAATAACTTTACATCTATTCATGGATTTTAATATATAGAAGAACTGTTTCAGATTTCGGCATATTTTAGTCTAGACACATGTTTTGCTTTTAATTAATCTGATTTTCTCTTATTTTACACTAGTTTTTGGCCGAAAAAAATTACGTGATATTTGCCGAAACCCCCACTCTCTCTTACGCGAGATTTAGTGAAATTTAGCTTGACCCCCTAACCTAAACCCCTCTCGTAATTAATGGGCGCCACTTAATAATATGTCAGTCCTCGCCAACGTTTTTAATCGCTCTGAATATAGTCTTTAGTTCATGTTTGCGCATAACATCGTCAGGATTTTAATATAGAACAAAGGTAAAATATTATATAAGAACCTTAAATTGACATTTATTGACCCTTAACTTCAACTGATTTTTAAGGCCCAGATCTCAGAATGCGAATCCTATCTCTAATCAAATCATACATAATCAAATTTATAGAATTATAATTTTACATTACATAATATGTTGTCGTTGAAATTTTGTAATAAATAGGGTACTTTTTAAACTTATCCTGTCAATTGTCTGTTGTTGAGCAGTGCATCGTAAGGTCTACATTAGTTTGTATGGAATTTAAACCTTTACGGTGTTATTACAAAAAAGTACAAAAAAGTCGAATTAAATGCACAGCGCTCGCCCGAGGCAAGTTTGCGTTATCCTTTTTCGCAAGTTTAACCTAACATAACCAAAGCGAGACAAAAGAGCAAGATGGCGAACATTCAGCATCCGCGATGCATTTAATACATATTTAACTTTTTTGTAATAACACCGTTATGGTTTTGGACAGTCCAGAGGCTAAGTTGTCTATTGTTATAAAATAATAAGTATTTATACCTAAATTTGTGTATTGTGCATCTACATTCAGAGCGTTTAAAATGCACAGGTCCATGTGGTGTAGGCTTATTGTGTCAATGCGACTCCCACAGTTCGTCAGAGGGGGTCTAACACCCATTCCCCCTTGACGGATCTGCCGTCTTGACCTCTCAGACCACAGTCGGGGCCCCTTAGAAGAGTCTAACACTCATTCCCTCTTGAAGGGTCTACCATCTTAACCTATCAGACCGCAGTCGGAGCCCTTTAGAAGGGGACAACTTCTGTCGGAGGAGCAGACGTGGTGCCGATTAGGCATTCCCTGCTCCCTCGGTCAAAAGGTGTAAGAAAGTACCACGGGGCTTTAGTCAATGCGAATCGGACATATCCATGCTCAGCTGCCCTGTGGGATGGATATCCGTTAGGGATTTCCTCATAAAAAAAGATGGTGTCCATAGGTGAATCCCTTTTGAGCCATTGTCGCTTGGAATATTCTCGAATGTTCCAGGCGCCACCACCAAAAATGCCTCAACCAGCACCACCGGCTACAGAGAATTTGGACGGTGAAGCTGTCGAAGAGACGGACACCACTCTTCAGCCTACTTCAGCCAAGGTGGCTCCGAAGCCGACGTCGCTGCAGCAGCGGATGTTGGCACTCTCTGGACAAAATATCGATGATTTTATGAAGGAAATGGAAGAGGTGCATAGGAAACGGGAAAGAGATAGAGCTGCGGATCTAAGTGCAAGGTACTCCAACTTAGCTTTGGTAAAACATTTCATACTAACTTTTGCTTGTGTCCTCTATTGCGTTAATTTAAATTTGATCTATAACTCTGGAACAGTACATGTTTTATCGAAGAAAGATTATACTATGTCCTTTTCTATAACCCTTATAATTACATAGTATAAAATGAAGTCGCTTCCGTTGTGTGTTCCCTTAAATCTTTTAAAGTATTCAGCAATACATACAGTGATTTAAGAGGAAGGTTTATATGAATAATACACACATATTAAAGTGTAATGCGGGTGCTCGAGACAGCGACTCTGATATCAAAATATGTGTTTATCGGATAGGTTAAGCGCTTTAAAGCGTACTGCTGGTGCTCGAGACAGCGACTCCGACAGCGATACGGACACGCCGGCCGCACCGCCACCGCCGCAGCCACAAATCCATGTTGACTTTACGTTGGAGCCACCCGGTGCTGAAATGAGACCGATGCCACCACCTCTCATGCCACCCGGTACTGTCTCACCTACACTATTTAACACTCAATAAATTCATATTCATTTTCGGGAATTTAATGTAAACAATGATATTATAAGTAAAAAGCAGTAGGTACGTCATCAGCGCTACGACAGCGCCTTGTTAAAACTTGGCTAACTAGCTTATTTTTGAAGGCTGCCCCGTCAATCCTCCCGTATCAAAGCAACATATAACTATTTCTTTTTCACTACCGATGTTAAGAATATCATCTTACTTCCACTGTCTAAGACAGTGTGGCGTTACATTATTACTTTACGTATGTGTGCGTTACCGTGTCATGATGTTTTGTTAAAATGTCATGTAGGTAACGGATCTACAGCTTTTTAGTTGTAATATCATTTAGTGTAAAAGTTCAGAATAAAAGAAATTGGCGACTTCGGTGTTCATTATAAGTAAATTAATTAAATAGAGTATTCGCACTTTTTGATGTGAAACATCTAGTGACTCAGTTTGGATATAAAAATGATTCTACATTGATTTAACCACGTAACTGTCAGATTAGTTTTAACGCCATCTATCCGCTTATTTTTTATTTACATTTTTAGCTGTTAATGTTTGGTAATTTGTATATTTTATATGTGGATTTATTTTGTTAATTATGAAAATTTAACTCAAAACTTATGCGTTTCTTTTCATTTTACAGCCAGTTAGGTAACTTAATTTGGTATTGTAGCAGTTTTATGAATTGACTAAATTGATTTCAATGTCTTTTTATAATAATTAATTGTGATGTTTCATATACGACAGGCGTCGTTCCACAACTTGTCATTTTATTTTTATATCCGTACACACATACATACATACATATAGCTTAATTACCGTGTTTGTTTACCTTTTGAAATAAAATATACCAGTTGAAAGGTTAAACACTCGCAGTATTCTAGGATATAATACTTTATGGTCACATTTAACATATAAAATAATAATATCAAAACAAATATTAATAAAGAACAAAGAGAACCTAAGTTAAAGTTTGTTCTAAAACTTTCAAAATTATAAACACAATCGTAATAAACCTAGGTGCAATGACCGGTGTCAAAAGCTGTAAGAAGATAATAAATAATTTTGTTTTGTTCATGCCGTTCCAACGTTCACTTTCAAGTGAAAGTAAAATCACCCGACGGTACTGTACTTTAACATAGACGCGTAGAGGATTGCGTATAATTTTTGTATTTTTCTAGATAACTAGGTCAAATATTAAGTGCCTATTTTTTAAATTGATTTAGGACGAGAATCGAGTGCAGAGTGCTCACCTCCATAATATTGCTACTGTCTCAACTTTCAGCCTGTATAAAAGTAGTCATTTTGACTGAATATGTCATTTGAGTCGTTATATGGTCAGGTTTGAGACCACCACCAATGCGCGCGCCGCTGGGACCGCCGCCGCTGCGCTTGCCCCCCGGGCCCCCCGTGCGTGCCGGCGTGCCCCCCGGCCCCCCACCGGGAGCGCCCCCCCGTGCAGTGCTGCGACCCCCGGGCCCCCCACCGGGTGCACCGCCGCGGTTGCTCCGTCCCCTCGTGCCGCCGCCGCCGCCTAAAACCTTACCCCAGATATCGGTACTCAGCGCTGCACCTCAACTTATAACGAAGAAGGATAGCGGACAAGGTTAGTACGACTCGTTATTGTTACTCTTATTATTATTGAAGGAACACACCTTGACAAAGCCTGTGTTTATTAATTATGCATAATACCCACGATTCTTCTATCTGGAACATAGATATTTTGCCTGAAGGAGATAGAGAGAACTAAACACATAATTTAAAATGTCTAATAGTGTACATGTATTACTATACAATAAACGTTAAATAAATATATGGTGATAAGCTTCCATCATCAAGAAATCTTATGTAAAGTATTTGAAAGTGAGTTCTTATAAGATTTGAATATCGCTACCATCTTAGGCTACACCGTTAATCAACATTAGGTGTGATTGTGTTACAAAAACGTTAAAAAAATATTAATTTTATAAAGATCAAATCTATAACAGACTAGCGTATATCCGCGATTTCGTCTGCTTTATTCATTGTCTTAACATGTTTTATACTACGTGACTGTTTAATGTTTAACACCCTTCAATTCTTTAGTAGTTCGTGGTCACATTTAATGTATAAAATAATAATATCAAAACAAATACTAATAAACAACAAAGTTAACCTTGCTTAAAGTTTGTTTTAAACATTTAAAATTATGGGAACGATACTTTTAAACTTTAAAAAATCACACCTAGCTTCAATGAGCAAGATTGAAGAGGCGTTTTTCAAGGTTAATCATTACGTAACTGCTTATAGTGGGAAAGCCGCACGGTCGAACAAAGGGAAGCGGGGCGCGGGTCGAGGTGCGGGTGTGTTTCATATAATACACCAGTTCGTTTGTGCGTAAATCACCTGATGTTGAGTGTATATCAGTTTTGCGTTTCTCGAGACAGTTAGGTCAAATATTAAGCACGTATTTTTTTTAATTGATTTAGAACGAGAAGCAAGTAATGAGTAATCTGTGAGAGTATTGCAGCTATTTAACCAGTCATGCTGTATATGAGATATCTTTTTATTTATATAGATTAGATGATATAAAAAAATCCTTTCACGATTAAATTACAGGGGCAACGATCAGTGCTAAGCCGCAGATAAGAAATTTATCCGCAGACGTAACCAGGTTCGTACCGTCAGCTTTACGGGTGAAACGTGAAGATAAAAAGGCCAAACCCGGTCACAAATCTACTCTCCAAAGACCTGCAGATATCCCGAAAGCACCTAGCAAAGATGATGCCTACTCTCAGTTTATGAGGGAAATGGAGGGACTATTATAACTGATTTTAGTGTTGCCTAAATATCGATAGACAATTTCTAATATGTCCAATGATATTATAACTAAAAAGCTGTAGATATTTCACATGATATTTTGACAAAACAAATATATGGCAAGATAACGCACACATACGTAAAGTACTATTGTAACGCCACGCTGTCATAGATAATACGTGGAAGTAAGATGGCATATTCTCGATATCGGTGGTGAAAAAGAAATAGTTATATGTTGCTTAGACACGGACGGAGCGACGGGGCAGCCGTCAAAAGTAAGCTAGTTAGCCAAGTTTTAACAAGACGCTGTCGATGCTCTTATGACGTATCTAAAGCTTTTTAGTTATAATATCATTGAATATGTCCATAAAACTTATGAAAATAAAGATTTTACGAATTCAAGATGCACTCTGTTATGTTAAAACTAATTGAATTGTTAAGTATATCCATTGATGTAGTATTTGACCTCTCATAGTCTAATGAATATGAAAACATTTACATACAAATAGATAAACAATAGCTGTTTACACGCGATTTTGGTCCACGTGGAATATATAATAGTATAAAAAAATCGTCCAGTGTAGTGTGTGTGGGGCGCACGTGGTTCTGGTCACTTACTCTAGTTTATGATATTTGAGCTTAATCCTATAATTTTTTTCTAAAATAAAACCTAATAAAATAAATAATAAATAAAATAAATATTCCAAGTTACTCCTTATAGCATCAGCTATATGCTACTGAAAATCTCGTCGAAAGCGGTCCAACAAACAGACGCACAGACAAACATTTTGCAAATGGGTTTTTGAAATTATACTTCTTTTGGTGCGATAGGGAAAAATGATGAGAGTAAATTTTTACGATGCGCGCGAACACCGTCACGAAAAACCGACACCCTGAAGTTCTTACGATGCGCGCGCACACTGTCACGAAAAACCGACACCCTGAAGTTAGCTATAGTCAACATTTTGTTTCTTTGTATTAAAACTTTCAATGTATTAAATACCTTTTTTCTATTGTTAGTGTCGTTTTTTCTACAAACGTAAAATAAGGCGAAAGATAAAATTTATGAAAAGATTATTATCTTGTTACGCCAAAGAAGTATAACTTCTAACGCGTGTACATAAGTACACACGCACTTTTTTCGTTATAACTGCCATATATACTTTCATATAGTTATTTATTTGTATAGATAGGGTTGTAATTTTTTTTGTACATTTATCTTACACTAGCTTCTGCCCGCGACTTCTTCCGCGTGGAATCTTTACTTTGAGCTAACGCTACGACTAAGCGGAATCTCTCAAAAGGAAAAAACACGATTTTGAAACATTCTTCATTGGTGCTCTGCTCCTATTGGTTTTAGCGTGATGATATATAACCTATAACATTCCTCGATAAATGAGCTAACTTACACTGAAATAATTTTTCAAATCGGCCCAGTAGTTCCTGAGATTAGTGCATTCAACCAAACAAACAAAGCCAACTTTATAATATTAGTACTATGTATAGCATTGGGCATGTTGAGTAAATAATATTGCAATTAAATAACCAATACTGAACTTGTAATCTCTTTATTTTTGTAGTTGGTAACTCTGATTTCCTTTATATGACAATACCAGTATCATTTATTTCTATTGACAGATACAAATAGGTTATCAGCAAAGCAATTAATTTGTCTAATTATTTTTAAATATATAATTTTTTACAGGGTACAGTATAGTGTATCTATAATGTATTGTGAATTTTTATACTCGGGTCTGTCGATTTTTGGGTTACAATTTTTGTTTGTGAAATACAATATAATATTATGTTTTAATTTTCTTTAATGTCTTTAAATGTATATATATTTTAAATAATTAAGGTTTAATAAATAGTGATTTTGAATTATTGCGTTTTAATTTTGTTACCGTTGGAAAGTTTTTCTTTCGTTTAAAGGGACAGGGGTGCGTCTGCCTTTTCTTGCTGTAATGAGTATTAGATATAAATCCATATCAGGAAGAAAGTTTGCATATAGCGGGGTTTTTAAAGCTCGCCTGTCTAGCTACCACCATCAGGTTGAAAATCTGTCTCGAAGCGTCTAAGTTTCGCGTGCTTTTTTTTTTTCTTCGAACTGACTACGCTATTGACCAAGCAAGGTCTTAACAGCTTCACCGGACTACTAAGGCGAGCGCTTAAGGCACTCGGCCGATTTTATTTTGACAACTAGCTCAAGGGTGCGCGGCACACCTCGGCTTTGGCTGTTGGCTGATACATGCAATTCGCGACCTATGTGAGCTAACCCCAAGCTAAGCTAACTATTCATACATATATGAGTTGTTGAAACATATATGTGTACCAAGCATACATAACTCAATAACTCTTATATATATTTCGTATCGGATAATATTCTAAACTATTTCAGTTTGATAACGGAAAAAAGATAAGACCCTTCCACTTGCATGTGTAAGCGTGTATGCGTGCACGTGTGTGGAGGTGATATGTGTAATGTTGTCGCAGTGATGTCAGATTTTGTGTCACTGTATCGCGCGAGCAGCGTGCTCAAGGGCTCCACGCTGAATGAACGGACCTAGGCTTGAGCAGCTGCCTAGTCTGGTGTGCGGGAGCGAAATTTATCCCTAGACCACGGCGGCGTGATCTGTGGTTACGCGGGCGTGGGCGTGAGCACGCTCTGTTTGGAGAGACAGGCTGGTACTGATCGTTCACTGCCGTTATTTCATCGGGAGGGTCGGTAAAAATATGTCGCGGGCGTCTTTTACAACGCGTAGCGTTTGGTACGGGTTCGTATTTTGCGGCGGATACCACTAAGGGACTGGGATGATTCGCGGCTTTTTCAAAATAACTAATCCTAAGTGATTTTACGTACGCCCAGATAGAAGGCATCTCTAGGTCCCTATGTAGATCAACTCTCCGGATGTACCACGAGGCACCGGTCACTTTACGTAAAACGCGGTTTTGAAGAACCTGCAACTTATGAAAATTATCTTTCGACATATGCGCAAAAACGGGACTGCTATATGTCATCACGGGACGGATACACGTCTTATACAAAGTGAGCTTGTGTCTTAGGGACATCTTACTCCTATGACAAAGCAACGGATGGAGGCGACCCAAGACCATAGCGGCTTTGTTTCGCACTCTATCTATATGTGACTCGAAATTTAAATGTTTATCTAATGTAACACCGAGATATTTGACCTCGTCGGCCCAAGGTATATCGGTTCCGTATAGCCTGATGGGCTCGAGGTTATTACTACGTCGTTAAGGATCGAAGAGTATCGCGGCGCTCTTATCAGGATTAACTTCTATGCGCCATCGACGAAACCATTTACCGAGTGTGAAAACGGCCTTTTCGATGCGCTTCCTAAGAAAGTCCGACCGCAAGCTGGAAGTGTAAATAACGGTATCATCAGCATAGCAACCTACTTCGACCCGTTTAGACCGAGGTAGGTCACTGATGAACAGATTGAAGAGCGAGGGCGCGAGTATGGAGCCCTGTGGCACACCTGAGCGTATCGGGTGGGTTTCGCGTGCTTACTATCATAGACCACACCGTTAACGTTAACATCAGGTGAGAGTGGAGTCAAACTCTAAAGCCTATATAGTATTAAACAAAATCTTTATATGTAATTTCTACTGTACGTGTGATGTCACTGAACTCCTAAACGGCTGGACCGATTTTGATGAAATTTTGTGTGCGTATTCCAGTGGATCCGAGAATGATTTAGATTCACAATTGGATACGGTAGGTGGCGCTGCGATTGTATTTTAAATTTTTTTATTATCAAGGCAGGACAACGTCCGCCCGGCCCGCTTGTATACATATATATATATATTTGTTCGTTTATAAGCTTCTGTTCTCAAAAAACGAGTAGATTTATAGGTTTTTGCGTTTTATCGAAGTCTCGCGTCGTATTAAATTGTGATGTGGCCGAAGATGGATGCACGTTAAATCTTTTTTTTTTTTCGAACTGACTACGCTATTGGCCTAGCGAGGCCTTAACAGCTTCACCGGGCTACTAAGGCGAGCGCTTAAGGAACTCAGCCGATTTTATTTTGACAACTAGCTTAAGGCTGCACGGCATACCTTAGCTTGGGCTGTTGTGGGGGTGATCTGTATAATGTTGCAGTGATTAATAAATTTTGTGTCACCGCATTTACGCGAGCAGCGTACTCAAGGACTCCACGCCGAGGGAACGGACCTAGGCTTGAACCGCTGCCGATATAGTTAGAGTCAAGTTACATTTTTTTTAATATTGTCCTACCTTAAAAATACCAAAACCTAAGATAAATTAATATAATTAAATTGTTCATAGTTTGAGATAAAAAAATATTGTAGCGATAGGTATCTAAACTTTTCCTTAACTTAAATATTCGAGGGCTGATCAATTATGATATTTATTTTACCTCCGCCCTACCTCAAATTCGACTCTAGCTACAGCCCTGGTGATTTCACATTTCAATTGGATTATCCTACGTTAAGTATTTTAACCATAAATTACTGTAGCACAAATACTATGGTAGCTAGTCAGTCGGATTAATAAAAAAAACTCTACAATGCTATGGTTTCATCATAATATTTTACATCATCGGAAGCTTCGACTTAGTTGCTAGGATTCGAACCTACGTCCGTCGACGCCGAGTCCGAACACGCTGTCACTAACATAGTGTTTTTCAAAGTGTGGGTCGTGACCCCTAAGGAGGTCGTGAAGCCTCTTTAGAGGGGTCGCGATGCTTCTATAGCGGATTTGCAAAAGTTTGGGAAAGTTACGGCAGTAAAAAAAACAATAAAGTTTTAAAAAATGTATTAAGAAAAATGTTAACTAAAGGAAATATCATTTGTATTAAATAAACAAAAAATTAAAAAAAAACTTAGGAGAACTCTTATGTATTTATCCGAACCCTAATGATGAAAATGAATAAATATGTTAAATTGAATATTTGTCACAAAATAAAATACATGAAAGAAAAGCAACGGGTAGGGGTGTCGCAACATATGTCTTCATACTAAAGAGCCGTGTGGAGAAAAAGTTTGAAAAACACTGAACTAAGACATCATCGTTTTATGTGTATTAATGTAGTCAACAAAAAAGTATTCCTTACTATGTAATTGCAATCATAATTCACGGATACAAGTACATATATGTATAGAACCATTATTTGTGGATTGTTTGGGATTTGAGACTACAACACAGCGTAATGGCAATGGCAAGGCGTGTAGGTAAAGTCATTTTTTGGCATTCCTTATGCCAGTCTGTAAGATACTTAATTACTCGAATGAGGTTGGAAGCCATTCCAAAGTAACATAATTATCACAAAATATTTATCAATTTGTTTGTATTAGTGCAAATTTATGAGATAACTAAAGTCAAAGGAACGTATACTATTTTTAGATTGTTGTTTTTTTGTATATCCACGAGTGATAAAGTTTAACTGTCACACATTTACCACGTGCTTAGGCTATTTTGTTGCATGTTATTAGATATCATTGAATGTTAGTATGTCGTAAGATGTTTGTGCTGCGATTGGCAAATGTATTTTGTTCATTTATTCATTGCGAGGCTAAAGAACAAAATATAAATTAATTAATTATAGTTACCATTAGCATAAGCAGTACCATTTATGTTATTATAAATAAGTACAGTTTGTTCGGTTTTAGGACGTAATCTTCGGAACTAATTGTGAAAATTATTTTAGTATAAGGTGGCTAAATTAGAATAAAATATCTTTTTGTTATTAAGTGATCCTAAGTAAAGGGCACGAATTTGCTAGGTGTTAGAATGGTTGCTATCGTTTAAAGTTAAAAAATTTCGTTGTATCCTAAATTCTTAGATTATGACGCAGACACGTAATGTCCCACATATACGCAGTCGTTTATTTAACCGGCAAACATTTCATCTGCCATTACCAAGAACTAATGTAGGCCAACATTGCCCTTTGTATCGCATGCTTTCTTTTTGTAATAGTTTACGTTTCAAACAAATTCGATAATTTTTTTTTGTGTTCTTTGGACTCAGCTAGATTTTTTTTTAATTTAAATGTTTTGATAATATGTCTTTCTCTTCTTATTTTATACATGCTGTGTTCACATTCAGCAGAGTTCGTGTCCATTTCCGTTCATTGAACTCAGTTTTGTGGACCTTAAATAAATAAATAAATTAAACGACCACACGGTTAACAATAAACAATAGGCTTAGATAACACAACCTATGCGATTGTCCTCTTCGCGCGGATTATGATTGTTATCAATATCAGCTGTATACCCTACAACACTAGATGCTTATGTTTTATAACTCCTAATTGAAATTAGTCGTATGGAAACTCTATTTATTATAATAAATAGGAAAGTTTGTGGGGATAACTATTTATTACTATTTCACGCAATAATGACGTACTTTGTTGAAACTTAGCAGTGTGTGTAGTGCAGTGTACATCAGAATAACACAACTATAATGTATAAAAATGTTGACAAAATGTTGATGTTGTAAATTAAATTTACAATTACTTTGCATACTTGTACGTATATCGTGTGATTTTCAATGGGCTGCCGGACCTTTAATTATTCTGAACTATTGCTCATATTGCAAAGAATTCCAGAACTATTGAAATAAAGCTCAGAACTTCTCTCAGAATTCCTCTGTCACGACCTTTTTATGCTGCGTGAAGTTGGCACCCCCATATATCTTATACCCTTATGGGGTCTTTTATACGTGGAACTATTTTTCTAAATTTCAGGAAGTCTAGAACAATTGATTTGAATATCAGAACTCATCTTTGTTTCTCGATTCCGATATCTTTTTATGCCAACTTCACAGACATCGCGAGATGTTATTGGTGAACTCTATATGTATGACGTAATAAGGTTCAAAATGACGTATTGATATTCAGTCTAGACAGATTGTAAATAAACATATTTAACTAGCTGCTCGTCCCGGCTTCGCACTAGTGATCTAATGAAGAAAATGAGACCGAATCTTTCCTAACCTGTAAATATTTTTGAAGATCTCCTTATACCCCTGTATCACTGTTTTTTTATATGAAGATTTTTTAACCAAAATTTTTCACGTTTTTGCACGATTTTTCAAAGTAAATTATGTCCCGACAATTAAAACACAAGAAAGAAATAATTCGTCAAATATATGTAGTTATATATTTACGTACATTTGGCAACTGATTTTTAATAAGTGACGATAGCCCAGAATTGGCAGTTTGAAGCTCGTTGTTTGAGCTATCACTGTTGAGTTGAAATTTGACGCCAAACGCCTATAGGTGTGTCATTCCAGCTGTACTTGAGATCCAGTCCTACTAGGTTTAGCGTTCTACTGTTTTTTAAAGAATATCGTGCCTTAACCTCAGATGATCATAGAAAACCGACGTGAAGTAACAGTGCTTGCATTGTTGCGTTTCGTTCGGTCAGAGAGAGCGCCGGAGACCCACCTCCTCTCGCCTCTCCCTCCTCCCTCCCTTTCCAAAACACAGGCTGGCAACGGACTTTCGACTCCCCTGATGTTGTTAGTGTCTATAGACGGTGGTGATCAGGTGACCCACCTATTCGTTTGCCTATGCCTGACATAAAAAAAAGATGAAATTGTGGGTTATAAATTGAACCTTTAAAATATGAAAATAAAAATCCATTCATTGGTTAATAATTTATTGAATATATATATATATATATAGATACACATATCGAACATACTTTTCTAAATATACTGCACTAAAGAACCTACAAAGAGTAAGTAGGTACCTTTGGACTGTCTTAAGCCAAGGTTTAATTTCCATACAAATTAATCTAGTCCTTACAAAGCACTGGACAACAGACTGTTGGCAACATACGTTTAAAAAAAACCGTATTTATTACAAAATTTGAAAAACTTGAACAATAACACATTATCTAATGTAAAATTATAATTATAAACGATTGGCTCGATATTTAAAACATTATATGGCAATTTGAGATCTGGGTGTTAAAAATCAGCCGAGGGGTTAAATAACTCAATCCAAAAAAGCTATATATATAGGTTGTTAATATTATAAAAAAAATCTATTATATCTTAGCTCAAATTTGTTAAAATATTTCATAAACAGAACACGTGCATTGTAATGTGAATGTCAGTTAGTAACAAAGCCCGTATGAAGATAATTAATACTAGGTATAATAAAAATTACATAACAACAACATAATTGTTGTTAAACACGTGAAGGTGGTAAGAAATGTCCGATTGGTATGTATTTTTCCTACAGTTACAATATATAAATAAATTTAACAACAGCGTTAATCGTATATAAAAGAAGGACCAGCCTTAAAAATAAATATGATTGTGGTAAGTAAATACGCCTAACAAGACGATTCAGAAAACAGCGTCACACATGATAATTATTTTTAACATTTAATTGAGTTCAAGTTATTTTCTGTTCCGTTAGAGATACCCGAATACATTTAATATAGACATAACAATTATAATAAACACTGATTGTGACAGCCTAGTCAACGTAATTCGATTTGACATAAAATAAATAACCTCTTCTAATAACAGAACTGCATAAGTTCACCAATGGAACACGGTTGTAGGCAGCATTTCTTTACAATATTTTGTTTCCATTCCCATTTATTATCTTCGAATTCGTAATCTTCTGTAATAATAAAAGTCACACGTTTATTGTCGTGGGCGAAACTGCAAAATCTAATTGGGCTATTACGTAATAGCACCACGGATAGATAAAGAATCCATGCTTGAGTGTTATGGCTACAGAGTAAGGGACGATGGGGGAATTGCGGACTCAGGGTAAATACGGACTAACATATATCTACACAATTCCTAGTAATGGATAAAAACACGTGTTGCACATATACTTGATCGTTTTCGTGCTTAGGACAGTTGGATTTTTTGAAAGTGAAAATTTCTTTAGGCGCGTAGACCTGTGTTTTTGGCAAGAGAGAAATCTATAATTTCGCGTTATGACGTGCTACGTAAGTATGGCGGTATTGCGCTCACGCGGCTTGCCTCAGACTAGCGACACACCATGTGTCACTGTGTACATGTAATATTGATATTTTGCAGCTCATCACACGTTTGATTGATTAATAGACTTTATAGAAACGTATATAACTATTGCTCCGAGTGCCAATAGATATGAAAACCACACTAATGTTAATAATTTCAATAAACAAATTCTGAAAATTAAATATTGTCATTCACATTTATTTCATTGTTTTGAGTTTTCACTTCTATCGGCAGTCGTTACGACCGCTTCGACTTTTTTTTTCTATTATTTGGTTAGATAAACGAAGATTTAAAAAGGTCCTCACCCTGACATTTCTTTAAAATATAGTTTACGTCTAACACGTATATTAACTTGATTTTTTAATCTACTTACTAATATACAATTATAAAAATAAAATTACCTTCCACTAGGTGTTAGAACACATTTTGGCTTACTGTTATTTATGTGGACGCAATAGAGTTGAAAATTGCATAAATTATGTGTTAATATTAACAGTTTTAATTCGCAGTTTGGTAGTCCGGTGAAGCGGATAGTCAGGTCGGAAATTAGAAAAACATATCGAAGTTATATTTATGTGTATTTTAATTTAATTTTAATCATAATGTAATCTGTAGATATGAATAAAACTGAAGGCAGATAGAGGACTTTTCAGAGTTATTGTCTAGACCAAATATACACGGACTATGTTTTAACACGGGGACTAAGCATAAATTATTTAACAGTTAATAGAGTTATCTTAAAAAAGGTAACGGGATTGTAGATCTTCGAATAGTTATATATAACGAAATTACAATAAATAAAAACTTCTTATAATAAATCTAAATAAAACGCGTAGTTCCCATAAAATTAAATAAATATTTTCATCAATACCCAGTCACGAGATACAGTCCGGTGAAGCTGTAAAGACCTTGCAAGGTCAGTAGCGTAGTCAGTTCGAAAAAAAAAACTAGTTAGCGTAATCCATCTTTATCAAATGAATTTAAGCTTACCTGAAGATACGTATCTAAGTGGGCATAAATAATTTAAAATTCTCTGATTTAGTAATTGCATACAGTGTTTATAACTGATATCTTTATGAGACGAAGTAAGAATGTGAGAGGAAACGTCGCTATAGATGCTCGCCATCATCAATGCCAACAGAATGTATTTAACTTGCATTGCGTTGTCTGATCTGTAAAGGAATTTTCTATATGTAAATAGCAAGAGACAAACAGTTAAGTAGATCTTCTTTCTCTGTTTCATACGATTCTCTTTATTGATTTTTTGTTTAGTAAATATTAACAAGATCAATATTTTTGAAGTTATACTTCTTTAGGCGCGTTATGAAAAAATGATGAGAGTGAAATTTTAATTTTTGTGACACAAAATTAACAGTATGAAGCTGTCTGCTTAACCGTAAGTTACCAACAAAATAGAAATTGAATCTCGATATTAGTCGCGCATGTTGGTACGCTCGTCGTTTTTTTTTTTTTATTTTTTTTTTTTTTTTGTCGTTTTTTTCTACAAACGTAGATTAAGGCGAAACATAAATTTTTTGAACAGATTGTTATCTTGTTACGCCAAAGAAGTATAACTTCTAACGCGTGTACATAAGTACACACACACTTTTTTTTTTTGAAAATGTTCCTTTTTTTCCTTTAATATTGTAACTTCAAAAATTAATTAATAATGATCGTAGTTTATATAAATTTATTATTAATTTATATATATTCCTTTGTTACGTATGTTAATTTGAGTATTTAGAACATTTATGTGATGTTATTCACGCATTTATTCTAAAAGATTTCAAATTTTCAGCAATATTTTATCTTTAAATTCGACAAAAATTAGTTGGGTAACTATTACAGAAATATCTGTTTCAAAAGTTATACTGAATATTGATCAAAAGCTGTATATTCGGCTATAGACTGGACTAATGTTAAAAAGGTGTTTGGAGTGAAAAATGCCTTTGGTCGATTAAAGAAACAGAAAAATTATAAATTTACTTTTACTTGCTGGGTATAATATCAAACTTTCATTATAAAGACATATAAGTTTTTTATAATTAGTTCATTTGTTAAAATGTTGTTTACGGCGAAATATTGGAGAAAATTAAACAGAGAAATGAACTCATCTCTCGTTAAAGCAGTAACATTAAAAATAACGCACTTTCTTACCTTCAACGAGTTCTCTATTATATTTGAAAACTGCTTGCCAAGATGTGTCTTCATTTAATGAATAAATTTACCTAAAAATCTCTCTTTTATATCCAACGGCGCGGCCCTTACAAAGATTCACTACACGTATAAAATTTTTCCAATTTTGAAAACTTCCAAACCTGCTTTCAATATTAGAATATTCTGTTCTTTTAACAAAGTGATTTGTATTCCGAACGCAACGTTTTAATATTGAAGTACATGTAATTTGAATGAATCCGTATTTGAAACAAAACGTAAACATGTTATTTAAAAAAAACCCGAACATAGTTTATCGGACGCAGCGTGTTATCTAATATGACAAATAGGTATGACCCGTGTCAGTAGGCCTGAATAAATAGTTGTTGACAAGCTTAAACGAACTAGAGGTGAGAATACATTTACATGTGTCTGCATTTCATTTTGATGAATCCTGTGTTCTGAAATGTTTTTCTTTCATATTTCTATATTTCAAGGGCACATGCATTGTTTTATATTCCTTAATTGTTAAAAGGTTTTGTGTCAAAGCGAACATGCCACCCTTATTGGAAGATATAGTGCGTGTGACATATGTGTCTAGTGTATACACACAATCAATACTAACGGCCTATTTATAGCTATATTGACTAGCCCAGTGGTCGGCAAACTCATCAGACAAAAGAGTCAAATATAAACAATACAATAGTGAAATTTATTCAAAGAGCCTTTTTTTTAATTTAAGCTTTGCATATGAAGATATATTTTTATAATTTGTATTAAAATTACACTTTCGTGCTTACCTTTGCTCAATATGTATTTTTACGAGCGACTCTTTTCGGTAGGCTTACTTTTCAAAAATATTTACTTGTCTCCAACAAAGTAAGTCAATAGATGATATTCGTCAGCAATAATCACTTTGTAGAGCCGCATACTGCCCGTGAGCCATGGTTTGCTGACCACTGGAGTATATACAGCGTCCTGGTTTTAGCCGACAAAAGGTGATATCAAAATGTCATTACAGATCTCAACGCAACGCAAATCCTTATTTATCGTTAGGCGATACTCTCGCATTTCTGTTCCATTACGGACACATTCCACAATAACATGATATTCATACTACACCCTCTAATCTTTTATACACAGTGTACAGAGGTGATTGTATTTTTTATTCATTAAACTGGGAAGTTTCAAAGCTGTAACTATTTCAGTGCTTTTAGTCAGTGCTTTTAATAAATACATAAACATAAGTACCAGCTAAAATGCATATATGTTGTTTGAATAATTATATAGCACTAGCGGGCCTGGCGGACGTTATCCTGCCCTGATAATAAAAAAAACTTAGCAAATTATATACCTAAATCTTCCTCATGAATCACTTTATCTACTGGTGATGATCTAATATCTTATTATAAGTAAAAATGTTTGACAAATATGAAATATCAGAGAAACAATAAATGAAATAGCTTAACGATAATAATATTAAGGAAAATATGTATAACGATAAGAGGCAATAAATTTAAGAAAGACACAATAAAAGAAAAATAATAAAAAATAAAGAGACAGAAAGGCCAAAAAATGAAATAATATAATGTAGAAAAAATAGTAAAAAGTATCGCAAAAAAGATCTCGGATATTCGTCTGAGGAAAAGGGGACTTAAAAAAAATATCTTACGATAAAGATCCTTTCTATCATCAAAATTACTATTAATAATTATAATGTTGAATTGTATATAATGAATGAATTGACGTCTTGAAATCTCGCATAAATAGAAATCAAGATATATCACTTTATATCCGTCTAAGCAGTTTTTAATATTCGACAATTTAAATAGTGCTCATTGAACTCGACACAATATTCTTATATGCTACTATGGTTATTGAGTTATATAGAAGAAAGCGCGATAATTTAAAAAAATGCCGCCAAAGTGACCGAAAAGACAATATAATTCAAATTAGATATATAGATACAGATATATGAATTTCAATTATAATAGGTCTCTTTACCTATGAAATTGCCGTTCTGCAGTACGGGCCATTTCAAATCAAAATAATTTTTGTTTGTCTAAGAATTCTAATTTCAAATTAATATTATTTTAAAAACATGGAATTCTTTTTCCAAAAGTAGTCATTTGTTTATTGATTAGTGTTACATTTTCATCGCATTTCAATCTTTTTTGTCATCATGAATACGTTAAAAATTCGAGTAATTATGGAATATGAGTACCGTCGTGGCAGCAACGTGGCACAAGCGGCACGCAACATCAACGACGTTTACGGAGCTAACACTACAAACCAACGCACCACCTGTTATTGGTTTGCTCGCTACCGTTCTGGGAATTTCGACCTGAAAAATGAAACTCGCGGTCGTCCGAAGACTTTGGTCGACAATGACGAATTAAAGGCGATTGTGGAAGCTGATGATACACAATCTACGGCTGAATTAGCAGCAGCTTTCGACGTTAGCGTCAAAACAATATTGGCCCATTTGCGTCAAATTGGTAAGGTAAAAAAGCTTGACAAATGGGTGCCCCACGAACTCAATGATCGCCAGCGCGAAGTACGCGTCGAGACGTGCCTTGCACTGCTCAACAGACACACAAATGAAGGAATTTTGAACCGCATTGTTATCTGCGATGAAAAATTGATTCTGTTTGATAACCGCAAGCGCTCAGCAAGTTGGTTGGATCCTGGTTCAGCACCTAAACAATGCCCTAAATGAAAACTTACTCCTAGAAAAGTGATGGTCACTGTTTGGTGGTCTAGCGCCGGTGTGATTCATCACAGCTTCTTACCAAACGGGGTGAGCATTACTGCAGATGTGTACTGTGAAGAACTGAACACAATGATGGAGAAGCTGGCACATCTCCAACGAACATTAGTCAATTGCTGTCTTCGCTGCTCCTGCACGACAACGCGCGACCTCATACTACACAGCAGACGGTCTCCAAGTTGCAAGAACTGGGGTTGGAAGTTCTCCATCATCCGCCCTACTCACCAGACCTTGCGCCTACAGACTACTACCTTTTCCAGAATTTGGATAACTCCTTGGTGGGAAAAAAATTCAATACCCGAGAGGCAGTACAAAATGCCTTTGAAGAATTTGTTGCCTCCCGTCCAGCTGATTTCTTTAAGAAGGGCATCAATAAACTGCCACTGCGTTGGCAAAGATGCATTGATTGCATGGGTGATTACTTCGATTAATACAAATAAAAAATACATGAAAAAAATTCGTTTAAATTTTTTCATACAAAACGGCAATTTCATAGGTAAAGACCTAATATTTATTCTAGTACAATGCACATGTTTACAGTGAACAACATATTTTTTGCTAAATTTCATGCGGACGAAATCGCAGGTTACAGCTAGTCTAAAATAGAATAACCTAAATTACTTGCTATAAAATCAGCTATCTGTCGGTGAGAGTCCTGTAAAAAGCGGTCGAACCGTTTTGGAGATAGCACTGCGAGCGAAGCCACGGTTAACAGCTAGTCTAAATTAAAATAGACTAAATTACTTCTTATAATGTCCGCTATCTGCCGGTGAAAGTCCCATAAAAATCGGTCAAACTGTTTCGGAGATAGCCCTGCGGGCGAAGCCACGGTTAACAGCTAGTCTAAATTAAAATAGATCAAATTACTTTTTATAATGTCCGCTATCTGCTGGTGAAAGTCCCATAAAAATCGGTCCAGCCGTGTCGGAGATTACCCGGAACAAAAAGACAGACAGACAGACCGACAAAAAAATTTTAAATTGCAGTTTTGTTATCAGTAGCGTGTATACTTTCGTACCCAATCAGTAATTTTTTTTTATTTTCATATTACATACAGACACTTGATTTTTATTATATGTATAGATATAGATAGAAGATAACACATATATGCTACAAGATATATCCTAGAGATAGAAACAAATAGGTAAGGGATCATTCAATTAAAGAAAGCGATCACCCATAATTCACCAACCAGGTGATTAAATGTTATTTGGACTTCATTATAAGTGACGAATACATGATGTGGCGAGCTATTAATATTCTAGCTTTGTTTATTACTCTATTGTTCGGCTACTATTGTCCATTTCTAGTTTTTACTGTTGTTTTATTACATAGTTTTCTCCTCGGTTTTATTTATTTTCTCACCTATATTCTCTTCGACTTTCTTTATTTTAGTAGCCATTGAAATCAGCTGAGTGCTTTAAGCGCTCGCCTTAGTAGTCCGGTGAAGCTGTAAAGACCTTGCCAGGTCAATAGCATAGTCAGTTCCAGAAAAAAAAAGTAGCCATTCATGAACTTTAGTGTTGTCATGAAAAAAGTTTGGATATATCTTTTCCACACCATCGACGCGGGCTCGAAATTTTACTTATAGATCTTTATCCGTCATAATTCACGCTTCTTATGTCTACAGTCTACAATATTTTTACATTACTCAATAGAATTACTTAATAAGTGAAGAAAACATTTTGTACCTCGTGTTATGTTCAAATTTGGACAACTCGATGAACACTAGTATTAATAAATGAATGAAAGCATGTAAACATAGTATTTTTGAAGAGAAACTTCTAATGCGACTTCCAACAAGGTTGCGTTAAACGTTTAACGCTCCTGGGGAGGAGGAATAGAAAGAGACAGATCGAGAAAAATAATCAAATATTTCGTATCTTACTTTAATTATTATAATCCCATTGTAAATGTTATAGATTTGAATATTTCTCCACTCGAAAATGATAATTAAAAGATGCGATAAATTGTGAATTGTAAGCAATGTTAATAAAGTTTGTCTTAAAGAAACAATATGATTTCACTAAAAATCAATTTCTACCCCTTCCTATTTTCATTTCCGCATTACGAAGTTTCACTTCTTCCGCGCGGAGGGACTTCACACACAATTTCTTTTTTTATAATTTCCTTTTCCTCAATAGAATGTGACTATCGAACATTATTTCGATTATGTGCAAGCTTATATTTACGCGACGAATTATTTAACACATTGTTGAATATGTAATTATCCTTTAATATACTGCAATTGTTTTCAGTATTAATTCACCCTACTGAATTATGTATGAACCCTACTGAAATATGTACAATGTATATTTTATTGTGTCGTTTGGCAAACGTGCTCATCGTTTTACGTTAGGCACATCGGTTATAAAAATATTTAATAAACTTTATATTTTTACGTTTTGTAGTCATAGTGACTTATACCTATGACTTCGTCTGCGTTATTATCTCAACAACTATTATTTAATATACAGAACGAAATCAGTAAAAGCAAAATTGAGAGCAACCTAACTTTGAATACAATTTTTTTTGTAAACAATGTTTTTTTTATATATAATAGGACGCAAACGAACAGGTGTGTCATGTGATGTTAAGTGATCACCACCGTCCATAGACACTTGCAACACAAAGAGAGTCGCAAGTGCGTTGCCAACCTGTGTTTGGGGGAAGGGTGGAGGGGGAGAGGGGACGGGGAAGGGGGAAGGGAAGTGGGTCTCCGGCGCTCTCACTGACCGAACGAAACGCAACAATGCAAGCACTGTTATTTGAAGAATACTGACACTGTCACTGATATGACAATAATAATGAAGATATCATGTATTTTTTAAGGTGAAAACTTCGTTAGGCGCGTTGAGCGGTATTTTTTTGGCAGGAGATAAAAGTCATGATTTCGCGTCATGACGTGCTAGTAAGCGTGACCGACCGTATTGCGCTGGCTCGGCTTGCGTTATAGTAGCGACGCGTAGTATAAAGGCCTGTGTACATCTAATATCGATATTTTGTATGTTATATGTATGATTAAATGATAAACTGTATAAAAATGTATGTAACTATTGTTCGCAGTGCCAACAGATGTGAAAACAAGACTAACGATAATAATTACAGTGTACAAATTATGAAATTTGGATAATTCATACTATAATTGATTTTAAAATTCAAAAGAGAAGTTTTCGTAACTATCGGCAGTTCCAATGACTGATTCGACTTCTTGTTTCTTAATAAGGACTGTTTAAAAATTAAAACTAAAAATAAATTGATTGTAATATCATATTCAGTGATTTTACGTGATACACGCGCAACCACAGACCTCATTTTATTTATGTGGAAGATAAAAATATATCTTTAGACAATGTACCTTGTGAAGTATTTAAATCTCAGTGTTGATTTTTCCATCAATCAGCGTCTATTATAAATACAGCAAAAAGCGTAATGATAATATTTTATGTAGGACTTTGAAATTTTAAGCACATATTTGTAGTGTTTTTACATGACCACCGAAAAGGAGGATTACAGTTACGTGTGTATGTCTGATTTGCATACTCTGTAACGTAAACGCTCTGATTTATTTTCACAAAAGAGTTATCTGATCGATGAATGGCGTTGCTCTACGGAAATCCATCATTATCAAGTACTCAAGTGAACGCTACTTTGCACTTCCGTCCGGAATTGACTGCCCCCGTCACAATCGATTACACGTGTTTTGTTCCGTCATATATAGATCGATAAGACTCTTCCGACAACCAACTCGCCTGATCGCACTGGAAGAGTTAACATCGATATGAATATGTTCCATGACAGGTTGAAATATATTTAAGCACCTGTGTGCAGCTAGACATGAATCAATCAATTCGGGACGGAAGTGCAAAGTAACGTCCATCCAAGCATTATATGAGTTGTTTCGGAGTCACATAAGCTATAAAATGTCTAAGTACGAAAAGTATACGCAAAATTATACAAAATCTAGACAAGTTAAGGATAAATAAATGGCAGTTTTTGACTTTTATAATAAAATGATATTGTATCTTTGTTTTCTATTAAGCTCCTTATTGTATTATGCGCAAGCCTATTTTAGAGCGGTGAAAAAGATTGGAACATTCCATAGCGTGGTTTCACAGACTAAATATAAACATTCTATTTTATTTTGTTTTCGAGAGGCTAACTAAAACAGAAACTTTGAGAATCGGGTCTCTTGAATATTATTATCTTTTGCAACATTTGAAAAGCAAAAGCTAGTTGATTATTTATTTATGCGTGATACATGGCTATATATATAGGTATATCGGCTATAGTTTCTAAAATGTTGTCTAAAATGGCCATAATATAATGATAAGTGTCGAGTACAGTGCTCGTCAATCTTTTTGGCCGCTCTGAATATAGTCAAAAGTTCGGGCTTGCGCATAATATAGTCAAGAATTTAATACAAAAGTTAAAATTATTATAGGAATCGAAAACTGGCATTTAATTTTTCTTAAATTGTCTCGATGTAATATAATGTTCATACCTAAATTTGTTTTCTGTGCATCTATGTTCAGAGCGGTCAAAAAATTATGCGCGGATTGTAAGTTATAAAAAGTCCTGCCATCTGAGAATTATCTTGGCGTGCACTAGGAGATAATATTGTCATCATTTATAAAGATATACGAAGATGAACGTAGTCGCGGTTATATATAATATTAGCTTCCGCCCGTGAGTTTGTCCCGCTGGATTAGTTACATTGGGCTAACGCTAACACGCAGCGGAATCTCTCGAAAGGAAAATATCCCTGATTTTGAAACATTCTTCATTGGTGCTCCACTCCTATCGGTCTTAGCGAATGATGTATAGCCTATAGCCTTCCTCAATAAATGAGCTATATAACACCGAAAGAATTTTTCAATTCCAACCAGGGGTTCCTGAGATTTTTTTAAAAATAAATTATTGGGGACAAACGAACAGGTGGGTCATCTGATGGTAAGTGATCACCGTCGTCCATAGATACGTCAGGGGAGTCGCAAGTGCGTTACCGGCCTTTAAAAAGATTAGCTCGTTCAAGCAAACAAACTCTTCAGCTTTATAATATTGGTATAGACTAGATGTACACGTAGCTTCGCACGCGTTTATTATTGTTTCTCGTAATAATTAGTTGATTTATAAGGAAATGGATGGTGTGTAAATATTTTGAGTTTTTAATATTTAAGTACTTACTAAATATACACAAAAATTTTCGTGGGCATCAACTGAAAATTGTACTAAAGCGCCACCTGGTGTGAATTATATTAAAATGTATAGCATAAAAACTATTTTTACGAAATAACATTTGATCGCGGCAACTTTTGTGTTGCTGTTTATCAATCCCTTAAAAAGTATTAAATACGCTATTATTCTTTAGTAGGTATATTTTATATATTCCGGGATTAGAACTAGCGGACATCGAATTAATATTCCACCAGTCAAACCACTCGACTACCACGAATCACTAATATATAATTATACTATAGCATTAATAAAAAAATATTGTTACTAATTGACCCTGTGAATCTCTGACCTTACAATTTATATAAGAGAAATAATTGAACAAGTCTTTTCAAATGCTACTTAAAATGATTTTGTGGTTACCAAATACATATTACAATTTTTTGCATAGCATTAATGAGTGTTAGAAAAAATAACCCGAGCTTAGTGATGTAATGATTGATTATACTATAAATAATTTTCTATTTCCTACATGTTAAGACATTTATTATGCACTAAAAATCGCCGGTGACTTCATTCAAGTTAAATACAATTTACAAAAAAATAATAGTAACTTATACAATGTACAGTGTAGAGATAATGTAGCTTCCCCTAACGAATTAATATTCAAAATCGGGTAATTACTTGCAAAGAAAACCTCCCACAAACATATTCACAGCTGTATCTCTATAATACAGTTGCCTGTGACTTTGTAAGATTATAAAGTATTTTCATAATTGGATCAGTAGTTCCAGTGTTACCATCTACAAACATACAAACTATACTTCTATAGTAGTGGTGCAAATTAGTTACCTATGCATTAACATATACTTATTCGTTAACTAGTTACTCGCTGATTCAATGACCTCGAATGTAGTGTCCAAGATTATTGATCAAGGTTCCGATAAAATTTAATTTATCGTGTTCAGTTTTCACTATGATCAAATAAGGGAATTTTTACGGATATGCTTATGTTAGCGTAGCATCAAGCGTAACGTCAAGGTCAAGTAGCGACGAGGTACATGTATTTTTGTTCTGCAGGGGGTGGGATCACAGGTGTGAATAGCTCCCGTTGGAGGAGTGTTAACCTGCCTCCCATGACTGTCAGTGCGGTGGTCAGGTGAAGATCTAAATCCTACCCGAGGTGACCCTGTCTCGTGAAACTGCGAATTTAAACTGAAGTGCCAAGTTCCAGTACCGGGTCGTTCGAATTAATGAACACATCGTTATTGTACTGTTGGATATCAGTTGTCCAATCCATTATTATTATAAATTTATGGTCGGCCGCGGTCGGTGTTATCGTAATACGCTAAAGCTAACACTATGCTACATAGTCCATTGAAAAGTTACATTTGGGGTTGCGTTTTTTAGAGGACGCAATTTTATTTTTTTGATGTGTAGGGGGGGTCAGTGTAAAGCTAAAATCAAGTTTGTGGGGTCGCCACCCTTGTCCCACGGCCGCCATCTTGAAAATAGGGGTTGAAATGGTTATTACGATTTATCTCTTAAACTATTTATCTGATAAAAAAAAAATGTCAACATTTTATGTTGCAAATTTAATTCTCTACAACTTTGGTCCAGTACCTTTTTGTCGTAGAATTATAAATAAAAAAGTTATAAGCGAAAATGTTCAGAAATTCGAGAAAAATATTTATATTTTTCGATATAACTTTTTTTTTATCATTTTACGAAAAAATGATATCAGACCATTTTTGTAGATCGTTTTTTAAGGAATAACTTTTATAAGCAACATTTTTTAATTAAGTCAATAACTAAGGTTCTACAGCGCTCCGAAGTGAGTATTATTTTTCAGTACTCTTAACTATACATATATTATACGTGTGTATTAATAATATGTCATCAGTTATTTTCTTTTTTTTTATTTTGTATTATAATTCTCTTAATTATTAATTTTGCAATATTATTAATAATTAATTATTGACTCTTTTCCCCACCACCCACGAGGTAGAGTCTGGAGGCGCGTTTTTTTTACGTGGTGTCCCCAATAGGCATAATCCACGGTGATTTTCTATATTTGAACTATTCCGTCAGTCTTTTCGATGGACCAGGCTGCGGCTCAGCATTTGATCGGCTTTCGGAATTAAATACCAGTGGGAGAACTGGAGAAGGAAGGGGTGTTAATGTCGGCGGTTCATCATCAAAGTCATTTTCATTTATTAATTCTGTGAGCTCCATTACGTTGCTGCAAGTCTCTCCAGAACAATGGAAGCACACTGCAGAGCATTTCAACCCTGCTTTTCGACATCCACACATCGCTCCACAGTTTCCTTTGCATTTGCAAAAAAATCAATTTTAGAAGCTCAGGGGGTGCTGGAGGTTTAGAGGTCTGCACTGGCATCAATAATTTTCCACATTTTTTCCAGCCCCAGTCTTCAAGATCATTATTATTAGCAAGCCACGACTGGACCTGATGCTAGACTCGGAAAGTATGAAAGCGAGCTGTGTCTTGTGTTGGAGGAAGTGAAGATAAGTTAAATGTACTTTTTGTCACTGCCTTGGCGAATTATTTGTATCTTAGGCTGTCAAGAGAATTATCGAAATTATATTTATTTATTTATATTCGAAATCGTCTTCACAATTAAAAACAGAATAAAATACATCCGCACGTAGCGAAATATGTAGCACAACTGAAAGATATAAGTTGTACGACAACTTCAACACAATATCATCAGCTATTCTTACAATAAGAGAGGTTAGAAATAATAATAATAATAATAGCAGGCAGATGTTCTTTTGTTCCCTCATGGTCACTTGAATATTTTCTACCTGGACAGTATTCTCAGTGACGGCCATCAAATTTAAAATTATTTTAAAAATCAATAATTGTAAAATTCTGTAATGGAGTGGAAAAGAGTCAATAATTAATTATTAATAATATTGCAAAATTAATAATTAAGAGAATTATAATACAAAATAAAAAAAAAAGAAAATAACTGATGACACATTATTAATACACACGTATAATATATGTATAGTTAAGAGTACTGAAAAATAATACTCACTTCGGAGCGCTGTAGAACCTTAGTTATTGACTTAATTAAAAAATGTTGCTTATAAAAATTATTCCTTAAAAAACGATCTACAAAAATGGTCTGATATCATTTTTTCGTAAAATGATAAAAAAAAAGTTATATCGAAAAATATAAATATTTTTCTCGAATTTCTGAACATTTTCGCTTATAACTTTTTTATTTATAATTCTACGACAAAAAGGTACTGGACCAAAGTTGTAGAGAATTAAATTTGCAACATAAAATGTTGACATTTTTTTTTTGTCAGATAAATAGTTTAAGAGATAAATCGTAATAACCATTTCAACCCCTATTTCCAAGATGGCGGCCGTGGGACAAGGGTGGCGACCCCACAAACTTGATTTTAGCTTTACACTGACCCCCCCTACACATCAAAAAAATAAAATTGCGTCCTCTAAAAAACGCAAGGTAAGGCCTAAAAAATGTAACATTTCAGTGAACTAACAACCAATACGTGGATAAAGGAGAGCGCCTCATGTTTGATACGCACAAAGTCACGATACATATATCCAATGCTTATTTCAATATATTTTCTTAACTGATATAAGAAGATACCGAACGGAAAATTACCTAACAGCAGAATAATTTACAACAGTTTATAACAATAATTGTTGAAGTATAACAACAGCTTTTGTTATTTATAACTGTTACTGGCATTTATAATCTTGGATACCTTTAGTTGTTTGTACATTGGAGATGTTGATAAAATAAAGACTGGGAGTGATGATTCGGACATAAAATATCTAATCTATCTATCAATATTTAACTAATCGCTAAGGTAACCAATCGACCATTAACATCTTTCTTTTATCTTCTTGTTTTACTCAGAATAGTTATAATCACGATGGACTGTGGTCACGTTGTTACTTTATTTTCTTCCAAAAGGGAGTGAAAATTGAGTAATGCTACGACAAGTTTAATACTCCAATGATCCATATATATTTGGTTAGCATTAACAATAGTCATAGGTACATTAGGACTACTACTATATATAAGTACTAGGAAATAGTCGTGGCGATCGAGTGGTTTGCCGGTGCAATAGCAATAGGTTCGAACCACGGCATATGCTAACGAATTTGTCGGAATTCGAATACATTTACTAATTTAAATTGGTCTATCGGCGAACGATGACGAAAAACATCGTGGGGCATTCTAAATGTCCTTGTAACGTTACCGTATGTGGAAAAATATAGGACTGTGGATTTCTCGGTGTGAAATCGCCAATACGTGCGCTGGCGTCGTGATTATGCCCATACCATCCGTCGGGAATCCTATGACCCTGGAGTGGGTCTCTTGCAGGCTGATGATGATGATAGGTACATTCATATACTATAAGTAGTTACATTTAATGAGTATATTGTGTAAAAAGAATGACTGACTATGACAGATTAACTTTTAATGGACACTACAGACGTAGAAGCAATTGTGGAATTAACATTTTTCACTACGTTTGCCAGTATGTTTACTTGAATAATTATGGTAATTAAATATAACTATATTATCTATATTATAACTTTAAAGACATTAAACAATCGTTTACGTTCAAATATATTGACTTAGTTGATTTATAAATGTAATTAATGAATTATGTATTTCATTTACATACTACGTGGAAGTTATTTATTGACTTTTAAATTATTGCCCCAAAATAAATTACAGATTATGTTCGAAAATATTGGATGATTAATGGTGTATACCGTTTTTTTATATCAATCTTTGCTATATTATATCTTGATAATTAATAACAATTTTTACACATTTGTTGGTCAAGGGTTAAATGTTTTCAATTTGTTATGTTAAGAAAATGTGTAAATTTTAAATAAGTAATAATATAAATATGAGAAATCAAAATATTGAGGAACTAAATATATGAGTTACATATAAAATCTAAGGCGCCAAAGTATACAGGTGGCAGGGAGAGTTAGGAGACGCTAAAAATATAAATAAGTGAAAAAATATACATTATTTTTGTTAATCTTTTTGACTTATATTAGTTGAAATTTAAAAATATATATTTACATAGATTATTTATGGAAACAATTAAAATCTATCTGTTATTTCATTGCCAAAATATAAGTAAGATAGAGAAAATCAAACCGATGAATGCTTCGAAGATTGTCATCAAGTAACCCTAAATAGGCTACGTATCGTATAGGCAACTTTAATAATATGATTATCACTACGGTTTTGTTAACTGGTTTCTCATTTTTTTTCTATCATTTGTATGATAAATGTATTTTTTATTCGGAATGGACGATCGAATGAGAAAAATTATTTTTTACAAGCAAAAAAGCGCTTGATTTAATGAAACTGTTACGCTAAATTATCAGATTTCATCTCAATAAATACGAAAATAAAGCTACGTCCAAATCTATACAGTAGTTTGGCTCATAAAAAAACATAGAAGAGAGGACTTTGGACATAACAAAAAATCGTAATATCACAATTTTTAAAAGCAAATCGTAATAATCATCAAAATTGCAGTAATTTAGTATTTGAAATTCAAGTAGCAGTGTTTAATTATGTGAAGTCTCTGAGGAAGAGCATAAAATTATTTTCGTAAATTTTATTACCAGGTTATATAAATATTTTATCTTATTAATATAAAAGAATTACTTAACTATAATAAAGTTTAGCCACACAAGAAAGACATATTCTTAATAATAAGTTCCTGTCGTTCTTATAAATGAGGTTGCAAGCTCGTAGAAATCAAAAGGACACTCCAAAACCACTATTAAATCTTTTGAAAAATTATCAAATTCTACTAAAAGAAGACATACCCACTGCAAGGCTTCTTGCATGTTCCAATCAAAATGAGTGAATGAATATGTGCTTAAGGCAGCTAGATAATGGGGTTATTATTACGAATATCATCAGGTTTCCAAAGTTTTAAACGTATTAACAAGCAAAGTCTTCTTTCTTGCAGCTATATACGAAAATAATTTCAATTGCTTTTTTATTGAGGCCAGAAGTAGGGAGTGCGAAAAATAATGTGAATTTTCGTTATCGGAGCCCAATTTAAAATAGTGCAGCAACTATTTTTACTTTTTTTATGGTCTCTGGCTGCTTTGATATGTCAAAGATACACTGAGTGCGTGCAAAAACATTGAGACGTATTGTGAACGCGGCTTATAGTAGGCATATAAAAATTAATGAATAGAAACGAATTTCAATTAAATTGTGTAAAAAAACTTGAATGTTTCATTTGATGCATATTTATTACCAGTTGCTGCCTGCCACTTCATTCTCGTGAAAATAGTTTTGCTGTTTTATGGAAACCACGTATTATATCTTGATTATTTTTGAACGTGCTTTTATGTTTTCATTGTAAATTTGTTATTTATTTATTTATCATAGAGAATCAACAACAGGAACATTAAAAAAATGGCTAAAACATACATGCACATAGTTAAAATTAATTATGTCATTGATTATTGTTGATTACAGCGTTTATCAACATACGATGATCGTCATACGATGCGGAATATATTATTCCTATAACTCTAATACATATTTTAAATAATCTTTGTTAAATGTTAACATTAATGCTTAGATATTATAGTGGACGCTATTTTGCACTTCCGCCTAGTGCACAGTAGCGTCCACTATAATATCTAATGATGGATTTTCGCATAGTAACGCTTTCTTCAATCAAGTGAATGCTTAGCTCGTACGGAAAATCTTCATGTACATAACTGGAATTTTACTCTGAAAAGTCTTTTAACTGTTAGTAAAGGTCTTACCAAAACCAGTTTAGCCATCTAACAGTTCAATGTGGAAAACAACAGACACTCAATTTTATTTATATGTAAAAACTATTAATAGTAAATAATTGAATACGCAAAGTTGGGCACGAATAGCTCTTCATATATACGGTTTTTACTCGTAGACTTCGACAAAAAAGATGTTGAGTGGTAACTGGTAATATTTATAATTGTGTAAAAATTAAATCAACCTTGAATGTATTGTAATCGCTAGTAATATTGAGTAATGATTTAAGTACTAAAACAACGTATGTGTTTATTTATGTACGCACGTAAGAAGTTATATATACTTCTTAGCTTAAAAAAATATTAAATGCAGTTGACAACGTTTTAATAAAAAAAAAATTAACTTTAAAAGGATTTAAAATTAATCTTCTATATATCTGTATACAGAATCAAGTACGATACCAAAAGGAGTAGAATAAACTATTTATCGAATAACAATGTCATTTATAATGTAAATAAATAAAAAGAAACATACCGGTAGAGCCACGCTGAAGCTGTTACTGGTTTCAGAATGAATGGGTCGGCTCACCCGCGGTAGTACCACCCTCTCACAGAAATATCGACGTGAAGTAACAGTGCTCGCATTGTTGAGTTTCGTGCGGTCAGTGTGAGCGCCGGATACCCAACTTCCCTTCCCACTAAACATTTAAGCTATATTTTATCTTCCTATGCTTCTTAAAAAAAACACATTAAAAAAATTTACCGTTGGATTCCGAACCGACTTCGTCGGTCCGCATAATGCACATGTACAGTACGTTATAATTGCGCTACGACAGCATGACGTTTTTGAGCCTAATTATCAATCCCTTGAATTAGAAGTAAAAATCTAATAGATAAGCTAAATTTTATTTATGTGTGTGTTAGTCTCTTTATCATGAAAGATTTTTAAACCCTAACGATTGTAAAGAAAGTTGACGTCAATAATACCATGTCGATAAAGTTGAAAAATATGTATAAATTAAACTGTTACTAATATGCTGTTATGTAAAAAATGTTACCTAATGTATTTTATATACTTAAAAACTTGCCACACATATGCCATGTTTTTAACATAATTATAGTAACAAAATAATCTGTATGTTTCACATCAAAAATGTAACTAGAGCTGGCGTTGCTAAACAAAAGTGACAAGATTTTTACGAAAACATAAACCTAGATAATAGTTACATTGCACTGTGGAAGAAGAATTTCAATTAGTTTTCTGTCGGTACGTGTCTCGTTTCGATATTTGATAAAATTAGTTTTCTAAATATTGTTGAGTTTGAAGTGGTTGGGTTCAGGTTTGTGAATCTACGATTGAAATAATTAGTTGAGGTGCTTGCAATTACCATACCAATAGCATACCAATACCATACCATATCTATACTAATATTATAGAGAGAGGTAAAGTTTTGTTTTTGGGGAATTCTTGGTACTACTGATACTATTTTGAAAATTCTTTTACTGTTGGAATGATATATTATCCCTCAGTGCTATAGTCAGTGCTCAGATATAGCTATAATGCTCAGTGATATAGATTCTTTTTTGGCAAATATATATTTTCAATAGTTAAACACAAGAAATGTAATTGAAATCGGCAAAAATTCTATAATATGGCGTGCACTGCTTGAATGGTGTGAAATACAGAGATAAAATCTATAACAAAAATATTCATTACATAGGAGGCAAATGAACAGGTGGGTCACCTGATGTTAAGTGATCACCACCGTCCATAGACACTTGTGACACCAGGAGAGTAGCAAGTACGTTGCCAGCCTGTGTTTTGGGGTTTAGTTATTAACTTCGGGTCGACCCTACAGCTTTGGGCACTGGTCATTGCACCTAAGTTTATGACGTTTGTGTTTATACTTTTGAATATCTTAGAACAAAGTTTAACTTGGGTTCTCTTTGTTCTTTATTAATATTTGTTTTGATGTTAATATTTTATTTGTTAAATGTGACCATGAAGTATTATATCCTAAAATACTGCGAGTGTTTAACCTTTCACCTGATATATCTGAGATAGAAAATTTCGTAACTTAGTTTGATCGATTACTATGAAAGTTAGAACACATTTAAATGTTTCTTTATAGAGAAGGTTTTAGAAGAGGAAAAATTATATAACCCTACTTTTATTTGAAAGAAAAAGCGAAATTAAAAAGAGACAAATAGATGTATAGATTTTACGTGCGAAATAACGAGATAGGATATTTAACAGTGTCTCTTATATTTGCGATGTCTTCATTATATATTGCACTTCCTAATACTAGGTAATAATAGTTACATTGCATAGTAGAAGAAGAATTTCAATTAGTGTTCTGTCAGTACGTGTCTCATTTCGATATTTGATAAAATTAGTTTTCTAAATATTGTTGATATAAAACAATAAACCCTTGTGTTTTGTTTATGCCGTTCCTACGTTCACTTTTAACATAGAAGCATAGAGGATTACGTATAATTTTTGCGTATTTATAATTTTTTCTAGATAATTAGGTCAAATATTAAGCACCTACTTTTTTGATTGATATAGAACGAGAATCGAGTGGACTTTCCTCCATAAATATTGCTACTGTCTAAACTTTCAGCCTGTATAATATAAACACATATTCCCTGGTATTGAATATCTGTTGTCAGTATTTTTTTTTGTACAATAGTAATATTATAAGACCTCACAATTTATGGTAACATGAAGAGAACAAATTCTCAATGATTATAAAACCACTTTATTTGTCCGCAAAAGTCTGTTACGGTTGAACAATATTAATTTGATTAAATGTTGGACATCGTAATCAACGCAACCGCTTTGCGTGCAAGGTCCACGCGCACGTATAAATCATCTGTCAAGTGTCAACTTGCTATATTGACGGTGGTTCTGTATTAATTCCATTGTTTTGTGTATCAATCTCTGTAAGCTATACATTAATAGGCAGAGGGAAAACATGAACAAACAACAAACGAATGTAGACTTTGAGAGGCACGGGTCAACAAACAGTTTGCCAATGTAAGGTGTACTGATTTTATTACAAAACTTGAAAATTTAAATAGTAACAAATGATGTAATGTAAAATTACCATTTTTATGTGAAATGTATTATTAAATTATGTATTCATTTCTGCCATTTTGAGATTTAAATCTTAATTCGGAAGCCGAGGGGTCGAGTACGTCTTTTTTATGTTTGGTAGGTAACAATGAGAAAATTGGAGACAGTTTCCGTATCGCCGACGAGACGAAGCCTTTATTCGTCATACTTCACGGTTCTTATGTCTACTAATCTACAATATTTGTATAATTATTTTTAAATAAAATCTCTATAGAAACTCGAAAAATTTGTAAAGTATGGTCGAATTTTTACCACTGTAAAATAGACTTTAGCATTCAACCAGTGCGCTGTTATTCTTAATTAGACATCGAAGGAAGATACACTCGCGTTTTTTAATTAGTAATAAAAAAGTTAAAGTAATCCGTAGTAAACGATATTTTTAGTTTTTTTCTTCGAGTAATATACTGTATACTCTGATTTTGTGTATAAGCCGAATCCTCGACGGAGCTACGTAGACCGGCACAGTGACAAAGTTATTCAGACGCCAGTCCTTATTTCGTTCTCGCTTAACATATTTTCAGATCTATATTTGGTATAATAATTGCTCCAATCCTAAGAGGCATGGCGTGATATTAGAAACCTTTAACCTTTCTCAATAAATATACTATAAAATGCAAAAAAAAATCAAATGTAACTGGTATTTCCATAGATTGGCACGTTAAAAAAAACCTATGAGCTTTACAGATTAGCATAGACTAATAATTGCTCCCAAGTTATCTACTATAAAACATATACTTAAAATACTTCCAAGCGCAGTTAAGTGGTGACTTGTAGTGCAATCAACAGCATAAAAACGTTCTTATGTAAAAAACATTTAGGGTCAGGTTCGTTACCCCTGATAGGTCCGAACCCTCGGGTAGGTTCGATCCCCGAGAGTGGAGGCTTCTAGCACACTAGTACCGTGATACAGTGATGCTACATTCACTAGCTAACAACACATACCACACTGTAGTGTTGTGTGGGCTGTACCCGATACACGCGCACACACATACACACACAAGCACACACACATACACACACAAGCACACAGTTCTGATCTGTACGGTCGTGTAAGGGACCTTATATATATTTTGGTTATTTAACCTAGTCAAAAATGACACATATAAAGGTGCGCCGTCTATTTCATTAATATACGCATACAGCTTAGCTCCTTTGGATAGTTTAGTTTGATTGATGAATTTTGTGTTCAAGGCAACAATACAAGGCGAGGTCCGGCCACTTTAGCACCTTTGAGTAAATTGTTATCCGGCTGGGTGCTTTAAGAGCTCGCCCAAAAAATTCGGTGAAGCTGTGAAGGCCCGTCGGGTTATCAGTCGATAATCAATTCATGTAAAATGGTGATCGGTCAATGAATGTTACAGTTTATCAATCTTGTCTATATATACATACCAATATATATTTTTATATATAGATATCTCTATAATGCTGTTTCAAACTAAAGAATTTTAATAGGTTTTTAGGTAGGTAGGTTTTTTTAATAGGTGTTTAAACGCTTTGTTCAAATTTGCAACGATATTAAATTTAGCTTGTCGTTCGGGATTCCTTAAACTCTTATGTTACGGCAAGGTAACCAGTTTTAACATGGGTTTTGAATATTTTTTTGTGTAAGTTCCGCCCACATATTAAGTAATCTTTTTGCAGCGTTTAAAATCTTTTTGTCTATGTTTTTTACTGGACCTATTAGGTAATTGTATCTTTTTGCTATACGTTCCATTTATTTAGAGTCCCGAATCGCGCACAAAATAATTACTGTTTTAATTCTTAAAACACCAATGCTCTGATATGACATGAATTAATATTACATATTCACAAAATCTTCAATTTTTCATTACAAAATCTAAAAATAGGAATGAATTCTTAAGAAAAATGTCAATTATCATCCTCTTTTTCTGTGGTTGGGATATTATATAGTTATAATATAGATTATAGAATTATAGATTACTAGCTTCTCCCCGCGACTTCGTCGGCGTTGAATAGTTACTTTGGGCTTACGCTAAAACGCAGCGGGAGCTCTCAAAACGAAAAAAAAACGATTTTGAAACATCCCGCATTGGTGCTCTGCTCCTATTGGTCTTAGTGTGATGATATATAGCCTTCCTCGATAAATGAACTAACTAACACCGAAATAATATTTCAAATCGGACGAGTTGTTCCTGAGATTACCGCGTTCACGCAAACATACAAACTCTTCATCTTTATAATATTAGTATAGATTGTATCCTATAATATACTTTGGGATAATATGTCGGTCTATTTTTTTTACATCTTTTATTTTGATGCATTTTAGTTGCACTTATACCGAGAAGATATTCTAAGAGAATCTTGAGAAGACTATATTCTACTTTTCAATATGATAAAATGTTTTATTATGGAGTTGTTAAGAAGGAATTAGCGTCCATTAGAATAAACAACCTCTATGGTCGTGAGATATTTCTTAATAATACAATTTTTTAGAACTCTCAACTGAATTAGACGCATTTAAGATGTTAAAATTACTACATAAGATTCGAACAAAATATACTTTTATTTTGAATGCGGAACTTCTTCGTAGTCTTTAAATAAACGAAACCGATTTGCGTCACAGTTATATAATCTAATAACAATAATGTTTGTTTAAAAAAAGATTCATAAATATGTCTAAAAATAATTTACGGAACAAGTTGACGTCGTTAGACTATTGAATATCTATTTAATCCGAAACATGATATTGTCGTCCCATTTATCATCCAACAAGTTTATCCGCTTAACCAAAGTATTTTAATCCAGTCTGTATACAATTAAAAAACGAATAAAAGGTACTGAGATGACCTTGTATTGTGTCAATATTCTGTCATCATAAAATTTACATTTTATACGGCTCTTTGTTTATAAAACAACTAATATACAATAGTCTTAGGAAGTATTTTAATTTGACATTTTGAATAATTTAATTGATATTTTAATACCCTGCCCGGTTTAGAGTCACACTGGTACAATGTACTAACATGGCGTCATAAGTGACTGCGTATAGACAGATACACAAACAACTTTCCATATATTGTGCGTAATTTGAAAACTGTGATATTTTACCAAACGTTCGCTCAATAATATGCTATAAAAAGTAATCTCGATCTACATTCAATACCGAAAGTAATTAACATATTTAATTGGATGAGGATTAATAATATATTGGTCAAAAATTCTTCTGAAATAATCAATTCCACCATCAACTGAAGTAGACTTAGCGAGTTAGTTTTAATACAGTTACCAATAGAATAATGCATACGAGTTAAATGGGTGAATAACGATCCAGAAAAATAGTGAATACTGTATATCTTCTTACCCCTATCCCACCTAAGTAGGGTTGGCACAACATGTTTTCCTTTTCCGTTATCCTCGATATCATCTCAGTATTCACACTTTTTATAGACATATCATTTTTCACACAATTCATGCATATCTTTTTCGGACTTCCATTACTCCTATATCCGGCCACTTTCAATTATCATAATCAAAAGGATATGTGATATAACGCGCTAATGTATATCTATACTAATATGATAAACAGGTAAAGTTTGTGAATTTGTGACGTTGTAGGGGGTAATCTCTGGATCTAATAAACCGATTTTGAAAATTCTTTTACCATTAGAAAGCCACGTTATTTATGAGTGTCATAGGCTATAGCCTATTAACCCGAAAAATGAAAAGACTTTTTGTCGTAGTCACATTTGCAAAGTAAGTCAAAGAAAAAATGGTCGAACGAAAAAGTTTCTTACGAACTCTGCCTTAACGATGAGAGATATATGTTTGAGTTCTAAACAAAATTTGTTGAGCCTGATAATGCCTACAAAAAAGACATCGACAGCATATGTCTAACTTCAATGTTTTTTATTATCGGGGCGGGACAACATCCACCGTACCCGCTATTTAGGTCCGTTCCCTCGGGGTGGAGCCCTTGAGTGCGCTGTCCGCGCGATACAGTGACACAAAATCTTACATCACTGCGACAACATTACACATATCTCCTCCACACACGTGCACGCATACACGCTTATACATGCAAGTGGAAGGGTTTTATTTTTTTCCCTTGTCAAACTGAAATAGTTTAGAAAATTATCCGATATGAATTATATATAAGAGTTGTTGAGGTATGTACGCTTGGTACACATATATGTTTCAACAACTCATATATGTATGAATAGTTAGCTTAGCTTAGTTTAACTCAGATAGGTCGCGAATTGCATGTATCAGGCAACAGCCCAAGCCGAGGTGTGCCGAGCACCCTTGAGCTAGTTGTCAAATAAAATCGGCTGAATGCCTTAAGCGCTCGCCTTAGTAGTCCGGTGTAGCTGTTAAGACCTTGCTAGGTCAATAGCGTAGTCAGTTCGAGAAAACAAAAACCGTACCCGCTAGTCTTTAATAAATAAATAATATAAAACTAAGTGGCTATTCGTGTCTGTCTGTGTGTTACCCTAATTATTCTAAATTACATAACGGATTTCGATCTGTTTTGACTATCATGTAGAGAATTTCTTCATTATGTGTAGAATACATGTATATTATATTTTTATAAAGTAAAGAAAATTAGACGTATTTTAATAAAACTTAAAGAAGGAGTTTTCGATTATCAGACATTGATAACGGTGTAGCCTTATGGGATATATAAATATAATGTACTATAATGTTCCATCTGAAGAATCTCTACAAAAGAGTCCGTGATGATATATGTTTATAATCTAAGGATAATCAACAATAACCCTTCTTATCTTTTATATATTAGTACAAATAATTGGTTATTTACGATGCTATTTTGACCAAAACTCTCATATTCCTTGCCCAATTAAATACTTGTTACGTTGGACATTTAATGTAGATGAAATTTGGCTTTTAAAGCATATTATTGAATATAATAATAAATATCAATGAATATTGTGCTAGATACCACACAATTAAAATAATACACAACAAAAAAACTGTGTGTTTTAAAGACACTCTACAGAAGTGAAACTTTTGTATTACAGTAAAAAAAAGTGTGTGTGTACTTATGTATACGCGTTAGAAGTTATACTTCTTTGGCGTAACAAGATAAAAATTTTTTCAAAAATTTCATCTTTCGCCTTATTCTACGTTTGTAGAAAAAAACACTAACAATAGAAAAAAGGTATTTGATACATTGAAAGTTTTAATACAAAGAAACAAAATGTTGACTATAGCTAACTTCAGGGTGTCGGTTTTTCGTGTCGGTGTGCGCGCGCATCGTAAAAATTTACTCTCATCATTTTTCCCTAACGCGCCAAAAGAAGTATAACTTGAAAAAAAACAACGTCACGCTATGTTCTAAGGCGGTCACCCATCCAAATGAACGGGATCATGTTATGGGCCACCAAGTGTTTCTAAAAATAGATCTAAATCATTTAGACTATGACGCCACGTTAGTATGTTTTACCCATGCAAAACCGGGTCGAGTAGGTAGTGTTTCTATTAATAATTTAAATTTATAATTTTAGTTCCTTGAGAATCATCATCTGGTTTTATAAGGTGATCAAACATGTACAAACTTTGATATAAAAAAATATAACGCCACACCTCATTCCGCTATGGAGCAGTGATGCTTGCTTTGTTTGCTGGAGTATGATATATCCGTATCAAGTTAAACATTAATGAAGTGTACCAAGTTATCATCGTTAGTAGCGACTTTTTTTTTAGTGGAGTTTATTTAGGTGCGTTATGAGAAGGGAAAATGTATTGTCGTAATGGTTTCGGTTATGCGTATTTATGAATCTGAATGCGTATTAAACTAGACAAATATTTTGGTACTAATGTCATAGGAAGGTATAAAATACGCAGCTGTGTCTACAATAAAGTGTATAGAATGTTTATTTTAATTTTTAAACGCTGAGAGAATATTTATTAA